>VWZT01010057.1:26248-96787 GCA_013397055.1 Pachycephala philippinensis
GGTCTTTTTCAACCTTAATTATTGTATGATTCTATATGGGAGGGCAGTTCTGCAAATACAGTGAAGCTGCCCAAAGGCCTTTCCCTGACATACACACAAACCAGCTGAGAGTGCTGCTGCTGGATCTCTATGCCTTGGCTCTGCTTCTGTGATGGAGGCAAGTAGGGCTGGGTGGAAACCTGGAGGGAGTTGAAAAACCTTCTACAGCTATTAAATCAATTTTTCTTGCTAGCTTTGTTGAGATTGAAAACTGATGTTCTTTTCTCATGTTTGCCTCGGCACCCTCCTTTTCCCTGTTTGACCACAGAGTATTGTAAGCTTTTTGGCACAGGGATTAATTCTTATTGTCAAAAGTATCAGGACATCTCAGAGAAGAGGATGAACAACTGAGGTAGCTTGTTAACAGAAAATTAGAAAGAACTTCTAGTTCCATGAAGGACACAAGGTCAAAAAGTAGCCTAAATTGCAATATGCTGTTTTGTTCTTCAGGTTACACATTATATCACCCACAGTGTTTTGAAGTTGGTTCTGGAACAAATGACCAGGCTTGCACATATTGTTAGCCTAAAATCCAATTTCTCAGTTAGTTGCTTCCTATTCTAAATAGAAAGTAATTGGTCTTATAGCTTATCTGAAACCTTGTCTCATGCAAAAGAGCAAATTAGAGAACCATGTGTTGGTGTGTGGGTGTAGTAGAGGAGGAAAGGAAGAGAATGGATTTCTGTTTACTTCATATCCCCAAATGCTCTGTTAATTGCTTTCCTTTCTTCTTCCCTCTTCTCCCATGATGACAGCAGAATTAGCTTATGTCTATGGCTATAAATTATCCCTGTGTCAAATGAACACATGGTTACAGAGTCTGATAGTTTTAATGTTAGAAATTCAAGGAAGTCTTAAAAAACAGTCTTCTAAAATATAGAAGAAATGAGTGATAGGTTTCCTGCTTTTGGTAGAAGGAAGATTACTGAGTTTTTCACTGGTCACATATAGTAAGCACAGGTCTCCTGCATGATGTGTTGCAGGAGGGAGGAAGGAGTTGTTTTTACACTCCTGAATCTCATTCCCTGACTGAGGTGCTATTACACTGTTGGGCTAATGCCTCTCATTAAATTAACTGAGAAACAAAACAAAAGAAATTCTTTCATCCCTGAATTATCTTAAAGTGAGAGGTCAGCTATAAACACAGATATAAATACATCATTTGACATGGCCAAGTGTGTGCTGTGTAATGTGACGCTGCCACAGCATTTCTAAGCTGCTGATGAGATAGCTCAATTATTCTCATTTACAGATGTGACATTAGAGGAAAATAGTTTTTCACAAAACCACTGTTAATTCCAGAGGTCTCTTGGGTCTTTTCTGGAAAGCCTCCTGAACCCACGCACAGCAGGTGCAGAGCTATGATTTCACTTGTGTTCTCGCAGTGAGTGCTGCTGGGCATTTGCTGTGTCTGCAGGCAGGTTTTCCCCTCCCTTCTCGATGTATTACAAGAAAAATGCACCAACCTTGAAACCCTTTATCCAGGGATGTGCATGGCATCTGTCACAGGGCAGGTTTCCTACCTGTTGATAAGAACACATCCACAAGCCAGGGTGTGATGCACTGGAGGAGGGCAGTACACCGTGCTGCATCCCCTGCCTGGGGAGCACCCTATCCTGAAAATCCCCTGACATCTCTCCTGCTCCCTAACAAGGGGCACAACTGCAGCAGTTTGTCACTAAAGGAAGAGAAACAAAGATAAATTATGAGCTGAGGAAGGAAAAAGAGGAAACGACTCAGTGTTTACAACAGGTGTGAAAAAGAGCCCTACTCTCTTTCACATCTTGCAGCCTGGCTTCAGTCATAAGCAGCCAGCAGGCAGGCAAACACACTAGTGAGTACCCAGATGCAGGGAAAGAAATGCAGTTTACACAGATTGAAATTGGTGAAAAGAAATTTATTAGAAGTTCATGGCTGGAAAATCTACAGCTTCTGCAAGTTTTAGAGCGCCCTGGTATTCTACATGTGAAATACAATTTTTATTTGACAGGCACTGTGTTGAGAACTTTTGATTGTCATGTATAATGGAGGAACTTCTCTTTGCAGGATAGTTATTTTTCCTAAATCTCATCCCACCAGTTTCTTTAAAAAACCCCATTTATTAATGCTTGCAGAATACAAGCCCCCTAGTATTGCACAAGATTTATTTTCTTTTCTTTCACCGTACTTCTCTCTCCCTTGAAGTCAATAGTTCTCCCAAAAGTAATTTATTCAACTGTAAATTTAGAGTGTGCTCAATAGTTATTGAAGTAGAGGATTAATGGATCTGTCTGGGGGCAGATAATCAGCAAATCTCACCCCCCATCTCATCTAATATAGCGCAACCCTTGAAATGTTATTTCATTCTTCAGTCTCTCTTTCTAGATGTGTTTAGCAGTTCCCATGACTGTTCTGTCCATTATATGACTATGAAGACCATACTTAAACAGAGGAACCAGTTGTGCCCAGGAGGAAGTTTCCAAACTAACTGACTTACTGAGGAGTCTTTGGCACTTGTGCAAAATTACTTTGATAGAAAAATATGCGTTGTCAATGATGACCGTTTTTTTACCATCTACACAGAACATGAACGATCGTAAACAGCCCTTCCCGTGTTTGCTACAAGTTCATGCCCGACATCATGCCAGATGATCTCTTAGTTCTGCACTTAGATGATAAAAATATAACTGTAACAGGGTTCCCTTTTAAAAAAACTATTTTCTGGCACTCCTTCAGTCACAAAAAGACTGTCCTGTTTTACATTCCACCCTGCTGATAAACAGTCTCTCCTCATGTATGAGATGTTAGCGTGATGGATGAGTGCCAGTTGGCATGACTTCCGATCATAATGATGGGCACCTTCTCCCCCAGCCAACACCAGCTGAGTGTGCTGATTTACATGCCCTTTGCACTGCAGATGAAACTGCCTGACAGGTTTTTATGGGGGAAGGAAGAGAAAATGACAGATGCTCCAAGCTGCACCCTTCGATGTCACATAGGGTGAGATTTCTGATGCATGCACCACTTCCAACCAGAGTCAGAGCTTCCCAAAGTAATTCAGCTGCTATTCAGGCTGTTGTTTAGAAGAGCTCTCAGCTAATCACGCATCAAGTACTTGAGAAGACATCACATGTGTAACAATACTTCCTCTTTTTATCTCAATGCACCTATGTATTGTTCCAACTTTAATCTATCTGTTGAGGAATTAAAGCAGCATGAGGGCAAAATTAATAAATACTCTCTCTTTTGGTTAGAGAAACAGGACTTTGTTTCATGTGCTGTTCTCCACATGTTAATATGGTGCGTGCTGAATAATGGAGCTGTTTCAACTGACACAGCTTGGTGAAAGTGCTGTGGGCAATGTAATTAGGCTTATTAATGACGTGCTATAGAGGGGGCTCAGGGAATGATTTCTGTATCTATTCTGTGGGACTGTGCTGTGGCATGCTCAGTCCTGCCAATATTGGCCCATGTGGTCAGCAAAGGTGAGAGTCTGGACCCAGCAAATATCACTGGATGGGTCCAGGCACCTCCACTCGTTGCCTTGGAAAAAGGCCAGGGTCCAGAGCACATCTTGCACGTGGTGCAGATAGAAGCCAAGCCTGGTGCGGGGAAAGGAATGGGATCGTTTGTCCATGTGTCCGGAGTATTCTGTCTGTGTGAACATAGACATATTATTCTGTCTATGTGAACATAGAATCTGAGTTAATATTTGGGTTTAGAGTCATCTTGCTGCTGGAGACAGACAAAACTGGAATGATGTAGGAGTGAGTAAATCCCAGGGTCCCTCACTGGTTACTGGGAAGAAACAGGCACTTACAGACTGGATTCATTTTTCTTTGGACAGAGATGGATCATGCTACAGAGATAACTCTTTCTATTCATTGACCATAGAGGGAGGCCAGGGCAACAACTTCAGTGCATATATCTATAATGTAAAGCCTTCCTTTCCTACGATGAAACTCTCAACTAGCGTCAGTTCCCAGTACTTTAAGAAGAGAAACTAACTTAAAAGAGAAATGTGCCCTGTGATTTCTGAGATGAGTTTCTGAGTCTCTCTGCATATCTATGATAATCTTGCTAAATTACATTTGGTGAGATGAAGAGGGAAATACGACCAAAAAGAGATACCTTGGGTTCATACTTGATGAGGGGAGAGTAAGGAAAGACAAGAAACAGAAATCTACTGACCTTTTCATTATTTAAAATGAAACAAAACAAAGCAGGGAGTGAGAAATAAGAAAGAAAAGACTTGTGATTAACCATGAATTGGGTAGCTTTGATTTCTGCAGAGACTCATCAGGAGTCTGCCATTTGGAGCTGAATCATTCTCTAAAGTCACCAATCATTTTCACTGAGTTGATATTGAGCACAATTCATAGTCTAAACATGCAAAGTAAAAAAATCCTTCAGCATTGTTACTCTTCAGTGGGCTCAGAGGTATCTTTTCAAAGGTAAATGGGCAGCTGCTGCTTTACTATTCTTGCTCTCCACTTGAGCAAGGATTAGACTGTTTTCTGCACCTGCATCACAATTTGTGCTACTTAAACTACAAAAGAAAAGTGTTACCACTCTAACTCACACTCCTTAAGGAAGCCTTTAGCAGCTCTGGGTTTTTTTTCTTGTTGGAGCTTTGTTTTGTGCAATCAAAGTATATCCATCACCTGATGGAATTTTTGATAAAATGTCACCTCATCCTTTGCTGTTCGTCAAACATGCAACACATTGCAAAAAAAGCTGTATTGTGCACCATTTAAACCCACTTCAATTGCTGTCTAAAAGGCTTTTACAAACATACAGCATTAGGAGAAGATGCATTGATCTCCCATTGCCTGGATACCAGTGCTACTTCTGCACTATTACCTGAGTGAGTGAAAACCCTGGGAATAAAACAGAGGGTACCCATGCACTTCATCTGCAATCAGAAAGAAATGAAAATGGCAATTATGATTTCCTTTTCTGTGGAAAGAATTGTGCTGATGTGTCTCAGCTAGCCAGGGAAGGCTTTCAGGAGTGGAATATCACAGCCCTGTGCCCTGGCCAGGCACCCAGGTGAGACACCCCTGAGTGCTGACTCCAGGGCACTGGGATGAGCAGTGTCAGAGACAAACACAGAGACTGTGGTCAAGTGTGTCCAGTCCATTGCACGTCAGCTCATGCAATAAGAGCCTAAAGTTCATTAAGATCGTATTTTTGGGCTTTGATAGTTTTCAGAAGAGGGCATATGGACTTTCTGAAGACCAGTCTTCACCGTGCCATGATGTGGCAGACTTGTCTTCTGCTGACAAAAAGTAGAATTGTCATCATGGTCGTCATAGGAGTGATGGAAGATTGGAGAAAGGGGAAATTACTGGAAACAATGGAAAGGAAAAATCTCCGTTTGTGACACAGTTCAAAGCCAGAAAGTTTTATCAAGTATCCCCAAAAGAAAATGAAAGAAGGATAAATGAAGGAAGGATATTGGCCAACATCCTTGGAAATTACTGCTCAAATAATTGGCAGAAATGCTTTTGGGCTTGTGTAGGTTGTTGCGAAGGTTATACATGCTTCAGTCTGCATCTGCACAATCTCTCCTGTGTGGATATTTCTTTGCCTAGAGTTTTTAACATGGCTATTTAATACAGTGTTTGACATTTACAAAGCATTACGTGCCTGTGTGGAGAAGTAGTGATTAATACTAATAGACTTTTTCTCGTTACAAGAAGTCCACAGCCTTTAATCAGAACAGGTGCTGGAAGCTCTTTCCTTAAGAACCAAGCAATGTCTGAAGAAACCAGACAGAAAAAGCAATATATTTAAGGATTTGCCTTTTCCTTCCCTTTGCTAGTGTAATTAACTACTTGTTTGTTCCAGCCCATATGCCTGCTGTTCTTGTTACTGCTTTTCCCCTAAGAGTCCAACTCTTTCCCTCTTGTCTGTTAGTGGGTTTTCTTGTCTCTGTTTCTCCATTAACCATCTCAGCAACGGGAATTTCAATTTGTTTAGCAAGTCTGAGTGGCTCCTTTCCATCATTCAAACAGTCCCACTCCCACCCCCACTTCCCTGGGACCCTATGCCCCATGATTTTGGGAACTCTTTCTCACTTCCTGACAACTGCATCTTTGAAATCTGTTATGGCATCATATATTATATGATATATCATATATCATGATGATATACACATATATCATCAATCCCACTTTAGACATCTTGTAGCTTCAAGGTTGGCGCTAATCCACACCATTACCCATCGCTGGCACAAATATCTTTTCTTCTGGCTGATTCCACTAAATAAATACCCTTCCCCATCAGCTGTTTCTCCTCATGACCCATATTTGCAATTATTTGTTTTCACAGGTCTATGATACTTACTTCAGTTGCAGTTAACTTTAATTCTTGAACTGCAGCTTCTTTATTCCAGGCTCTGTGGCTTATTTTCTGCAGTTTGGAAAACAGCAATGCTTTTATCTTGAGATTTACTACAAGAACACTGTAAAAGAAAATACTTAGATGAAAAATGTGGAGGATTGGAGACAATTAAATTGCTCATTGTAAATTGCTCACAACTTCTGCTTTGTTTGGAAGGTGGGTTTTCCTTTCTAGTTATGCTTACATAGCAATCTATCTATCAATCTATCTGTCTGTCTGTCTATCTATCTATCTATCCCCTTAATTTATGGATCCAACTCCTCACTACAGAGAGATCTGGTATATATGCTGCTGTGTCCCCCAGGAAATTATTATCTAATGTTTTCTTTTCCATATTCACTCTGCCTAGAGTGTGCCACAAAACACATATGTGTGATCTAGTTCTGTGAGGACATTTTAGCTCCCTGAAACTCCCTTTTTCCTTCCAGATTTGAATCAGATAATTTTCTGGAAGGCTGACTTTCTGAAGTCAGATGATTTTGTTTCCTTTCATAAGGAATGTGGTCACACTTCATTCTGATTCCAATTCCTTTCTAATGCTCATGGCTCTTGCAGTGTCTCCTTTTCAGTTGTTTTCTCGTCTCTCTGTACTCAAAAGCTGTAAAAAGCTGTTGCCAACTTCAAGAAATTGCTGGATTGTCTCTGCTTCCCTGTATGGAAGACAGAGCTGAAGATCTCAGGCTGTGTTGGCATTGGTGGTGTAGTAAAATACAGGTTTTGCTCAATTACGTATTATTGCTTCCTTCTTTGTTCCAACTCCCTGGCACAGAACACCCACAGCAGCCCGCTGGCTGTCTGGATATTCAGCCCTATAGGCACTTGCAGCATCACAAAGCCCATGAACAGGTTGTAAGGAGGGCATACTTTTTTCAACAATTTGTTTGACTTGTTTAACAAGTTAAAATTGCCATTTGGTGTGTATGTCATCTTGTGTTTTCTCAACAGACAAAGACACAGAGTAATCTCACATGGCTATAACCATGGTGCAAGAGCTGTTTGGTGTTTCTGGCAGATCTTAAGCACAGAAAAGGGGTGGCCTTTCCCTGGAAATCTGGAGAGTTTATGTTTATTCAAAACAGCTGAAGATCAACACCAGGATAAGTGAAATCACAAAAGATTCAAGACTTGGTAAGACTTGATACTTTCCAGGTCCAGGTACAGTGCAGCACAGAGAGTGAATAAGCACTGGGAATAGATGAGCACACAGTGTCCTGCAGGTTTTCAGAAGAGGGGTGCAATTTTGACAGTCCTGTGGCATGTCAGCCTTGATTTCCATGCATCTTTTTGTAAAGATTGAAAGTTAGAAACTCATTTAGCTTGTTAACATGTATTTTCAAAAGGGAGGACAGAGGCACGTATGGAAATTGATTAAATCTTGCCAGTGTATCTTATTCACCAGAGCATTTTGTTAGATCAGGATTTATCGTGGAGAAGTTGAACTCTGTTTCTTTGGTTCTTTGCTCAGAGCTGTATTCTTTGGAGAATACAATCTTGGGCTGAAGACTCCAAAATATTTATTGAGCATCTGTGACTCAGGGACTCTACTGGCAATATGTTGTATACTGTAATAGCAGGCAGTAAGATTTGGAGTAATTCAGTGGAGAACAAATATAAAAGTTACTTTCCCATTTGTCCCATTTAGTCACCCTGGAGGAATTTTGGGCTGTTGTAGTGAATCCAGCTCAGCACAATTTTCTTCGTGACTCTAACCCACTCATCTGCTTTTACTGTCCTTGGAAAGGAAGGGAAAGGTAATAATTTTCAATTAAAAGTCCAACAAGTTTTTGTGAAATTTTATACCACATACCTGAACCACTTCCAAGCTCTTACTAATATTTTCAATCTCCTTTTTCCTCCCAAAGAAATTAAATGACTGCATGAGGATGACACCAGGGAAAAATAGACTATGGTTTTTTTGTTATGACGGCTCCACTGGGACTTTGAGGGAAACATTTCAATGAAAAAACCCCCACAGAACAAATTTGCAGGGCCAGTGGAGAGGAATAATATTCTCATACTCTGCCCACCTGTATCATCATTATTTTTAATGGCTTGTTCCTGCATTTCTAGAATACAGTGTACCTAAAGTTGGATGACTAGCTGTTCTTTGGGACTCAGTGCATTTGGATTCAAAGCTGCATTTTTGCTGGATACAGGATGCAAACCTGAGGGAAGCTCATGTCATGAATACATTCTCTCTGTCAATCTTTCTGAAGCAGTCTCATGTGATGTATATATGCCTTTTTGTGTTCTTGTCCTTTCTTTTTCTTTCTTTCCCGATTTGTTAAGGACCGCTGGGGACAACACTGAAACACAATCTGACTTCTAATGCACCTCTGGAGAACTCCTGGATGAATTGCTTTTCTGTCAACAGAATTTTGTTTCTCCTGCACATCATTTATGGCACCTGTCTGCCACTGTCACTGTAACTTCGGAATGGGTTCTCCCAGATGCCAAAGTTGTCATCACTTCCTTCAAATTAATTTGCACAGCAAATTCAGACATCCATGTTGTTTATATTGAGATACAGTTATATAGGTGAGACTGCTCTCACAGATCAGATTTGCAGGTGTATTCATGTGATTAGAAATCTTTTGCGATCCAAATACAATAAAAATACATTCAATTTTTCAGAAGTGACTATTTAAACAAGTTCGTTTATTGATGTTCTTTGGAAAATTAATTGACACACCAGCTTCTCAGAATTTTGGCTGATATGCTAAAGAAGCAGCTTTTTGCCATCCATCTCTCTTCCCAAACTCTGTATTTAAATGCAAAGAGACCTCTCCTTCCTGAAAATATCTTACACACAAAGACTAAGCAAAGAAATAGAAATGGAAGGCGTAAGTCCAGTGGGGAATGGCTAAAGGAGCTTGGGTTTTTTATTATCCTGGAGAAAAGGAGGCTCAGGGGAAACCTTATCACGTCCTGAAACTTCCTGAAAGGAGATTGTAGCCAAGTGGGAGTCAGTCTCTTCTCCCAGGTAACAAGTGGCAGGACAAGAGAAAACATTTTCAAGTCGTACCAGGAAAGGTTCAGGTTGGATATTAGGAAGAACTTCTTTACTGAAAGGGTGAAGAGGCCTTGGAACCATTCCAAGATGCCCAGGAAAGTGGAATCACCATCCCTGAAAGCATTAAAAAACATGTGGATGTGGCACTTGGGGACATGGCTTAGTGGTAGACTTGGCAGTGCTGGGTTAATTGATGATCTTGCAGGTCTTTTGCAACCTAAAGGATTTTATTATTCTATGAAAAATTAATTTGGACTGAATTAAAGGCAGCATAAATGATGGTATTACTCAAAGGAATATTTTTAAAAACATGGATAGTTAAAATGAGGCTCCTAGAAACAATAAGGCACCAAATAGTAAGTATTTATAACTTTTGGCCCAATTACTGATGTGGCTAAACCTGCATTTAAAAGCTTAGTTTTGGGTAGGCCTTAAAAAACCAAGAAGACAAGATAGGATGTTGCGTAACTTCTAGTACAGAGATTTGTTTTTCTATGTCTCTAGAAAACACTTCAATTTGTTATTTCCTAATAAAAAAATATTGTAAAAAGAAGAGCCATAGCAGATATAATTCAAAAGACTCAACACTGAATCTTCAGAACTCCTCCAAAGCATTTTCCTGGTTTTGTAGTACCTGAGCTGAAATTGCCACATGCAATAAAACTCCTCTTCTCTGTATTTTACTGTAGAATCATCAGAAGTAAAATCAACGAACCAAAGAGTCTCTATTTCCACATTTTTGTCAGGGTTCAAAACTAGTAGAAAACAAGATGCCTCTTTCAGCTTCTGTTTATAACTTTTTAAGCAAAGAAAGAAAGCTCTGCCAAACTGAAAGCAATTGCTGATTACTAATGCAGTCAGCAAATACAAACTGGACACTTGATACCAACCAAGAAGGCAGCCCACATCTTGCCTTTGCTGGGCCCGTTAACTCATTTGTATTCACTCCCCAAATCCTTTCTTCCCACTCCAAGGAAACCACGCATGATATTGCAGCGTGGAGTTTAGTATCTGCAACTTTAGAATGTTGCCTGGTATAGAATTTAAACAAGAAGGAGGAACTTAAACCAAGGCAAGGCATGATAAAAAAACAGCCCAGAATTTAAAAGATGAAGTGAAAAATCTTTCTTTGTCTAGGGCATTTGTTACTTACCAAAAAGAGCAGACTCTTTGGTGAAATGAAAAGTACCCCTTAGACCAAAATCAGAAAATCCAAGGCATGTATTATTTGTAACATGGAATAGCTGTGATTTGCAGCTAAGAGTGTCAGAAGGAAAAGGAATCAAAGGATGTAGCAGATCTTTTCATATGAAACACAACTTCAGATATGCTCCAGTGAATTATTTCACTTACCTGCAGGCCAACCTGGTTGTCATGTCCCTCTGTGGGCTTCTTTATGTCCCTATAAAGAGACACTTTGGATGTGCTGTCACTTGTCAAAGTGACCATTCTGTGTTTGGCTCTCCTGTGAGAGATGTTGTTCACAATGAGGTTGTGGAAACAACCTCGAGGGAAGGTGTTCACACCTGGGAGCTGGAGGATGACGACTCTGGGAGGATGAAGCTCAGAGACACATCACACCCTCACGGGAGTTCACAGGTGGGTGGGGTGGGGATTAGGATCACAGCAACCACCTCTTCAGAAGATGCCTCCGTAATGGCACTTCTGCAGTCAGCATAATTAATTCCATTAACTTCAAAGAAACCAGGCAGGCTGCTTTACTTGGTGATCTGGCTGCTTAGATGAAAGAGGTAATGTTGTGTCTGTTTCTTTCTGTACTCTGTCCACGTTTCTCACTAACACAGAAACTTAAAGCTGTATTTTCCAATAAATGTCACCTTATATCAGTCACAGCTAACATTACTCTGTATCCCTGTGCTTAATTCAGACACATGCCACAATTGTTTTTCTTGGAAGGTTCAGTTCATTGCACAGTAACTAACAGCCTGAATTTTGGAAAGTCCAAGCCATATGTTGAAGTCAGCAAGCACTGCAATTTCTTCACCACTTGCAGAGTTCTACAGTTAATTCTCCCTGGCTTCCAAACACCTTTGTCATTCCCTAAAGCTTCCTCTGCCATCTACCTTCACAAACTGTTTGTGATAACTGTTAGGAAGATGAGCACATTGGGTTAATTAAGAGCCAGACATATATTTTAAAAGCACAGTATAATTTTCAATGATAAAAAGTAAATCCGTGTTACATTTCAAACACAGGCAATTGCATAAATGGTTATTGCTCCTACTTAGAGCCTTGCATTCCCTCCATACAGCAGGAACCCATCACCTCTGCAGGACTAATAGATACTATAAAGTCCCAGTGTAAGAGAAGATCTCTGCCTGAGTACTCTTTGACTGGTTTACAGGCTGTCCAGGCAGTTTGGTACTCGTATACCTGCACAGATGTTTCTCAACCTCAAAACAGCTCAAGTGCACTCTTCTGATGTCAGTGTCACCCTGACACCAAGACAAGCTCTTCCAGGTACTTCAGCAGTCATTTTCCAGTGGTGTCCTTCTTTGATTTCCCAGTTGAAAGGTCTGGGTCCAGCTCTCTTTTCTTCAGCTGTTTGCTCTTGCTGGACTTTGCTCCCTAGAGCTGTGGTACTAAGAAACAACAGAAGATTGAACTCTCCCAGTTCATTCTTCAGGATAATCTTTTTGTTTACCCATTTTGCCAAAGCATTTTCCACAGAGATTGCTTCTGCTCCAAAAGACCAATACACCTTTCAGACACCCTGGTTTTCGAGGCAGGAATGCCTCTTCTCCCTTTTGCCTCGATGTATAACTGGCATTTATCTACACACATGCACTTCTCTCAATGTGCTCTGTTGCCCCAGTCCCTAGTGTTTGTCGACCTCCCTGCTGACCTCTGTCATGCCTGTGGTCTACCAGAAGTGAGTGTGTATCTGCGTGCAGGTCCTGATGAGGATGCTGAGTACCTGGGGCAGTCCATGAGGAAGATATGTGTCCCCATTCAGTGACGTCCCTGCTGACAGAAGCTTGAAGTCTGTCAATGAGCCAGCTATTTTTCTTTCCAGCCTGTGATTTTTTCTTTACTATAATTTTACATTTTTAATCAGAGTATTGTCATCTCCTAAAGCCTTTACACAGTGTAAGACTATTATATCAGAGCAGTTATCTTTAATCATTAAATACGTCATCTTATTGAAGAATGAAATCTTTATTTGATGAGCTTTTTGTTATCTGGGACATTGTACTGAGCAACACTAACTATATTCCTATAATTTAGGGGTTTTTTAAATCAAACCCTTACATTAGCTTTTCTGGTATTTTAACTACAATTTATGTCAGGCTGGACCATGCAAAAATGCTCCAGGGATGGAGAAAACAGGAGGTCATCCTCTCCCATCCACTATTGGGAACTTCGTTCTGCACAGTGTTGCCCAACTGGTAATCCCAATCCATTTATAAGAACTGAGGAACTTTTGAAAAATAGCCCAGTAATAATACAGAAATTATTTCCCCCAAAGTAGACAAAGATAGATGAAAGAATAACTTTTTCTCCTTTCTTAAGATGAAATCCAGAGCACTGAACTGATAAAATACATTCTATTTGAAAGTTGCCAAGAAAATCCCCAAATTGAATTACTAATGAATAATATTCATTTCTATTTGTTTATTTAGATGTATTACTACAGAACAGTTTCTTGGAAGGAACCCTGCTTTCACTCAAATATTTATTTTTCAGAGCTCAAACAGTTTCAGTAACTCTGCTTACCTGCTTTTTTTCCAAAGCAAGACCTGCGGGCATTTCTGGACCTCTTGGCTTTTCTCAATTTTAAGTAAAATGTGTCTTTGATGAGCCAAGAATTTAAACATTCTATTAAATTTTATCCAGGGGTCCTGTTGGGAAATATGACTTTCCACCCCCCAAATTTACCAAAAGGTAAAAGTGATGGTCAGTAATGGTCATGTTGCACTAGAGCCTCCCCTGTGAGGCTCAGTTCCCTGAGGATCTGGGTTGGCTGGGTGCCAGACACCTTGCAGAGCCCAGCTGACTGACCCTGCTGGAATATCGGCTGCCGTGGGAGACTATTGGGGTTCAGAGCCTCTGGGCCAGCCTTGGAAAGCTGGATGAGCACCTGAGGTGAGGTGATGTCACCATCTGGGTGACAGCTGTCACCATCACACCTGAGAATGCCCACAAGGCATTCTTACTGTTCGACAGCTGTGACCATGGTCCCAGCCGACCTCAGTCCCACAGCTGCAGGCACAGACACAATCAGATAGGGCAGTGTGGTTCCTGCTCCCCATCTCTCTCCCAGGACCCTGGTTTGCACCTGGCATGCTGACCCTGGAGGCTAGCATGTGGTCTTAGTCATTACTCATCTTAGAAGCTGATAAGGGCTGTCAGCAAGTCAGAGCCTGACATTTCCGCCTATGTCACTGCTAATTTTTCTTCATTTCCTCCTAACTAGTGGGAGTCAACAGGCTACCACAGTGTGTGATGTGCTGAAGGCACAGGCACACAACATGATACAGGAACAAGGAAGTGTTTTATTCAATGTGAAGTACTTTGCTGCTGAGATATTGATGTGCCCTGATCACCATGTGCCTTGTTCCTCCCTCGCTCAGTGCTTTCTCTCCTTCCAAGGGCAGTGAGTTGTGAAAGAAGCAGAAAAGCATGTTGACTGTGTACGATAGATTTGTGTCTCATCCCAGCCTAATCCTGTCTAGTCAAATCTGTGGGCACATTTCTACAGAAAAAGTGGGCACAATTTATGTCAGCCCTTCCACAGTTGCATGCTCCTTCTTTCCCTTCTTTCCTCTTGCCCACTGCATCCGGCTTCTGTGATGACCTCAGCAGTCCTATCCACACAATTGACTTCCACTTCTGCTGTACTAAGGCCACCTCCCACAACAGATCAGACTTGGTAGGAGTTTGGCTAAAATGCAGAGTGTAACAAACCACATTGCTACTCCGTGCCTTTTCTGAGGATGTGTTTCAGAATTGTCATGTCAGGTTATGGAAGCCACTAGGAATGGTGAGCATTCTCATTATTTACACTAGACCTGATCAGCTGGTCTAGGATATGAATTCAATAGCAATCATTTTGCTTCCCTCCTCTTCTGAAGGACCCATCTCAGATCAATGGTAGTGACTCTCCCAATAATCATGAAAAAGAGGATGTGAATTACATGTCAGTGATCTTAAGAAATTATTTTAATCCAATGACGAACTGTTCAGAAAGTACCTGAAAGATAAAGAAAGTTAAGGAGGCAGTGGGGATTTGTAAGGAGCAAATTGTATTACAAAAAATCTAATTTTCCTCTGCAGCAGAAAAGCAGATCTGTAGCTAATCTGTAAAACTTCACTTTGGGAACCCTTTTGATTTGATCTCACATGACATGCTTATAAGCCAGCAAAAGAAATACAGCATGGATTAAATTGCTAGATGGTGTATACAAAACATGTTCTGTTTCTATACTGAGAATTACTTCAATGGTGAAATGTGAAGTGTCAGCAAGGGCTCTTCCAGAGGTCTTTCTGTTCCAACTCTGCCCAGGGATTGCATTGGTGATCCCAATCACTCGCTTATGGATGATACAAAGTTGGGTTGGAACACGAGTTTGAAGGTTCAAAGTTATCTTGGCAATATAGAGAAAGGGCATGAAAACCAAGGACAGCCACAAGGGAATGCTCCAAGAGATGAGCACAACTGCTTGGGCACAGTGCATTTAACAAGAAGCCAGGTTGCTGTTTTGGAGAAGGATCACAAGCAGAACACAACAACCCTGTACTGTTATGAAAAAGGCAAACAACGTACCATGATCTATAAACACACGTGGAGTTGGCAAAACAGCTAATGTATCAGTAGGGTCTGAGCAGGAATATCTTGTCCAGTTTTGGGCACTGTGGTTTAATGAAGATAGAGGCCAACTGGGGAATGTCAGAAGAGCAATGTGAGCACATCTGTACTGTGGAACTATTTTACCCTCTAAAATTGGCGGTAGACAGACAGTTCCCTGGCCTGCACTAACTCATCAGGTATGTCCTGCAGCTCTCCAGGAGAGTGCAAGCTCTCCCAGGTCCAGCTGGGCCAGTGACTGGTTGTCATGGCCTCAAGGGTTATCCAGCCTGTGGGTATATAGAGATCATGACCCTGAGTTTGCAGGATTTTTTAACATACAAGCACATTGAGGTTTTTTCTTCTAAATTTCTCTACTTTTATCATAGATCACGACAAATGGTGTGCAAGGATACATATTACCAATAAAGTTTATATCTCTGTCTCTCAAGCCATTACAAATTACTATCAGCAGTCAATACAGCACCAAGCAGTGGTATAGCAACAATCAATTGTACAGCAACCAAGAGCCAACCATCACTAACAGGTGTAGGCACTATTACAGGTTGCTGCAATCTCATCACTTGTGAAAAAAGCTTATTAACAATCAGCAGCACATATGCTTATGGCAGATTACTTACAGAGATGTACAATACTCGTGTCAAATGAATTAGACAGATTGCAGAAGGGGCCAAAACACCCCACAGGTGGGAGAACAAACCAAACTGGCTCCAAAAGTGGGCCCAAAGGGTGTCTAGGAAGATAACAGAGACACTCTCACTTCAGAGATTATCTCACATCACAGAGATTGCAGTCTGTCAGCTGGATGGCCAGTGAGAGTCCAAGATCTTGTAAGGAGTTCATGTGGAGAAATCAGCCAGGAAGAAAAAGTGCATGCAGCATGCATTGTTCTCAGTTGTTTTACTAATTTTGCATAAAAATTAAGCCCTTTTTACATCGCAGAGGCATAAGAGGATGTAGCCATCATCCCTTCAAGCAGCCAATAGGTGTTGTGAAACTCGATTTTTCACATATAACAAATGATAGGTGATGTTTTCTGTCTTTTTCAGAGAAATTTTTATTTTTGTAGACTCTTTCTCACCTTTTCAGATGATAAGTGGTGATCGCAGTCCCTTTTTTTGGCACTTTCTGGTGGTATCTCAGGATGTCTCTAGTTTCTAGGCACCCTGGGTGTATTTCAAAGAGACCAGCTGCTGCACTTCTCAAGTATGTTTCTGGTTCTCAGGCCTGGTTCCCAGGCTCACAGCTCCCAGCCTGGCAGGAATTTTCTCTGTCAATATATTTCAGCAGACATTTTGTTCTGTTCAGTAATTTTCCCCTTCTAGCCAGGTTGTATTTGAGGCTGCTCACATTGCTTCTGTGTCCAGAAATAATCTCTGATGCTGTTTGAATTATACATATAGACAAAATGGATGATTTTATGGCCTTTATCCTGGCCTGAAGTGCCTGGCACCACCATATGAAAGACAACCACAATTTCTTTTAAAGTTTTAAACATGCTGCCTGAGAATTTAATCAATTGACCTTTAGCTATTTTGTTGTAAAAACTAGTGAATATGAGTCCCTATTCACTGCTACATGCCATTCATGGCTGTATACACATGAAGATACACAGGCTCCTTTCTGAGCCTTTTCTTTCAAAGATGAAAACATTTTGAACTTTTTAACCTTCATACAAAAGCTATTCCAAGGCTTTGACTGCTCTCACCTTCATGTGTATGTATTCTACTTTTTTTTTCCTGAAGGAGGAAAGAATCTGAACAGCACATAACATTCACAATATGATCATTCAGTGTCAGAGGATTATTATTCTGTTTGTTCTCTGTTCCTTTCTCAAGAATTCTTAATGTTCTATTTACTTTTTTTGATGGCTCCTGAGCATGGCATTGAGATTTCATTGGAACTGTCAACGGTAACTCAAAGATCTTTTTTTCCTGCTTGCTGATAGCTAATTTAGAGCTCATCACCGTTATGCATGGTTAAGAATGTTTATTTCCATGTGCAATACTTCATATTTATCAGCATCTCATCTGCCATTTTTCTCACAATCACTCGGTATTGTGAGCCATCTGCAACTCTTCACAGTTGAATTCCATTTTATTGCCTTAAATAATAGAGTATCATCAGAAAATTTCATTACTTCATTTTTCCAGATGACATATGAACATGTGGGATAACATGAGTTCCAGCACAGATGCTTTCAAAGAGCTACAAAATGTAAAGTCTGTCTGTTAACTTACTGATTTAAGGACATATAATGACAAAAAAAAAAAGAGATTCCTTAATAGGTGAGCAGTAGATGTGCCTTCGTCTTTGCCTGTGATATTTTTTTGTCTTTAGTAGTGCTGTGGGGACTCAGATGGAAGAATACCTACAGAGGGTATCACTGAGTATTTCTAAAGATTCTGCCTTTTACTCTTTTGTCTGTTGTATTGGTTCTACTTTTGCATAATAGTCTGCTCTGCTCTGCTCTGTGTCAGGGCAAGATCTCAGCACCCAATGGGTGCTACTGGTCCTTCGTGCCATGTTGTACTTAAGCTTTCATTATCTGATACAGAGAGACGTGTCTCATTTTCATCCTATACTCTACATCTGTAATACCACAGCACGAGAAGCCTTTAAGCCATTGTTGTGGGAGCTTCAGACAAAGTGTATTAGAGAAGCCCTGCCACTGAGCCGTGTGGTGCAGAAAGGACCCCCTTGTGTACTAAGCTCTTTCTCAGAGAGGAGCCTGGGGGCGGATGGGTCTGATCTTAGCCTCAGACTGTCAAAGGCTTAAGTAACTTTGTCCTGCAGGCTTTAATGATGGCAAATCAGATATATTTATATAAAATTAATTATTTGTTATGACAAATGATTAGACAAAAGATCTGAATCAGAGTTACTTACTACACAGTATAAAAAGCTAAAACTACTAGCAGTGTATAGTATAGTATAGTGCACTATATCTAAGCAATTATATTAAAGCTAGCAAAAAGAAGAAATTATTAAGTAGAGATGGATATAACTCACCATACCAGTGTTCGTGGGCAGATCCCTTTCTCTTAACTTCAAGGAGTATCCGTGGGGGGCCTCTCCCCTACCCAAGGGAGCAAACTTCACACAGTCCAAGGAGAAATACGTGGAAGAACCTGACTGTATGAAAGTGGACTGTCCTTTTACAATGTAAAGTGATTGACTGCCCATCATATGTCTCCAGGCGAGTTTAGCAGCTTATCTGCCAAATCTTTGCCTCACTATCAGGATGATAATTCGGGGTTAATTAGCCAGACAGCTTTTAGCATAATTCAAAATAGCAAAACCAGCACATGGTAGCCCCTCTCAATCCACTACTGAGAGCTTTGCAAACAGGACATTGTCCAAGCTGCTTGACCATGTTCCAGGGCAGAGCATCTTGCTACAGTAATGCCTTCCCATGGGATTTTCATGCAAATTTTGCAAAATCAATTGTGCTTTCACATCGTGCCTTTAGTTTGCTCCACTACTCCATAGCGCAGATGAGAATGTCTCCATCCCCACCACTGTCCTTTTTCCCAAGTAAAGTAAAAGGCTGCATAATAAAGAACTTTCCAGAGGCCACATGTTAATGGCTTCTCAAACAGCTAATTTGTAGTCATCAGCTTTTCCCCTTTCCCAAGCTTTCTGCATTGTACACAATAGCTTGGTGTTTAACCCAGGGGCCTGGTGTACTGTCAACCATACCCCAGTTTTATCTATTCTAAGACGTACACACATACACAGTTCCTTTCTTTTCAGCATTTGAGGCCAGGCTCCAACAATTACACTTTTTCCCAGGCATGGTGTCATGGCAGGATACAGTCTCAGTTGCAGCATCAAGAAGTGACATGCATCATTAGGCCTCTGAAATCCTCCCTGCACAGAGAAGAGGATGCTTTCAGTGGGAGTACTCAGCCACAAGACCATTAATTTCTCCCTTTCCTTGGGGCAACTGAGAGAGGATGATATTCATGGTTTTGTTACTTCTCTCTCTTCTTGGTTTGTGTATTTACCGATCAGGAATGACTGTACATTTATAAAGATACTTGCCTGCATGACTTCCCCCACTCCCTTAGATGGTGCAGGAAAAAGGGTCACATTGAAGCCAGGAATCGGGGCACAAGAAGCAGCACAATTCTGCACCTTTCCTCCATCATGGCTTTCCACCTCTTACTGGTACCTGAACACACAGAGGGGCAACTAGGATGCCACAGTGGCCAGCTCCCTCCTCCATACAGAGGGAATGGAGGCCACTGGACACAATGAGGATCACTGCATGATTTCCAAAGTCCACTTGCTACTGATGGAGCTCTGCCCTGGACATTGCACTACATCAAGCCTTTGCTTTGCCTAAATCCCTCTGGGAAACTTTGGGAATCCGCTTTATCTATTTGCCCACCAAAATCTTCATATTCTGCATTTGGGAAGAAGGAGCATGCATCCCTTTCCACAGAGCAGATATACCTGGGCTCATGTCCTGAAGGGAGGACATTAGGTTGAGTGATGGCTTGGGTGGAAAAGACAGAGGAACACAGCTAAGTTAATGTGTGGTGTTTCTTTGGGATAAGGTATCTGCTGAGGGCATTTTTGGTGGACGAATCCCTCTTCCCAGACAAACCAGAGTCGGAATGAAGCTCCCACAGAGATTTGGTGTGGGAACTGGTGTCCTTCATGTTTGGTGTGGTGAGAAAAGCCCTCAGCACACAGACATCTCCCTCTTTTCCAGAAGATGACTGAGATGGCATTGCAAAGTGGAGAGGGATGAAGTGCGGATCAAACAGAAACCCTCCTCCGAGTGAGGCTATGCAAGGACTAAAATCACAAGGAGAGACTTATGGCTGGATACAGAAAACAGCAATTCAGAAACGGGTCTGGCAAAATCTCTGTAATTAGCCACCTGAGACAGCACTGGCTCATGCCTGTGACAGAGAAGCTACTCAGACCCCTTCATGCATGTTTCTGAAGTCCGTCCTGTTTTCTAAACTTCTCAGTTGAGCCAGTCACTGCAACAGGGAAGTACAGTTGAAAATCTTTAATCATGATAGTTAATGTGGTTTGTAACATGATAATTCTTGCCCCACTGCAGATGTGTGGGATTGCCCCAGCAACACTGTGTTAATTGAAACTTGTGGGTCCTATCTTGTAGTATCAAAATATACAAGCAGCTAAAATAGTGTATTTGTTGGTTTTGCCTATTTAGAGAGAATGGGGTAAGTGCTACATAGGCAAAACATGTGAGGAAGGTTCACTCTCAAATCCACTAAGCCAAACCATTATTTACAGCAGCAAACTGCTTTAGTAGGACTTTACCCCTTGACACTTCCCCATTCCAGTCTCCTGAGTACTCAGCGTAATTCATCTCCAGCTCTCCACAATTTACAGCTCTTTACATTAGACTACATGGTCCTGTGTTGTCAGATTTGCTCTCTTCCCTTCTCTCCCCTGCAGCCAACAACAGAGACTGTCTGCATTCTCTATAATATATTACCTTTACATCTGTCACAATTTAATTGGCTCAGAGGTAATATATAAACAGCTGGAATAATCAGACAACCAAAATGTTACATGGAGCAATTATATATCTTTTAAAAGTATACAAGAGAACTGAGTATCATTTATATTTCCAGTAAAGTATGCATGATGGTGGTACAACTTGCACATAGATCATCAAACACTGAATACATGCAGACCACAGTATTTTCTTGTAAGTACAAATGCAGAAGAGAGAAGGAATGAATTCCCAGGACAGCAAGGAAGAGGAGCAGTGGGTACATGCTGAAATGGCCGTGTGACATACTCTGCTCCCATTGACAACCCAACCCACGGGCTGTGTTTCCCGGGTGAGGTGCTGCAGCGAAGAATTCATTCCTCTCCCTGGTAATGGAGATGCCAGAACAATGAGAGTCCCTTCTCAGACAGCTCCTCCTGAGTCAGTGGAACTGCTGCAGGCAACAAGTCCTTTTCATTTCCTGCTCATTCACCTCTCCTTCTGTCACAGCTCTTTAAGTGCCTCGTTTCCTGAGCCTTTTGACCTGGTGAAACAGAGTAATGAAATTTTTGTGAAAGGCTGACTTAGCTCTGAAACATCAGTCACTTCTCATCACTGTGTGAGGTAGAAAAACTTATTACTAGACCTTTCATGGAATCAGGGCATGAACTACAGGTCACCAAAAGCCAGGGTTATTTTTTTATTAGCTACAAAAGTCTTCAGATACAACTGTCACAACCAATGCTCTTTGAAGGGGACCATGAGAGCAGCTGACCCCAGAGAGAGCTGGCTGGAGAGGAGCATGAATGGGGTGTGAAAGCTACAGAAGCTGGTGCCATACCTTGCAAACTGGATGGCTTTTAGCTGGGAATCTTTTCCTGGAGAGAGAGAGGGGTAATGTTGGATGTTTGATAGGCTGTCCAGAGGGATGTAGTCCAAAATATAAAAAGCAAAGAATAATTTTTACTCCTTCTTTTAGCTTTTGGGGGAAGGTTGGTGGGGGGTCAGGGTGGGAATTGCACCTCTGAAGTAAAGAGAACACTAGAGAACCTTTTAAATCATCTGTTCTGCTTCAGCTGGCACAGCCAGAAGAAATGAAGCTCTGCTTCATCCCCTCTAATTTCACGAACAGAAACATCCACTAGGGGGAAAAAAGTCATATATATGTGTGGCTTGGCAGCATATCACAAGAGTGGGAAGTTGGGTCTACCCTTACATCTGTTGTAGGTCACTCCGAATGACAGCAAGATTTGTGTCCTGGTTTACCCCCAGCTGGCAGCTCAGCCCCACGGAGCTAATTCCCATGGGCAGGTATGTGTTCTGCCATCTCCAGGAAAGACTACCAAAGATCCCTGAAGCCCTCTGACTCGTTTCCAGCAAGGTCTAGAAGAACAAACTGTGTGTGGTAATTATTTTGCATGGAAAGAGAGAAACTTAGCTCCAGGGTGGGGAAAACTTACCTATAAAAAGGTATCCCTGTGAAGCTTGGGTGAACAGATCCCAGGACACTGGACACCCCATCAGCTGGATCAAAGCTGAAGCTAGGATTGGCCATCCTTCCTTCCTCCATTCCTTCCTTCCTCCCTCCCTTCCTTCCTCATAACCATTCTATGATTCTATTCTATGATTCTAAACGTCCATGTGTCACCAGCACTATTTTCAGCGTAAATACAAAACATGACACCATGCCAGCTGCTATGAAGTAAATTAACTCTATCCCAGCCAAAACCAGCACATTCTGGCAGACAAAACCATAGCAGAACAGATTTTTCTCTCACTTCTTTCCAGCAGCTCCAGAGATAGCAATATGGCAAATAATCAAGATAATAAGCAATAAATTCCCAAAATATTTATCTTGCAGTTATACACTTATATGAAGACTTCTTGCTCACTGCTGTTTCTCATGTCCTAGTTTTCTGCAAATTGCCTGGATGCTATCCTAATTTCCTACTGACAATAAGAATTATATTAAAGTACAGGTTAAAAATAATATTTAAAAAGAAATTCTGATACCTATGACACTAAAATAACATTTGAGGAATGCAGAGAGACTCACAGAACTACTGAAGAATACAGAAGATTAACAATTTCTGAAAGACAATTTAAAAAGAGTAATAGAATTTGTGTCTAGAGAGATTCAAGAAAACGTCTGCAAAGACAGGAAGGACAGATGCAGAGCATCTAATAAACATTTCACTCGTGGCACATGAGTGATGAGCTACCCTGAAAGGTTTGCGCATTTTGGAGGGTGGTACCAGAGTGGGTGTCATGATGAAATTTATTTCTTGTCCTGGGCTCTCACAAAGTGTCTTAGGAGCGTGCCTTCAAAACGTTAATTAATCTAATGGGAATTTCAGTCTTTGTGATCTACTTCAAGAGCTATAATAAGGCATCTCTTAACTAGGTTTGAAGAAGATTGGATTATCACGGGAGTTGAAATTTCCATGGCATAAGCAGTAAGTCATGATTTTATGCAGGGCGCTATAAATCTCAAATACAAACATGTCCCCACTGAAAGATGCCCTTGAATCTCTCAGCTCAGCCAGTGTTTCCTGTCTGGCTTACAAAAGCTGCCATGCAAGTGAGTCACTGGAAGGCAACCTGGAGTCTAAGTTTGCAGTGCTCTGATGCAGTAAAGCCAGGTCACTCAGGCAAAGAGCTTGTACCAGGGCTGGTGTCATGATGTCCATACCTGACTGCTGCTGCACTTGCAGCTTCCCATGGAAAGGCGTTCCCCTAGGTACTGACAGAATCAAGTCTTGGAGCTTCCTTTGGAAGATTCTGGAATATGCTAGTACCAGCTAGGATCTGCACTTACCTCAGGCTGCCTAAAGACAGGTATGCCACCATCAGCTCTAGGCAGACTGGATGCACTGTGAGACAAAACAATTGCCACAGTTACACGGAAGTGTTCCAAAGATTCCAGCTTTGTGTGTAATACAGGACTGAAATGAGACACCAGGAAAGGCTCGAGATTCGGAGTTACAACAAGCCTGTGCAGCTGATAGACTTGTACCCCATCAAGCCTGAGTGCTCTGACCTTTAAACACCATCAGGGACTTGTGTTCACCAAAGCAATGTTGAAAAGAATTGTGAACCTGTGATCTGAGTCTTCAGCCTTGGTGGCATCTTTTCCAAGGATTAGAAAGGACTTCAGGGGGAATCTGCCACTTCAAATGGGAGCTGCCTCAGGGTGACTCAGGATGGTCTGAAACCAATACCTGTAGCTAAGAATATTCCCTTTAAGGTGAGAATTTACCATTAACAAACACTCATCACAGGAATGATATCCCATACATAGCTAAAATAACAATTAAGAATTGCATATTGAGAACCTTTTTTTTAAAGCATCTCTAAACCCACACATCCATGCCAGACAAACACAAGAGCAACCATCAGTAGGCAAGGACCATTCATATACAGCCAGGAGAAGGCACACACTCACATGCCTCTCTTCAGTATTCAAGACAGACTTGTGTTTCTCTACTTTGGAAGGTGCAGAAGGCTGTAGTCAACCCAAAACAACACCTAACTCCCTCTATCTTTCTGTAAGAAGAGTCTAACAGGTCCTCACAGCTTCTTTGAAACCAGTGGACCATCCATCCCCAATGCAAGGTAGGAGTGTTCTGTGTTCTGTTGTGTGTCCAGCTCATAATCATTGCAGCACACAGGGAGAAGGTGAACTTGTCATTGGGATTATAGTTTAAACCCACTGACAACACTGATTAATGATTAATCAAAAAGACTACTTTATAAAGGAGCTGTCAAAATTTCCTACAACTCATCATTTAGAAGCATGAAAATTAATGTTATCTTTTTGTTTCCCTGATACCTGTGGAGATGTAGCTCTTACGGCAATGCTGCCTATGAAAGCACAGATCAGATTTTTCTGGTGTTTGCACTTTGTCTACACTGCATTTAGTTTAATTATAAAATTCACTGCAGTGAGAAGCAAAATCTAAAAACAAAGAGTCATTATTTTGTCTGTATTCATGTGCCTTTGCTCTTCTTATGAAATTATGATTACACCCACCTTGACATCTTCCATATGCTGCCAACACCTCTGTTCAGATGGCAAACTAATCTTGTGCTCTTAGAAAAAGTCAGCATAACAATTATACTCTTTCAAATAATGCAATTAAAAGGGTTTAAATGTTTAGCAGGAGTGAAATCCGTGTCATTGCCTCTTTTCAATGAACAGAGTTCAGCCAAATCTGGGTAAGACTCCAGCTCTCAGCAGTGCGCATGCTAGAGATAATAGCAGAGTCTGCAATGTTTGGAGAAGTATCTTGATGCTTTGATCTTCAAAAAGAGTAGGTTAACCCTGTTTTCGTCACTGAAAGTGATGTTAGCCTGTATGGCCAGTCACTTTTTCAAACTTCAGTCTTTCTCTTATATATCTCCATCACTTTTTTTTTCCAGTTTTCTGTCTGTTCTTTTCACCAGGCACAGTAACTTGGCCTGATTTTATCAAAAAACATCTTGCATTTCTTGAGAAGACTCACCCCATCCATCTTTGATTTTTCTTTGAAGCCTAATTTTCACATGGCATCTAGAAAAAGTCTGTAAAGAAGCCAGTGCTGCAGGTAACACTTTCTCTAACATCCCCAGCACCGGAAATGTTCCAGTTCAAGTTTCTCAACTGATGACACACCACAACTCAGCCGTAGTGATGTTTCATTTGGTCCTTCCTGTACCTCTTCTTCCTGGAACAGATCTATGTACTGGGCAGACTTTGGAGAGTGTCATTGCAGAAAATTATCCTGGGCTGGAAAAGCAGCAGGGAGAGACCATTTTTCTATCAGCAAACATTTATTTGTTCCCTTCAACACCACATGCTTTATTTCTTTTTTCAGTGCAAGAGATTGTGTTTGTAGATCCGCCACCTTAATTTGAATTTTAGAGCCTGTTCTAAGACCTGTTGTGTTTGTTTGAACGTATAGTGACTTATCAGATCTGTTCCCTTCTTAGATGGAAACTGCACTCACAAGTTTACTGGAGTGTATCCTGAAGCTTAACAAATTCAAGCACAGTTACTACAAATGAATTCAACATTATAATAAAGAAAATAATAATCTACCTTAATCAAAGGCCAATAATCTCGGTTCCAGGAGGACTAGCAAGAAGCTGAGGTTACACAAGAAAGCATAAGAATCAGTTCTCAATCATATTAATTAAACTGAATTAACTGGCCTGAGGGACCCTAGAGTAACTCCCAGTAAAGATATCCTTATTTACATTTGACCAGCTCTGAATGGGGGCGCAGATAATCCTCCTAATATAAGTACAACATGGAAATAGAAGCTTCATTAACTTCATTGCCTGGTAAAGGTGTCCTTTAAGCCAGTGGCAGAAAACTTAATAAAACCCAGTGAAGTTAATAAACCCAAAATACTTAATAAAACATACTAATAGACTTGACATATTTTCTTAATGAATATCTTAATAAATCGCTAAGTCTCGGGTATGAAACAGCAAAGAAATGTATTTTTCCAGTAGAGTTCCCAAGATCTCCCATGCAAATAGAAATACAATATAAACTGGTAATTAATGTCAACGTTGGACAAGATGCAGCAGAAACAAAGAGAAGCACAGTTCTGCTCCAGAACATTTCTACTATCTGAAAGTAATGTCAGGCAGCATAAAGTGATTCTTTCTGTCATTCTGTGTATTGTATGACAAAGCTGATCTAAGAATTGTGGGTGTTGGTAGAGAAGGAGCTGGACATCACCCAGCAGTGTGTCCTCAGCTGCATCAGAAATGATGTCAAGGGAAGGGATTAATTCCCTCTACTCTGCTCTCATGAGACCTCACCTGGAGCTCTGCATCAGCTCCGGGGACCCAGCATAAGAAGGACATGGACCTGTTGGAACGAGTCCAGAGGAGGGCTACAAGCTGATCAAAGGGCTGGAGCACCTCTCCTATGAGGACAGCCTGAGAGAGTTGGGGCTGTTTCTAGAGAAGAGAAGGCTCTGGGGTGACCTCCTATCAGCTTTCCAGTACCTAAAGAAGCAGAAGAGAGCTGGAGAAGGACTTTTTACAATGGCCTGTAGTGCTAGGACAAGGGGGAATGGCTGCACACTGAAAGAACACAGGTTTAATTAGATGTTAGGAAGAAATTCTTCTTTACTGTGAGGGCGGTGGGACGCTGGAACAGGTTGCCCAGAGAATTTCTTTACTCCTTCGTGTGTTCAAGTCATGAGATTGCTGATGTGCCAGCACAACTCGTACTGGCCTTGTCTGCCTGAGCAGAAAGAAACCAGACTGCAGACTTGTAGAATTTGCAGTCTCTGGGCACTTCATTACGTGCAGTGCTATGAGATGTCTTGGAACACTTTTCTGTACAGATTTTCCAATGAGTATCAGGGACTTTCCAATTTGTGCAAAGTGCTACATTAAAAAAACCTGAACTAATGGGATATTACTGTGCTCCATACATTTTCATGTTAAATACACAGTGAAAGGTCTGAGTTTTGATACTTGTCCTCTGTGAAAAATACCTACTCAAATGCAGTATTCTGATTATTTTGTAGTGCTTAATATTATAATACACAGATCGCTTGCAAGAAAATGCAATATAAGAAGCAGTTTTGTATAATAATATATAACAGAACTGTAGCCAACAGGATAGAAAAAGAAATTGAAGTTTTGAATGGGGGATAGCATAAACATGTAAAGAGAACCTTTCCAATAAACAGTCTTTTGTCAGTTGTCTATACTGTTTAAGCTTTAAATAATATTATTAATAGTAAGTCAAACATGGAACAAAGTGTGAGCTGCATTATAAATCCGAATCAAACAATGCCAAGCAGAAGAAATTGAAGTTAGTGTGACATTCTGCCTCCTGCAGCACTCCTACACTCCTAATGTCTGCATCCAGCTCACAATGTTTGTAATGAAGATGGAAAAGATCCACAGACTTGGTGGATTGGATTGATGACCTCAAGTGCAATAACTCTCCACAAAAGCAACATCTCCTTTAAGCTGTGAGCTGCAACTGATTCTTAGAGGGCCAAAACTCTTGTGTAACAGATGCTCAAAGTGGTATAGATGCTGAAGCAAAGGTCACTCATGGTTTCTTTCCAGGGAGCCAGACACAAAGCCCACCAATGCCAACATATCACAGGAGAGCTTTCATAACATGCCTCTGTATTTTTCCATTAATTAATCAACCTTATGCAGCTGAGTTTCACAGGCAATAACTGTTAGGTGTATTCAATTATTCTAATACAATTGCTCTGAGCCTTTTGTTTTTACAGGCAATGCTGACTGCAGCTTTTCATTGCTCTGTCTGTGGCCTCCTCTCTCCCCTGCTCCCTTTGCAGCCCCCTGGGATTGCATCCACATCTCCACCACTGCTCCACCACAGGTCAGTGGCGGCAGAATTGGGAAGAGCACACATTTCAAAGACCTCTGCCAAGTCCTTTGGGATTGCACACCTGTTGCCAGTCCAGTGTTGCCCATGAGAGCAAACTGGACCTGGGATGAGGATTCTCAGTGGGATTTTTGGTGGCACAGCCTCTGGTGTTGTCTATTAGGTCACTGGAAGATAACCCTTTCTAATGCTTCAAAATTGACATGAAAGCAAGTGGATAAAAATGCTTATGAAACTTGTGGGGTTTTTTGTAACTAAAAAGCAACAGATGTCATCTATTTTGTCTGTTGTGCCTTATTAGTTTTAAGTTTTCTGCAATTCAATATCCACGTTTGACAGAGTCTTCAGTTGTGTCCATATTTCTGTAGATGCCATTCATGAGCAATTTTAAAAGCATAGTGTATAAAATTAGAACATACATCAGTCACAGAAAAAAATCCAAATTGCAACACGTTTCCACTTTCTGACCTTTTTCTTCTAAATTTCCTTCTAAATGCTATTTCAAGAGAGCTGAGACATTGATATTGATGCAAATTTTCATTTAATAGGGAAATTATTTTTCACTTTTTCATATCACATTATACAGCCTCTGGAAAACGAAAGCAAAGCATGTTTTAGATAAAATAAGCTGTGCTGCCTCTGTGCATAGCAATTCAAGATATTTACATTCTATACAGATGGCTGAATGCTTACATACATTACAAAGCAATAAATAATATTCATAGGAGATATTAAATTTACACACACTTTATTAAATACATACAATCTTGTAGTTTGTAACTAAGCTTTTGCACACATGCACTTGGAAACCGAAATGAAGTGGGTTGTGTCTTCAGCTGTCCCCAGAGTGCACTGCTAATAAAGCCAGTCTGTGGAATGGAACCGCTTCTCATCTTGCTGTTATCATTTTTATAAAAAGCAAATACTGTGTGGTCTCTTTAAGGTATTTTTTTAAGTGCATGTCGTGGTAATGGATTGCCACCCTTCCTGAATCGATTCTTGGCTTGTTCTAGATTGCCAGCAACTGGTCCTGAATGCACATTCAGAATTATTAGAAGTGCTCAATGATTTTTCCTCCAGGAACAAACAACAGAACTTGAAATGCCCTCCTGGAGTTCAGTGCTCACTGCTCTCTCAAAGGGCTCCGCTACTTGGAATGAGGTGAGTTCTTCCTGGAGACTGCCAACTGCTGAGTGAGGGCATAAAATTAGAGTGTTTTTCAACCTAGACTGTGTCTCCCAGATGGTGCTACGCAGCTTACCTCTTCCCTGAAATGCAACCCTACACTTACAGGGACAAACACATCCAATTTTCCCAAGTTTCCTTTCTGTCATCAATAAATTAAGTTTCTCCTGCAGATTGTCCCTGTCATGGCACACAGGAGTGTGTATCAGACCAAGGACCATTGTTCTTGCTCTTTAACTTCAGCCTCTGGCATAGACAGCAAAAGCGTTAAGTACTGTACACATGAGATTTGCTTGAGAACTTTCTGGATTTGCTATTACCTTCTTCTGAATGAGTCTGTGGCAGTAAGACATTTTAATTCTGACTTTCCCTCCCTATTGAGTCTGCTACAGGAATAACCACATGGGGAGACAGGCCTAAAGTTAGACTTGTGGTATAACAGAGCTCCAGCAAGTTGTCTAAAGCCATCCAACAGGGTGCCTGTGGCCATTGGGAGTGTTTTCACAGCCAATTCCCCTTATCATGCCAGCAGGGAGTTTGACAACCCCAGAGGAACAAATGAGTAAAGACCTGAACAATCATCTGAAGAGGTCTCCTATGTGCTTCATTAAGGTGACTTATGGGGAGTAAAAGACCCCTTCTCCTTGTTAAAGCATCCTAAGAGCCTGCCTAAGGTGACATGAGATGGTGGTGACAGGGCAGCAGTTGGTAAGAATAGAAGAATGGGGCTGAGTGCTTGCTTTTTTCAGGGCTACAGGTAGGAGAGTGGCACCCCACACCTGGGCACTATGCTCAACTTTGTTGCTGACCTCCAGGGTCAGGGGGCCACCCATTTCTACCTGCTTTGACTTGGATTTAGGCCAGTCATGAAACACAGATAGAAACATCGCTCTTTTTTTTTTTTTTTAATTCCTTGAACCCTTTGAAATGCTTAGGAAAGAAGACTTGTTTAATGGACAGGTGTTATAGTCTTCCTTCTCTGCCCCAGTGCAGAGCCTGGTGTCAAATCCACCCCCACCAAAACCCAGCTGCAGGGAGATGCTGGTGTGGATAAAACACTGCCTGACTCTGCAGCTGGAAGTGCTGACACAAAGCCCAGACCCATTCACTTCAAAGCATCAAACTGGGTGGACCTGACTTGCCTTGAAAACACAGAGTAGCACTCACAAAGAGATGTTCAGCATAAGGCAGGCATTTTGCCATTAAGTGTAATTAATTTACATTAAGATAGATTCAATCTTTTATTTCAGAAGAATTCTAGGATTGATTCTCTTTAATTCACATCCACTTGCAGTGAAACAGTCAAGCTAATCACAGAAATAATTTGAAGTAGCTATTCCCATAAACAAGCAATTAGGCACTTACAAAATGAGTTTTAGATGTGATTTTAATATAAAAGGAGACATAGTCTTCATTGATAATCTTAGCATTAAGCAGAATGGTTTTCAGTCTCTATTCTTTAAAGATTTTACAATTGCTGCGCTCAATTATTATGAAGTGCAAGGCAGACACATATTCATCCAGCTGGCCAGCAGTGACTTTCCAAGGAGGGACTCTTTCCAAAGGGAACTCTTTCATCCCTTTTGTGGCGTGACCTACACAGCTGCCCTACCTGTGTGAGGACTCAGTGGTTCAGTGGGAATCCTCATGAAACTCCACCAATTTTAAGGTGCCGAGCCTTTCAAGGTGGCCTGTACAATTAAACTTCAGGCTTCCTAGGGCAACTATTACAATGGAGAAATAAGTTATAGGAGATCTGTAGCCTGGGTCAAAGCAAACAGCACCTGGGGTGCCTGAAGCACAGTTTGGAGACGCGTAGTACCTCTCCTTCCAGGGGTCCTGCAGGAGGCTGTCCAGCTGCTTACAGCCCCAGCTGCAGGGAGGATGGCAGGGCTGGAACCCTGCCACCTCCTCTGGGAGGAGAGAGGGGTCAGGGACAAGGTGTGACCAGAAGGGGTGTGTGAGCACAGGGCTGGCCCAGGGCTCCTGGCTCTGGGGAGGGTCTGGCTGTGGTGGTGCTTGTGAGATATACAGCCCTTGCAGGAAACACCCTGTGCCAGGGAGGGCTGCAGCAAGAGCAGCTTGTCCACCTCACCTGCTGAGCCCCTGCTGCAGGCTGGCTGAACTTGCTTAGGTGGGGGGTCTGTAGCTACCCAAGCTAAAATACATTTTACAGCCCAACAACTCTTTTGTTCCTAAGTAAATATCAATTTACAGAGGACCCAAATCAGCTAAAGTCAGCCATCTTCCATCCGTGTTTTTCAGGTTTAAAATACAGAATCACATACAAAGGTGGTGTCATAAAAATTAAAAACAAAAATTAAAATGAAGTGAGGGTAGCACAAATATTTCAGTAAGGTGGAGAAAACTCTCAGGTTTGAACAGTGCCATCTAAACATTTCCTTGCATCCTTGAACTGCTGCAGCCTTCTTCTTGGAAAGGGCAGTATCAGTAATCTCTAATGATTTATGGTGAATGATAGAGGCCCATCACTTGCTGTGGTTTCCCAGGATGGAGAGGATAAGCTACCCTGTTATCATGGCCCTGCACTAACAATGAGCAGTTAACATTCAGGGAATTGCTCACTGCTCAGATAAGCAGCACCGAGTTTCTTGCCTTTAAAGAAGGCTGAAAGACAGGGTTTTTTCCCAACTGAATACACACAGATGGTTTTCTGCTGTAAAAAAATGTGTTTTGTCAGAAAAATGAGGAAGAAGGTATATTATTTCTGCCAAACCATGCATAAAAGTGTAATCTTTCTGGGTTTTTACTGTAACATTCATTCCACATAAATCAAGATAATTGGGAGAATCAGGATTACACATATCAGTAACAGTTTCCCTGTTTTCTTGTTAGGTGAATAGAAGTGCTTTGAATTTTTGTTTGCTTGTTTCAAACAAAGAAAAACTCATTACCTTATATGTTATTTGGTGGATTTTCAAAAATAACTGTTTGAGTTCAACAAATATTTTCATAAATAAATAGTTGTGTTTAAAAGTAAAACTCTTCCTTTCCACCATCTGATATTTTTTCTTGCTTGCACCTATTGTTGTCATGCAGCAGCATCACACAGCTTTGATTTTTCATATTTAAACATTTTCTGAAAGGCAATATTTGGAAATACTGCAAAAAAAAAAATGCCCCTTGTAGACAGAGATGAGGAATCTAAATTGTTTACCTGGTGTCAGTAAGTTTCTATGCTTTTTGATCTTTTGTGGTGATTTTTCAAACCTAGAATAAATCGTTTTACAGCAAAATTGCACCTAATAATCCTAAACTAAAGCAAGAACAGCTGAAAGCTGTGATTTACTTGGCATCTTCATCTCCCACCAGGTTCAGTGGGAGCAAAGGGAATTCAGGAATCTCAGAAAAATTTAAATTCCTAATGAAGAACAATGTTTTATCCTATTCAATTTCTCCTGAGAAAGCATGGACATAACTCAATATAAGCATAAACATAATTCAATATAGAATCATAAAATGGTTTGGTTTGGAAGGAACCATAAAGATTATCTAGTTCCAACCCCTCTCCCATGGGCAGAGACACCTTCCACTAGACCTGGTTGCTCAGAGCCCCATCCAGCCTGGCCTTGAACACTTCCAGGGATGGGGTATCCACAACTTCTCTGGACAACCTCTTCCAGTGCCTCACCACTCTCACAGTAAATAATTTCTTCTGTATATCTAACCCAAATTTCTCCTCTTTCAGTCTGAACCCATTACTCCTTGTCCTATCACTAGAGTTCCTGATGAAGGGTGCCTCTCTGGCTTCCCTGTAGTCCCCCTTCAGATGCTGGATCTATCCCTGTTTAACATTAGTTTTGCATTTCACACCAATTCAGCAAATGGCAGCTATGTGCTTTTAATAACTCGTGACCCAGGCCGAAAGCACAGCTGCACTGTGGGGAGCAGCAGTGCTGCCCTGCTGTGTAACACACACATTCTGGCCCAGGGACCATTTTTTCCCCATCCCCACCTTGCAGATAGCGGAAATGACACAAGTGCCACGTGTCACACAGGACAGGGCAGACTGAACCCAAAGGGCTGCCTGGTTCAAAGCGAACTTCACCTTTCCACTTTTAGACGTGTCTTTGTGGCCCCACCAGGAAAATTCCTCAGGCTCCCAGGAGCCAGGCATTTCAGGGACACTGGAACACAGCATTCCTTAAACAACATGGTCTGAGTCACTACTGCAGTGCTTCCAGTGCTGATGGAGAGAGCAGAGGTGAAAAGGGGGTGCAGAGCCACCCTAGGGTCGCAGCCAGGGATTGCAAAGCTTCCCAGGACTGGGCAGTACCTGAGTGCACAGTGCTGGAGTTGCCTGCCAGGATTTTATCTTGGGCACAGGTTTTCTTGGGTTATATCTTGGGCACAGGTTTTATCTTCGGCACTTTGAAAATTCACCAAACAAACGAAATGCTGCAGACAACGCTCCGGGCTGAAAGAATCAGCACTGCAGCTGTGCCAGCAAACACTGCGAGAGGTCTAGATAAGGGATCAGGCTGCTGCAGCAGTGTAAAGTACATCGTGTTTTTGAAACCAAGGTAATGAGACAAGGAGTAAAAAACACACACACACACACACACACACACACACACACACACACACACAGACACACACAAAATTGCAGCTACAAATATTTCAGTTACATGCTGGGATATTTCAGAAAACTTTCTTGAATCTTCCTTCCTTCCCTGACCTCAACTGCTGAATTGAATTTATTTCATTATTTTAATATGAGGATGAAATAGAAACAATTCCAACCTCAGGTTTGCTCTTTCAAAGGTATTAAAAAAATGAGTGCAAGTTCATGAAATACATTTCAAAATACTTTTTGCAAGGAACTTTTTTCAATGCATTTTTTTTTTTCACAGACCTACCTAATGGTCTTAAAGATATTGAACAGGGAGCCAGGGATCTGAATAAAATGAAGAATGTTAATGAAAATTTACATCTCATTTGAAAAGACTAGATACAATTTTCTAAATATCAAGAACTTGTATGTATCTTAGATTCTGATGAAAGGATTGCCTTTTGCATGGAGCTCCCCCTAAATTTATGCCTATCAGACGCAAAAACAAAGTTAAAAGGAATCATAGAATCACAGAATCATTAAGGTTGGAAAGACCTCTAAGGTCACTGAGTTCAACCAGCAGTGCCAAGTCCACCACTGAATAATGCCAAGCAACTTAGGGAGGAGTGAGGCTGGGACACATGTGGACAACCTGCAGCTGCCTTTCTGGAAAGCACTTTCCAGATCAGAGCCATAACCATCTTTCCTGTCCTTGGAAGAGTCACTACCTCTGTTTGGAAGAAAAGGGTAAAATCAATAGCACTTATTTAAATCTACAGTGCTAAATCTTCATAACTCTCCTGTGTTCAAAAGAGCACCTTTCTCAGAGAGGCAGGGTAATTGATTCAGCTTAGCCCTAAGGGAGTTATAACATTGCTCTTCTCCCCATATTTATGATTTTCTCATTTTTATGATTCATGATTTATGATTTTAGCCCCTTCGCTCAGAAAAAAAAATGCAGAAACTTTTGAAGTCTCTTGTAGAACAATAGTAATCTCTAGTTTGTTACTGAACAGGACACATCATGTAGCACACCTGGTGTGGCTGCTGTTGAAGTATGTAATTCCTGTTTGCCTTTGATTAAATTCTTACAAGGCTAAAGAAAATATTTAATAGAAATACCTTAGGCCAGATAAATTTTTCTCATTTTGAAATGTCATAAACAACTCAAAACTCAACCAAACTCTCTGAAATGGTTGCAGACTGAGCTTCTGGTACTGTATGTGGCTTTAGAGTAAAGATTGAGGGAAGCACTGAAAATTTTAATAAATTAGGATCTTAGCTCAGTAAAGTGAAATTAACATCACAGTGACATAGTCAGCCAAGCAAGGGAATTGACTCATCTATAAAATAACCCTATCCAATTAGTTTTCAGGCTGATTGGAATGTGGGGGCACTTATGACTGCAGGAGTGGGTGACACAGGTGGCAGTGCCCAGGGCTGGTGGGGGAACAGGGCAGTGTTGCCCTTAGCAGCACATCAGCACAGTGGTGTGGCCACATCCTGAGCTCACCTACCTGCATGTCCAGTCTCATCTGGAGGACAAAAGGAAAAATCAGGCGAAGTTTTCAGAGCTCTGCCTTTGGCATCAGAGCCTGTTTGAGTCCTTGGAGACACCAGCTCCCACTAGCATCCCAAAGCAGCTGCAGATGCAGGGCTGAGCGCTTTTACACTGCACACATGACTTTTTCTACAAACACAGAGCAAACCCAGGACAAAGTTTTACCAGCTTTCATTTATCTTTTGGTGTGGTAATGAAAAGGATCATCATCAAGGAGGATAAGGGCCATTAAAAACCCAATAGCCTGCTACGGTGATTGGTTTATGGCCTCATTTGGCAGTGGTTTTATTTATCAGGTGTGCAGCTTCATTGCGTGTCTTATAGCCCAGGCGCTTCAGGAGTTTGTTATCTGCAGGACACTGTGCTCCTGTTTCCAGAATAGATGGTACCCAGCACAGGAATTGTTCTGGGGTGAACGTTACAGTAGACCTGATTCTCCAATCTGTTAGCCAGTTTTGGCACTCTGTCTCCACAGATTTCTGTGAAGACAATAGGAAAAAATGTAGGTTGGAGATCAGACCTTGCATTGCTGATAGGTTTTGCTGAAAAACGAGTGTTTTACAAAGCACTACTACAAGAAAAATAGCTGTACTTCAGTTTCTGCTATTGCCTGACCTTAGCCAAACCCCACTAAAATTTTGTGGTACCACCTAGGTGATGGGTCATTCACTATCTCACACCTTTGAAGACAGGAAGAACAAAACAGTAATGCTTGGAAATTGCCCTGCTGTCTCCTCCACAACATGGAAAAAGCTCACACAGTTGAAAGCTGTAAACATATTCCAACTCACATTTATTCACGTTACTGCTTTCACATTGACGTGGTGCAAGATACTGCTCATTTCAGATGGGGCCACTGACACACCCCAGTAAACTCTTGATATCTTTTAGACCATGAATTAATACTGTACTCAGAACATTAATAAATACTTGAAAAGTCTGTAAATGACCTATGGTGAACTCCTTTGTAAAAGTATCTACCTTATTTAAATGGATTTATTTCTATGTCAAAATACATTACACCATGAAATGATGGATGCAACTGTTCTGAGAAACTGTGTGCACCTGATATGGTCTTTATCACCGCTGTAAGTCTGCATAAGTTTGGGATTGAGCAGGAAGTCATGAAGATTCTGCAGAGCCAAACGAGATTTGATCTTAAGGTGCTCATTTTGCTCTCACTGAAAGCACAGCAGCGCTTCCCAGGGAGATCCTGTGGGCTGGTGCTCAATGATCTGATGCTCCGGCGATGCCTCCGTCCAGGGTGAAATGCTGGATGCATTAACCTCAGCCCAAGATGAAATGCTGGATGCTTCAAGCTCCCCTGAGTTCTCTGAGCACACCACACCTCCTTGCATGCGTGTGTGCATGCGTGTGTGTGCTGCTCCCCATCCCCACAGGGCAAAGTCCAGCAGCCGTGCTCAACACTTGATGTCCCCAACTGTGCCCTTTAGACACAGCCTTCGTGGCAGATGTGGTTGCCATTGATCAGGCTGAAGGTGGCCAGGGAGTGATTGGTGCTCTTGAGGGAGGTCATTCGTGTGGTGCTCCTGGCCATGCTGTGGGAGCGGATGAGGAGGCGAGCTCTGCAGCACAGCAGCTGGTTGTTGAACTGCTTCCGAAAGCTCTTGCTGAGCAAGTAGAGAGCAAACGGGTTGACACAAGAGTTAGTGAAGGCCAGGATCCGAGCACAGATGCTGGCAATGAAATGCAGCACTGAGGTGTCCACCTCGGAGTAGTGGTAGGAGCGGTATAAATAGATGACATGAGTGGGCAGCCAGCAGAAGGCAAAGAGGCACACAAAGACCAGCACAGTCCTGGCCAGGCGCTTACGGGACTCAATCTGGATGAAGAAAGAGAAACACAGATTAGCTGGGACTCCTAGCTCAGACCAGGGGCTGGCTATTCTTGCCAGCGCTGCAGCTTTCAGGCTAACATATGGCAGGTGGCATGTCCAGAGCCGGGAAATCTGGACTGCAGGTGAACACAGTCAAGAACTCTCCTGGTGTCTCCTCAACCCCCTCCCTCATAAACAAATAATTCTGAAAATTTATTACATAAGAAGTAGTCTTTCCTTTCCTGTTTAGAGGTAAAATTCCAATGGCTTGTCACTTTGCAAAATCCCAGCTCCGGCACCAAAAGTGTGGACAATCTGCATTAGTTATCCACACATAATATATACAATCATATGTAACTTTAATAAATTACCTTATTATTATTACTATTACGATAATCAATTATTGTGTAGGAACCTGGAATATTTCACAGAGCTCAGAGGCAGGACATTCTGCCACGGGGCCATGTGGTCTATGTACACAAAAGTGCTGTCAACAGCTCACAGCCCTTTGAGACCAAGTGCAGCATTCAGAGTCTGAAGGAGATGGAGGAACAGAGAGAGGATATTGTGCACTTGGAGAAACACCGAGGCAGCTGTGAGGTGGACCCCTCAGCTGAAAGCACTGGAGCCACCAGGAGAGAGCTACAGGTGGTGAATCGATGGGTGACCACCTCTCAGCATAATCTGAGCTTTGTCAAGGAAAGGTGCTTTCACAAAGCCAGCTAGCACGCAGTATAACCTTCATGCAGACTAGCCACACTTTTGTTTTACTTACTTCTACAGGCTTGGAGTCAACCCAAAGGTATTGCTCAACCCAGGGGAACTGAGATAAACCATACCTTGTCTGTCCACAAGTGCTGCGCACTAAGATAACAAAGCCACTGAAAAACACATCTCTCTTCCTAATGAACACAAAAGCTGTGAAGGAGGTTGCCCAAAATGAGAGGACAGACAGGGTTGCCCAGAAAAACCTGCTAAAATGCACTGCTCCCTGGGAGAGGTTGTGCGGCCAGAGTTTGCAGGATTGGAAAGTGTAATGCTGCTGACCTTTTAGGGCTCCCTAATGTTCTCCTCTGTGGTAATCCCAGTATTGCTCCCCAGACACTCCTAGGGAATTAGCTGCATCCCACTTTTATTTAAGTAGGATGTGAATGGCCTGCAACTACTCCTAGCCCCAGCGCTGCTGCCCTTGCTCCTGCAACAGTGCGCCCACAGCGCCTGGCCAGGCTCCCAGGACACTTCGCCATCCTCACTCTCCTTCCAAGCTGCACAGGTAAATCAGAAACTGAGCATCTTACACAGGCTGATCTATTCTCAGGACAGCTGCAAGCAGGAAGCAGGCAGGAGACACGTGACAAGCCCATTTTGACTTTATTTCGTGCCCCTTTAACGGCACCGACTAAATATCAGCCAGGAAGGATTGACATGTACCAGGTGATAATGTCTCCAGAGAGCAGGCTGAAAATTAAATCCTTTGAGAAAGGGCTCTCCTTGGCGAAACCATATATTCTTTTTAAATGTATTCTTAATTTGATATAGGGCTATTGAGGCCACATCTGCACTATAAAGAAAGGAAGCAACGCAATAAAGAAATCGATACCAGTTATCTCAGATGGAGATGTATAGCACTTGAATGCACTGCAGGACGGGAATGATGCACGGAGGGTGCTAGAGTGCAGCCTGGCCTTTGCTTTCTTTAGAGCTCTCTCCCCAAAACCAAAGGGGGAAAGGGCTGCTTGTACTGCTCACTTTATTGCCACTAATCAAAACAGCCATCGAATCAGCAGAGAAATGGCCTGCAGGGGAAAAGATTTATGCACATTCAGAAGGGAAAAAGGATAAGGATTTCAGGGATCTCACATCATTTGATGAGCAGAACCGAAGTCTTTCCAGCCCTAACGCTTCAGCACAGCATCTGAAGGCTGTGTGAGATGATTGTGTTGGGTCAGCCTAAGGTGGAGGTGTCAGCTGGGTGCACTTGAGTGGACAATTGCTCAGCTTAGAATGGCTTGTGTCAGTTTAGCTGAGGTTGAAGCATACCTCATTTGAAAGGAAGAGGAAAGGCAAGTAAGATAAACGTGTCAAGGTAAAACAGGCTGTTTAGAAACAGGCAAGGCTTTAGCCAAGGTCCTCTCTCTGACAAAGCAACTTCGTGAAGTTTTGATTTTCTCCTATATCACCCCTTTGCTTCAATCTGCAAACATTTATCCAGCTCTGCCTCTTTCCCTGCATCCTAGTCAATACCTTCCCAGGCTTTGGCAAGGGTCTCCTGCTATGCTTGCCATGGTAACCACTCTGCCAAAGTCTCTGAACTTACAAACAGGAGGAGATGCTTTAACTGTTTAGTCCTGTATCATGGCTTCTTTCAACCATGTTAATTCTTTTACCCCACCTAATCTATTAAAATCAGCATGACAAACATGGTCTGTCACAGTATAAATTTCCCTCTGTTCTCTCTCTCTTCCCATATTAATAGAGAATGTGGATTTTTGAAGAAAGTCAAATGTCTACCTGTTTCCTCACATGCACATTTCCTTCCACGGGGATGTTGTAAGCACTCCGGATCAAATTCTTAGCAATAAAATAATAATATACTGAAATGACAGATAGGGGAATAATATAAAATATGAGAAATGATGCCATTGAGTGAATTTTGGGATGCAGCCCATCTGAATGAGGGTAAGGAGCACAGCTGATAAAGGTTTTATTAGTCCCTTTGTCATGGAAAGGGTGCAGATCTGAAAACACTGCTTCAGGGATGGCAAGCAACATGGATACAATCCAGATTATAGCAGCTCTCACACAAATCTTCATCAGTGCATGGGATGCTTGGATCTCCATTGGCCTTACTATAGCTTTATACCTAAAAAAACAAACAGAAAAAGGAAATAGTTTATTGACCTCAATATTCGAGCATGATATTCCTGCTTTTCCCTTCCATTCAGAAATAAAAACCCAAACAAAATCATTCTTTACTCAAGACTGATTTTTTTCTGGTGTTTTAAATTTCAGTGTTTTCAATAGATTTCTCATTTTAAACCAGAACCACCTGTCATCAGTTCATTCAGTTTCATGCGTGTTGATTATGAGTTCATTTAATTTGTAATTGACCCAACAAAGCACAGGGCTCCCTGACATTAACATATTAATTAATATTAATGATATTAATATATGTCCAAATAGCATTAAGACAGGAAGTGCAGTCATAGACTTCTCTTCAAAAGTGTACAGCAGCTTACACCCCTTCACAGAACAGTGTTGAAGGAAACGGGGCTGCGATTTTGCCACGCATTTCAAGCTGTGAGTATACTGGCCTCCTGCAAGCCAAATCTTATTTTTTCTCAAGCTACAAAGAGCATGTTTCCTGTTTTAATTGCTGTTTGGTGGTGTAGCTGGCAAGAGTTTTCTCTAACTCAATGCATTCAGGTTAAGTAGCCAGAATAGCTAACTGAGTTTCTTGCAGAAAAAAAAAAAACAAACCCAAATATTATTGCTTGCTATTCTAGATATGTAGAGACATTTTTTGATTTGAAATTTTGTCTTTCACGATTTCAACCTTTCAGAAAATTGTACTTTAGAATCCAAGAATATCACAGAACTAAACTTATTTGAAATTGGTCTGAGTAATGAGAGAAATGAAAAACATCAGAGCTTTATACATGCTGGAGCCCTGCTCTGACAGGATTTGGCACTCCAAGTAAACCACAACTCACATATGCATTTAAGAAACATGGCAGAAGAAAAGAAAAACATAATTAGGAAGGAGTATCTACAGGTTTCACAAATTAGCATGTAGGGTCATTATTATAACAGTTACAAACTGTTGGATATTTCTTCCAGGTTCTGCCTCACTCTGCCCACGGTGCATTTGGTGCCCCTTTGGTCACTGCTCCCTGGGGATCAGTGTGTACCTGGTCCTGGCCTGTCCCAGCCCACTTTGGCATGGCAGGCATCCCATCAGCTGCTCCAGAGTCCATTTCTAAGCTCTTTCCAGCATCCTGGCTCCTTCAGACTGTTGAGCTGGGCGCTGGGGTGGGAGCAGAGGCAGTGAGCACAACACCCTGCCGAGTCCAGGCAGCACACCAGGGCCCCTCCACACACAGCCCAAACCCACACTCTACAGACACTCCATGACCTGCTACAGCCTGCATCGTCCTAAAGCTCAACCTTTGAAACTGGGTTTAACTGGGTAATTGCTTTATTTGCAGGGTAAGCATGCATTCAACTTCTGATTAGATGCAATATCCTGCTCAGCATACCCAACTTTCCCTCCATGTAGGTATATACATGTCTACATATCTCTGTATGTATTTTATATGCATACACATATTTATATGCATGTATATTCACGTATACATAACTACATACATAGTTACATACTTATTTTTATAAAAACTGTATCTGGACATTTTATCATTTGCAGATATTTCTTCACACAGATGTCTTGTGTAGAGGACTTTTCCTTTTTCCTTTCACGTACCACGAACACCGTGCTCAGTAGTTAGCTGTTTAACCACTTACTCTCCAATCTCTGCACTCCCCTTTATTCCAGCTGCAGTGGCCAGACACAGTATTTTTAAGACTTGCTAAGCACCTCTTTAACTTGCACTCTGAAACTGGGGATTAAGTGGTGTCATACCACAAAGCACAATCTTCCAGCACCAGATCATAAACTCAGGCAAAGAAAGTCATGGCACTTAAACAAATATGATGCTCTGGCTATTGCAGTAATAAAACAGAAGTGCTAGGCAGATTACTAAAGGAGTGTTGTTGAAATAGCTCAATTTATAGTCTCATTGACCAGATATAGATTATTGACAGAAACATTAGCTCACTGAAAGTCTTCAGTAAACCTTAACGAAGAGAAACACAAAAGGAAATTAATAATATATCAAGGTATCATCAAGTTTAGTTGATTCAAAGGTCTTTCTGCAGATGCTTACTGTATGCTTATCAGCAGGACATGTTAGCATGATTATTTCAGGGGTTTTCTTACAAAATATAAGCAGCTGAGAGAATATTTTCCAGTATTATTTTCCAGGAACATGGATAAGTTAAAGAATATAGAGAAAAAGAAACTGTTTGATTTTTATTAACATTAACAAAGTTGGGGGAGCCAGAAAATGAATCCATTTCAAGTTATTACTACATTTTAATTAGAGATGGCATTTACAAACAATTTAATTTGGACAGAACATAATCAGAAATGCCTAGGAATGCTGGCACTGATTTCTAGACATTTAGTTTATTTTTAAAGCCTCCTACGGCAGATGTAAGAGAAGATCTGAGAGAGGTTTTGCTTGCAAGGGGTTCAGTGTAGACCCAAAGCATGGGAGTGAAAGAACAGAAAGATAAAACAGAAGAAACAAAGCTAGAAAACAGATTTTGAAAATGTAAGTTCTCAGGTGCAAAAACACAGGTAGATATTTCCTTAATAGCCTGACAATCAAATAAAACTATTCTGCTGACTATCTGTGTGACTTCCTTGATTGTGGGTTAATTTATTCAGAAATCTCTGGTAATCTCTGTTAGTCTCTGAGTATTGATGTGTGACTGATCTGTACTGATCTGGTAGGAATCCCCGTTTCCAGTCACCTTGCTGATGTGTCAGTGGGTCTCTCTGAGTTTGTGTTTCAGCAGCTCTGCTCTCCCATGCCAGCTCGGGCTCTGCACAGTACCTGCAGGGGCTGCTCCTGGAAAGGGCACAGGGGGTGGGGGATATGCATGAGGAATTGGCCCCCCAGGCTGCTGCTTGGGCTGAGACACCACTAGATTTTCCTGTTGCTGGTGTTCAGGGTGTGAAAAAGCTGCACCTCCTGGTTGGCTTCTGAGTGGGGCTCAGAAACACCTTCACTCCTTTACTTTTCCACACCACTTTCCTGGCAGGGTCAAGCCTGGCCTTTATAATTTATTTGACATTTCTTCAGAACTTCATCGAGTAGACTGGATTTGAGTAGCAGCTCGTTCTGCTTTTCAGCATGTGTATTTTCAGTTTGTATGTCAAATAATATTTCAAGCTTTCCACAGCTTTGTCCCCTGCAATTTGTTTTTCAATGAGCTAGCCTGAGGCATGTAACTTTCCTGTATTTAACATCCAGCATTTGAATATTTCAAGCCACTTTGAAGGGGACATTGATGAATACACCTATACACTTTAGAGGAGCCATGGACATCATGGATCTGAGCTTTCATGCAAAGGTAGTGCCACGGCATTATTTTTAAGCCAGGTAGAAACATGGGCTCTGAGAGTATGTGTCACATTGCATGTTCAACTGTCTGCAGTAGATCTAGACATGGCCCTGGACTCATCCCCTCCACTGCTTGCACATTCAGTCTCTAATTATTATTTGAAATACATATATTTTTTTTTTCAGCTAAACTTTCCCTATCAGCTTTTAAAGAAATTTTTGAAAAATTTTAAAAACCAGAGGTTTTTCATGCCCTACAACAAAGGCCAAAACTTAAAAAAATGCCTTCTAAAGATTCAGTTGAATAAAAAAAGACACAGCCAAGAGCTCATACCAAACAGCCCAGACGAAAATGACTGGGTTGCTGATCTGATTTGAAATATGGAAGAGATGCTGACCTTTACTACTGCTAGTGTTTGAATTTCCCTGTTCTCACTTGTGAAGCAGCAACTTGCCATGTACATTGCAGCTGCCAATGACCTCCCAGCCAGGATGGACGCCAGTCAGCTCCTTGTCTCACAGTCTCACTCAAAGAAGCCCTCAAACAGAAATTACTCATGGGGCTATCCTAAGTGCACTTAATAGAATTGCAACTCATGAGACACCGTGAGGATTCCCCACCTAAGGAAATCCTCCCCACACCAGCCACAGAGACTCTGGTGCTGTCCCTGTTCTCCAGGGCAGCTTCCAAGAGGAAGCTGGTGATTGTGTGGTTTCAACCCAGAACACCTGATTACTCTTAACCTAATCCCCAAAATTCATTGTGGATTGGTAGGAATATGTGCATCTCCACTGAATCCTTGAAAATGTCTTTTACACATCCCTTAGGATCTCTATTGTGCTCATTGAGTAATTGTTTCTAACAACTAAATCTACTGAAATGACCATAAACCACTAAAATGTGGCATACCCAAGGTCTTTCTGTGGTAAATACTTTTCCCACTGAGGTTACTATGCCAGGGAAACAGGAAAACTGTGTCATTGTCCCTGTGTTAATAGCAATGTAACTAATGATAGCATCACCTAATGTACTCTAAAGCTCGGAGTATGCAAACATTGGTTAATACCATGCACTTAGCCCCAAAACTGCAGCTTCAAATATAAACACAGAAGTAGCTGTAGTGTGGAAAAGACAGTTACAGATTTACTGTCCAAAGATACCAACCAAAATATGCCCCCAAATGGATGTCAAAGTTTCCTAGGTGTAGTTTCTCTGTTGGTACAAAAATATTTTATCCATCTTTGTGCTCCTAAGCTGAGCCAAGAAAGTACACACCACCTGAAGCATAAACAGGCTTTTCCTTCAAAGCCATACTGCCTATACATTTCTAAGCAGAGAAGGGCTGCAGTTTTGCTCTCTGGGGAAGAAAGGACCTTATCCATAAAGACTGCAGCCTCAGTGCTTCCTTCACAGCTTTTTCCTGTCACCTTCATCCACTTACTTATGCCTGCTACAACAGCCACAAAAATTAAATTAAAACAACTAAAGCATGGGGAGGAAAATCAGTTGTTTCCCTGGGATTTTAAATTAATTTAGCTCCATATCTCTAAGTCTCTGGTTTTGGTTTTTTTCTTTAGGGAAGTAACTTAACGCTGTGTGGAGAAGCTGGTGCTATAGGCAGCCTCAGCTTGTTCTCCTCTTTTATGATTGCTTTGTATTAATGCCTTTCTCCCTTCCCTTAGGTCGGCAAGGAAAGCTGATGTAGATGACCCAGGAGTGTAGCGAGAGAAAATGGCTGAAAGGCTCTGCCACAGAGTACTGCCCTTTTCTATCTCAGTCCTTCCAAGCACATCCATCTTTCTGCAGCTTAACCTCACACCTGCAAGAAATACAAGAGGAAAAAAAAGCCTGCCCATCCTTCCTCCACAGGAAAGGGACACTGCCCCTCCAAAATGAATTTGCAGGAGTACTTAATTGTCAAGGAAAGTTTCCTCCAAGCAGTATCATCTGTTACTACATCCTACACCATTTACATAAATAGATCCTGTGCCCCACTCCTGAATTTGTATAATGGTTTAAAAACCAAGTGTGTTAAAACCTGTTCAAACAAGATTTCAGAAGCCTTGTCCATCCTTGCTTCATTACCAGTCCCACTGTTGAGACTGCATCAGGCTGGTGGAAAGATGTGCCATACTGACACTTTCTGTTTTCTCTCTGAAGTGAGAAATCCACTTATGATGTTTTGAATCCGTTTAAACTGAGACCTATTTTGAGAAGTTGAGCTAATTTGAACCTCAAAATTAAATTAAAAAAGCAGGGATTGGCTGGAATGGACTGATGTCTTAGAGAAGCAGTTGTGTAGATTGCTGAGAAGTGAAAACACTTAGTTCTTCCCAGTTCTAGAAAATGAGCACCTGAAATTGCCACGACTTTCTGTGGTAATGATGGAAGAACTGCCTCTCAGTCAGCATGTCCCCCATACTTCTTCTGTTCCCCCTTGTAACTGAAATGGGGAGAAAAGTGCAATTTGCAGTCCCTCTGATCCCCAATCACCTGTTCCCATTTGTGAGGTTAATGTGCGCATATTTGTCTGGCCCTGGCCCGAGAACAGACCGAACAAAAATCCTTTCATTAAGATTTTGTAATTATGTTCTACTAGCATCACATTATTGTTTTGCCCACATAATATGAAGGACTGGCTCAATTACCATGCAAAAAAGCCTCAGGCAACAGAGAAAATTTGATGCTACGGAAAAACTGCATAAATGAAGAAGATGGAGCCCTGTTGACTGTGAAGCTCCACCTGGAAAGCAAGAAAAAAGTCTTACTAAATATCCAAAGAAATTTATGACAAATGCAATACCACAAAATTTCTTTATTGTTTCCACCATGGATGTTATGAATATTTATAGCTCTGAAGACAATTCAGTAAATCCATAAAATTGCTAGACTGTCTAACCCATCAACACATTCCGACAACCTATTCTGGGTCTATCTGCTTTCGGCATACTTAGTTAAGATTATCATTATTATGCAAGATTCTTGAGTGAACATCTGTTATTAAAATCTTTAGTAAATTGCATATGGGCACAAAGACATCTCTAATGGGCAAATCTTAAATACATTGGCAGGTACCACCTACTTTCTCTTTTTATTAACTTAACATTTAAATGAAAAGGAAAAGGAGGCAGTGATGGAAGTAGCATAGTTCTTACTTTTAAGGCATGTGTTAAAAATTCAATCTGTATACCTTCATACTGCAACATTATCCTGGAATATGGATAAATCAGAATTTCAGTCCAGGAATGCCTAAATTCAGAATCGAGACGGAGTGTTTTAGAGACCACTGAACTGCACTACATACTGGGGAAGGAGAGCTTAAACCCTAAGAATTTGATAGTGAATGTGTTATTCCTAATCATAATCATCCAGAGCCTAAAATATTTCAGAAATTAACTATACATATGAAAAACAATGGACTAAAAGGTTACTGCAGGAAATAGTGTGAGTCCCATGGATGATGCTTTTCTTATCAGAAAAACCCCCTTTGCACCAGGGTATTTATTCCCAGAAAGTGATCTTCAGCCTGAAGCCAAGTTAAAGCTTTCAGTGGGGCTGGCTTCACAGTTCCTTGCAAACAGATGTGAGACCTGCTGTCTGAAGCAGGGGTGGGAGCCATTCATTTACAGAACCACAGAACATGCTGAGTTGGAAGGGACTCACAAGGATCATCAAGTGCAACTCCTGGCCCTGAACAGAACACCCCAAGAGTCACACCATGTGCCTAAGGGCATTGTCCAAATGCTTCTTGAGCTCTGTCAGGCTCAGTGCTGTGACCACTTCCCTGGGGAGCCTGTTCCAGTGACCAACCACCCTCTGGGTGAAGAATCATTTTCTAATATCCAACCTAAACCTCCCGTGACACAACTTCAGGTCATTCTCTCGGGTCCTGTCACTGGTCACCAGAGAGAAGAGATCAGTGCCTGCCCCTCCTCTTCCCCTTGTGAGGATGTTGAAGACCACAATGAGGTCTCCCCTCAGTCTCCCCCAGGCTGAACAGACCAAGTGCCCTCAGCTGCTCCTCACACGGCTTCCCCTTGAGACTCTTCACCATCTTCATTGCCCTCCTTTGACACTTCGTAATAATTTAATATCTTTTTTATATTGTCACACCCCAAATTGCCCCAGCACTCGAGGTGAGGCTGCCCCAGAGCAGAGCAGAGCAGAGCAGAGCAGGACAATCCCCTCCCTTGCCCTGCTGGCGATGCTGTGCCTGGTGCCCCCCAGGACACGGTTTAGAAACACCCTTTAACTTCAAAACCAGCGAGCTTCCCCACAGCCCCCCAGCACCAGCTACGCACTGCACACATTTCCATGTGCTCAGTGCCTGGTACAGCCAGAGGGATGTGCCTGCTCGTGCCATGAGGCACCAGACACAGGCTGGTGTCGGAGTTCAATGTGGTGAGCCTCTGGAGTGGAGCTGGGAGAGCTGATGCTGGCACCGGGGCCACCAGGCATGAGAAGGAGCCAGCCCCAGGGATGCTTTCCATCCAAGGCTTTGCTGCCTCAGCCCAAGTCTCCAGGGATATCAGCAGCCTGGGAGAGGGGGATCTGCATGCCTGAGGATTGTCCTCTGACCAGGGCAACTAAAGCTGGGGTCTCAGACATGCACCCCTCATTTCACTAGAGAATCTGCCTTATTGCTCCTGAAAGCACCACCTTTGGTGCATAAAGACAGCATCACTGAGTAATCTAAGCAGGTGGCATAACTGCTGGATATCCCACAGAGCCAGTTATAGAAATTCATTAGAGTTTCTAAAAATGGCAGTTTATCAACACAAAAAAGTCCTGCCTGTGATGTACTGTAAATCAATATTGTACCTTGTTTTGACAGAGAAAGAAGAGCTCATCATTGACCTAAAAATTAGCACTCCCATAAGCTATAGCAGATGTGGTGTGCTTACATTAATTTTGTGGAAATAGAATAAAAAGCTATATATATTTATAACCAAGGCCAGGTTGGATGAGACTTTGGGCTTTTGGTCTACTGGAAGGTGTCCCTGCCTACTTCTGGGGGGTTGGAAGTAGATGACCACTAAGGTCCCTTCCAACCCAAACCAGTCTATGATTCTATTAACTTTAGAGAAGCAGATCTCCTAAGTTAAAAACACCTTTCAAATCAACTGACTGAGAACACAAATGTAAAGTGGCAACACTAACCATGCATTACTCGATGACTTCCAGCCTTCTCCCTTGTGTCTCCCACCTTGCCATGAATAAAGCAGGGCTAAAAGCTGCCCTGGATAACAGAAAATGAGGAGTCATGCTAAAACGTCACAGAAGTAATTAAAAAAATCAATATGCAGCAGATGGGAAAAAAAGCAAAAGTAAATGACAGCAAGTATCAGAGTTTTAAAATGTTGGTGGCTGATAAGGGAAGCTGAAGGAGCCAACAAATTATCAAAGGTCACTCTGTAACAGACAAATGTGCATTTTTAAATACATCAGGAATAAAAATGATCAGTAAGTCAGGCATACACATAAATGGTGAACATATGAACAATGATGAGACAAAGTGAAAAGCAATAACCCCATATTTGTCTTCATGACCAAATGTGTAGGAGATATATGTTGTTCTATACTATGTGTGCAGTACTACAGATGTAGCAGAAAACTTGTGAGCTGTATTAAAGAAGATGTGAGCCAACATCTGCTAACACAAACTAATTTCACACCAGCAGGCCTGAATAATTTACACCTAGGTGTACTAAAGAAACCAGCTGAGGAACAACCAGTGTTAATTTTTTTATAAATCTTGAAAAAGTGGTGAATTTCCTCAGAAGTGAAGAACTGGCTTCAAAGTTGTGATGTTCAGAAAAACTGGATGGTGTGACCAAGAAAATTGCAAATATTTGGGCTGCTCAAGGCCGGTTGTAGAGAGAATAAGAGATAGGTTCATCCTGCTAACAGGTGATAATTAATATTAGTCTGTCTTGTTAAACACACAGCAGATTTCAGGGTTTTTTATCTTGTCACAACATGATAGGGGATGTAAACAGGATGTAGGCCACGCTGGCATACAGAGGAGCTGCAGCTTTCACGGGCATGTTGGCAGGGGTGACACTGCATGTAGATATGCACATGTGTGAACCAGGGCACATGTGGTTCTCCCTGTCCTATCAGTGCAATCCCTGTCCACTCCCATAGGACAAGGGTTAAAATTAGGGCTCCTGGCCTGGGAAGGGGGGGTTCCAGGTGGGGACCCTGAGCCCTATGCTTCCCTAGCAGGGCATCAAGCATGATGGTAAAAAGCAGTGTGTGGAACCATTTGTAGCCTGGCTCCTGTGAACTTGCTGTAGCTGCAGTGTTATTTATTGTGCATATCAGCTGCCTTGAGCAGGCTATAAAACCTTTGCTGGAAAAGTTTGCAGATGTCCCAGTGGCTAACCAGACTGAGAATGTTGCAGACTCATTGGGGTAAATAGCCATAGTCTAAAAGAAACCATTTTAACTCAGTTATGTGTAAAATAGTACATACAGGAGCCAAGTGAGCAGGAGATGCAAAAAGCTAGTGCTCTGTTAAGGAAAGAAGAGACAAGAGAAGACATTAGAGTGACTCTTCTGCATGTGACAAAATGAGATATCCTGTGGGATTCTCATTGTGTCATGGCTTTAGTGTAATTCAATATAAAGCTAAGCCAATTATATGATGCTTGAATCCTTTCTGAGGCTTCAGTAAACATAGGTGTCATAAGAGATCATCACCACTATATGAACCTTCAGCAGCATGTAGGGGCTGAACAATCTATTGCTATCCCTGACTGCTCTAATCACAGAGCCATAGAATAGCTTGGTTAGGAGGGGACCTTTAAAGGATCAACAAGCCCAACCCCCCCACAATAAGTAAGGACATCTTCAACTAAGTCAGGCTGCTCAAAGACCCATCCAACCTGGCCTTGAACACTTTGAGAGGCGGGGTATCCACCACTGCTCTGGGCAACCTCCCTTCAGTGCCTCACAACCCTCATAATAAAAAATTTCTTCCTTATGTCTAACTTAAATCCACTGTCCTTCAGCTGAAAAACATAGCCCCTTGTCCTTTACAGACCTTGCTAAAAAGTCCCTCTCTTTCTTATAAACCACTTTAAGTATTGAAAGGCTGCAATAAGGTGTCCCCAGAACCTTCTCTTCTCGAGACTGAGCAGCCCCAATGCTCTCAGCCTTCCAGTTTTGCTGTGAGTTAGGTTATTATGCAGTGGTTAGAGGTCAGTTGAATTTCGATTTGAAATATGACATAATTCTAAGCAGAAAGGGTAACAGAGTGCCAGACACACAAGAGGGGGCAGGGTGATATATGCACCTTTAGTCTGAATACACAGAAAGCAGCCTTGTATCACTGGAAACATTTGTTTTAATCCAAATCCTGTGAGACATTCAGTAGCCTCTGTGCACAGGTGTGGGCAAGAAATACTGCTGAGTCGATGGTTAGTGCAGTATCTCCTAGTCCTGCATCCACATCTCTGTTTCTCCCAGGTCATTTGAGCATTCACATCTCAGTCTCATGCTTCAGGGTTGCCTGAAGGTGTAAAGAAACATTTTTTTCTCTCAGGGTGTCACGGTACTGTTTTCTGTGCTGCCTTCCCAGAGAGCTGCAGAGACTGACTGTAGCCGGAGGGCAAGTGAGGACAGGATGGGCAGAGCCCCGACCACGCTTCTCCCTTTGATGCTCCACAGTCTTCTGCAAATCAGTTAAACTGATCACTAGCCTGGCATCAGGAGGGGAGTTTCTGCAAGGGATCTCCAGCTTTCTGCTTCTCTCTACAGCATAGCAATTGGCTTGCTGCTGGGATGCCTTCAGGTGCCTGAGCACTGTGAGAGGCCCATGGACTGTCCCTGTTTTCTGCCCCATGGCACAGGGACATCGAAAACCCTTGCTCTGCCTGAGATCCTACGCAGCAGACATTGTGTGGGGGGGATTGCAGAGCCTACTATGGGCAGGAGCTCATGGCCCATGGTGTCCTAGATTGCATGGGGTAAGGTGGGCACCTGGGTGTCAAACTGCTGAGAAACAAGGTGAGGGGACTCCATAGGGACAGCGGTGAAGACTCTTTCCAAAATAAAGGAAAACAGGTTATTGCAAGGGCTGTCTATGAGCAAAGCAGTTACTGGATGTTTCACAGCACGGTTGTGCCTGCTTCTCCTTTTTCAGCTCAGCTCCCTCCTACTCTTCTCAGCCAGGCTGTTGTCCACATCTGAACATCATGTAGTATAACATGAACTGATGGGTCCACCATAAGTCATCTGCCTGCAGCGATGGTGAAATCCCAGCCCACTGCTGGGACACACAGACAGCAAATTCTCTGCAGCCAGTTGCTCTCCTTAATAACAGTGTGTACAGCACCTCGCACTATGAGACCATGACAACTGATTGGGGGTTTTAGGTTTTACTGAAATGTAAACAATAGGTAATCTGACGTTTCTTCCTTTTGATTGCTTAAATATTGACAGTCTCCAGCACATTAGCACTGACTCTAAACTCAGATTTCCGCACCAGTCCCACTGCTATAAATGGGAGCTCTAATCTTCCTGGTTGTAGAAGTGCATCTATTGTGTTTTAGCCATCTGCTCTGGTTAATCAAGATATGCAGAAAGTTTTTGCTATTTGATCAGTTGCTCTTGGTGCAGATGGATTCAGGGGCTGAGGAAATGAGAGCTAAAACTAAGGGTGCAAAGAGTGTTTATATTATATTGACACAGTGGCCAGCAACCAGGATCTAAGACTCCTGTACGTCGGCTGAAGGAGATATGCATGTATCACCCTGCATCCATCAGCACGTGAAGGGCAGCAGCACACACACTGTGCCCATTGGGTGTTGCCTGGTGCTTCAGTGCAAGGGAAGGCTTTGGGCTGGGCCTCAAAGCACCTCCAGTTTTCTTCTCTGGCTTGGAAAGATGGATGTTCTGGCTGAGATGACATCAGTGGACCCAAACTCTCCACGTGAGGTATCATTCTGCCAACTTGTATTGACTGGATTAGAAGCTGTCTTGGTAGTTCAGAGTGGCTTTTTCTGCCACCCCCTCAAACCAAAATAGTGCCTTAGTGTCCTGACGGTATTTAATGAATATTGTGACTAGAATGCCCAGCATAAATTCATAATCACTATGGACTTGGCACTTTGCAACTGATGGTATTTTTTAAAAAAAGTGTCACTCTGTAAATGAACTCAATGGAAATCTGTGTTGACTTTTCATAGCTTTTTATTAGGGTGGCATGCTTCCCTTAGTTCTCTAGTGGAGATATAAACCAGTGATTGTAAAATAAAATAAATGAACTGGCACATAGATATTACACCTCCTGTGGTATTGTACGTAATATTAATAGTAGGGGCTGGAGACATCTAAATACAGAAGAGATGAGTCCACTAAACAAAGACTTTTGCATGTTTAAGAGTGTATTTCTAGAAATTCTGGATTTATTTCTTTCCTTGCACTGCTGCTTTTTTTAGGAGTGTTGTTTGAAAGTTTTATGTCTTAGATAAACAAACTGTCATACGAGTTCAGAGGAACATCAAAAGTTGTGTTTGTGATGCATTCCAAGGGACCCAGCAGAGTTGGGAGCCCTGCAGCATCCCTGCATCCATCCCTGCACCCAAGGGACTGAGGTCAACATTTCCAAAGCTAAAATCCTTATTTCAGGTCTCCCACATGACCGCAATCCTGCTGTCTGCAGCTGGTTTTACCACTGTAAGCCACCTAATCTCCTGTGTAATGTCACTCCACATATCTCACTACACTGTCACTCCCTCCCTCCACAGAGTTGCAGGCAGCTCCGGCTGGCAGGCACTGCTGCAGTTTTCCAGTACTAAAATCCACATAATCCAAGGTGCTTAAAGTAAAGATACTGCTTGTAAACTCCAATTACATTTTACACTTACTCTGCTGTGTGCTTGTAAAAACAGCATTGCTTCAGGAAGGTTTCTCTGCATGAGCACCAGGGCATTTCGATCTTTTACCGTGCCAGCCGAACAGTGGGGAACTATGATCAATGCTTGACAGCCTGGTTAATTCAAATGCAAATGTATAAACCTTGTCAGTCACAGGAGAAAGTCAATTAAATAAAGACATCTTCCATGACATGGGCAATTAAATAGTTGCTTTTCCTCTTGCTGTGCAAAGATTTTCCTTAATTTCCTGTCCCTTGCTGAGACAGCCTTGGCTTTTCTGCCTGGGCTCGAAGCCCAGGTGTCACTGCTCTCACGAGTGCCTCTGTACCCCTCATCCTTGCATAGAAGAGGAGGTGAAGGAGGAGGAGGGCAGAACCCAAACTCCCTTTTCTTCTGGGATAAGCTACTCAGTAGCTGAATAAACCACTGCCTCGACAGTGCAGAGCAGCAGGGCAGACAGATGTCCTTCCCCTGCCAACCTCATTTACAGTCTTTCTAAAACACACAAACATCAGGCACACATGCATGGGCTGCTTGTTTCCTCGCTCTTGTATACTCAGCACTGGCGCCTTATCACTCATGGAAGGTGGCTGTAAGCACAGCAGATGCCTTAACCCTCTCCTGGCTGCTCTGAATATTTGACACACACTTGCAGGAAAACAGGTGTCAAGCTCCCACTGCTCCTGCAAATGCAACCAGACAGATGAAAGCACTGTGCAGCCAGTGGAGTGGTCCCACAGGAAATACATTTCTAATATTGTTAACTCTTTTTTGCCCTTTCTTACATATTGCCTGAAATAATGATGGAATCTGAATGGAATCTCATGATTGTACACAGAGCCATCCTAAGCACCCAGGGACCCTCTGGCTGTCCCCTCCCCCTCAAACCTGTGCAGACCTGCTCAGCTGTGTCCATACACACACAGAGCACTTGCAGGCTGGGAGGCTCCCACTGCAGGGACAGCTGAGGTCAGCAGTTTGTCCCTTTGTTTCTCCTTGAGAAGTCTGCAAGTGAACAGTCAATCCTCTGGACAACCCCTCATTCCTGGCAGGTCAAACCACTGAGCAGCTTTAGGTGCTCTGTGCTGGAGGCTGGCACTCAGCCAAGGGTTTGCAGTCACTGGCAGATGAGAGATTCCTAACACAAGGGAAAGTGGAAATGGAAAGAATAAAAGTACACCTCAGGAAGGCATATACTCGAACCTGGGTGATGTGAGTGCAAAAACCTATTAAAACTGGGCCCCTCGTTTTCAGAAGGTGATCCAACGCAGCCAGGATGATTTGTACCATTGTTGTAATGTAGCATAAGTGACTCACACGCTCTCACGTACTCTATCTACCCATCACACCTACTCACTGCACCTTGTGTTTCACTGGTCATGCCTCTGGAAATGACCCTCTTGTATCACACTCCAAAGCTTTTTTTTAAACATCAGACTGCTCTTCCCTGTGATGTCTCTCTAGGCATCACTATGATACGTTCAGTAATGCCAGCAGTTGTTCCCACTTGCTTTTGTCAGCTGAAGGATGCTGAAACCAAGAGGGTTTTAGGATAATTTTTTGCAGATGATGAATTATAGACAAAAGGTCTGTAGTACACTGACAACTCTCCCTTTCCTTGGAGACAGTGCCATCTGATGCTATTCAGGGCAGGAGGTTTAGGAGGCTTTCGTCTCACACGGTCTATGGCTTTGATTAATGAGAACAGGGACATTCACATGCCTCATGTGAGTATGTCAGGTGGGGTTCACATCACTGAACATTAACCATCTCACCACCATGCCCCTTTCTTCTGCAGGTAGAAAGACTGCCCTTCAGGCAGTGCCATCCCAATCATCAGAAATGGGTGTCTGTGAAACCACCCCACGTGCCAGGCTCAGCATCTCACCTGCAGCAGGGTGTTGGGCTTCCAGAACCACCACAGACCCCAACAAGCATCACCATGCTGGTTCACATTCAGCTCACATTTTGGCAGTTGTCCCTTTACATTTTAAGGCTATTTCCCTAATGATTCTGACGATTAATACCAGAGTCTGGAGTTCAGGGTGACAGTTTTAAGGAAATGAACTAATGGGCTGTGAGCTGACAAAATATAGACTGTATTATTTTGTAACAAAATTAACCCAGCACTGCTGTTAATGTATCAAAATAGAAATTTCTGCAAACTTAACAGGTAAGGGACACTTGTGTTGCAGTGCACAGCATATTAGATTCATAGACCTAACAAAGTTATAAATTTCATTATTATCTCCTTCTGCAGTGGACCACAGATGCATTAGAAGAGGGTAAAATGATCCCTTGGAGATAGAAACATATGATCACCAGTGCAGCATGATGGTTAACAGGTTCCAGGTAAAGCTGAAGTTCAGAACTTGACGTCACCAAACCCTAAGCTTGGCACAGCTGCTATTTCTGTTCTATTCTATCACTTCAGGCAAAAAATGCTATTGATGTGCTAGCTCAGTAAAAGCATTTGCAATGTTTACTTTATGTAGCATGTGATCAAATAGCAATAAATCTCTCTAGCATAATCTTCTTTACAATGTACTTTTCTTTTCCTCACACCCCTTAAAACAACTGACATTACAGCTTTGGAAAGATGTATTTTCCTGGAGAGATACTTATTGTTTTCCCAGCACTTTCTTCAGAGCAGTCAGGGGGGATCCAGACACCACATCAAACTCAGGACTAAAAGTGCACGTGGTCCTTCACTAGTGCAGTTTTCCTATCTTCACAGCACTTTAAAGCATATTGCTTTAAGAGTTTTATCTACACATAGGTCTGTTTGTCATCTGCTACTGGGACAGACAGTGCTATTCTTATTTATATCCCAACACAGAGGAGTGGACAAACGTATTGACCATTCTGTCTCTGAAACACTAAGGAGTCATCTGCTTTCATTGAGACTGCAAATAGTACATTGAAATGTGCGTGTGAACTACATTGAAATCTGAACAAAAGTAGTCTGATGTTTTAAAGCAGGTTAGCAAGAGACAGTGGCATGCAAGGGACTACCCACAGCAAACTTATTTCACATATTTGTGAGCAAGGATACAATCCCCACGTCTTTTTTGATCAAAACAAAACTGAAATAATTTTTCACTCAGTGGTTCTGTGTCACTTCAGCATGTTGACAATGTATTCCTTAATCTCCTTTGGAAGCATCCAGAAAATAAACCAGCATATTTACTACACATTACTTTTTACTAAACATTATTGGAAGACAAAGTTTCTGAACCAACAGCACAGATCAGTTTTGATTGGCTAAGGGGCAAATGGTTTAACCAAGGGAAATAGACTGGCTATGGCAAACTGCAATTCCTGGCTTCAGGCAAAATCATTTGAATATCTGAAAAATATTTTATGAAACATTGCCTCACGTATCATTAACTTTAAGGAAGCAAGCCACTAGAAAGAATTGATTCTCACTGCACTTTAAATTGCTGCTCCAGTGCCTTCACACTTCATGAAGTATGGATCAATTATCTTTTTGGCAAATATGAACATGCTATCTTTCAGCAGAGCTTCATTAATGGTATTTTCTCTTTCTGGTCTTTAGCTTGATCTGCCCTTGTCTCTATTTGAATTAATGTAGACTATTCGCTAAATTGCATAAACATTTAGTTTAGAAAAAGTATCCTGTGTTCAGTCTCCACCCTCCTTAAGTTTATGCTAATAACCACCAGAAATTACCCGAGGTGGTTCTTCTTCCCTCCTTACATTAGAAATAAACATTTTACCTGAAAATATGATTTTTTAATTGTGCATTTTATGGAGTCATAATTATGCATGCTTCTTTTCAAGCTTACCTGTCAGCTGAGAGAGCAGTGAGAGTAAAGACTGACACCCCTACAGAGGTGAGCTGTATGAAGGGGATAAGTTTGCATCCAGTTCTGCCGAACAGCCACTCGTCAGCAAGGTACCTGCTGGCATCCACAGGCACACAAGTCACTAAAAGCAGCAGGTCTCCCAGAGCCAAACTGGAAATGAACAAATTAGGGACGTTTCGCATGGATTTCACAGTACAGAAGATCTTAATCAAAGTGATATTGCCGACAAGGCCTATCAGAATGATGATCCCGTAGATCGTGGGGATGGCGTAGAGGAACGCTGGGTAAAACCAGTCTTCCCCAAGCAGGGACAAGTTCGCACTCTGGTTGACAGAGACGTTATAGAAAATGAAGTTATCTGTTTCTAGGTCTAGCAGAAGGCACTCTCCAGATGCCATCGTCCTACTTTGCTCTTCTCAGAAAACAGCTTTCTTTGAAAGTCCTCAAATTCCTCAAATTAATTTCTTGCTTTAATTTTGCGGCTCCTTGCTGGCTTTAAACAGTCAGAAGAGTTTAAAAGTCATATTACTTTGTGACACATCTTGTCAATAACCAAACCGAAAAGCACCTGCAGCTTTCTCCACAGTCCTGTTTCCATAAGGTGAAAGGAGAACATGTTTTAGCATTGTTTGAATTGTGAAACTTGCCTTTTCCTCCTTGACTTGTCTTGCCGTTAAGTATTCCTCAGCTCTGGAAGGCCAATTATCAAATTCAGAGACCGGCAAGTGGCAGGCATTTTCACAAACGGGGCTTGTTAAACTCCCAGCTCCAGGTCTGCCCGGCAGCTCCGAGCCCGAAAGCAGAGAGTTACAGAAAGCAAGAACTTTCGGGAGTTGCTGCCACGCTGCATTGCCAATCTCTGCCGCTTTCGGTGCCTGCCCTCTCCAGGCGGATTTAAAGTGGGGGAGGAAAGCGGGGCTCGGCTGGCGGCTCGGATCCTATAGGCAGGATGTTCCGGACGTCAATCCTTGCGCTGCTTCCCACGGTGTGCGCGGGTGCCGGCAGCGCGGCGGGAGCGGCGGGGAGCACCGGGAGCGCCGGGAGCGCCGGCCGCCTGCTGGATGCTCCGGGCAGCGCCGCGCTTAACTCTTTCGGTGANCAAAAAACCCCCAAGCCCACCAAAACCACACAACCCTACCCCAAACCAGCCAACCGACCGAACAAAACCCAACCCAGTTAATTTCATGCTGCAAACAATGTGTTCAGAAAAGCCATCCCACTTTCTTCACTAAAAGCACACCTATTTTCCTCGCACTCCAGTATTCCAATGAAAGAGAATGATGATATGAAGCCAAATTCATCTTTCCCTCTCCTCCCTAGACAAGTGAAATTAATAGAGCCAATTAAGATAAAAACCAACACTGTTGTTAAGGTAGGCAAATGAATATTAGCACTGTGAGCCTGAAGTTATCCAGGGAAGCCTGAACTCTGCACCTTGTTTTGTTAATTTTTTAATTTGGAGGTAACAATACCGAGGGCCGAAGCTCACCATTCTATGCCATAATTTCTATTTATGAGGTACCCATCATACTAGCATCCACAGATAATGCATGTGTTGAGATGCAACAGAAAGAAACTTGCTTGGCTTATAACAGTCCGAAAAAACTCCTTCTTAGAACTGAATTAAGATATAATTATTACTAATAGTTATATCTTAATTTATTGTTATAAAGCCTTACTGCTTTATAACAGGCTATTTATGGATATATACAAGGACTTTCTGGACTGCAGAGATACATAGTTAATTTGGAAACCAGCCTGCAGAATTAAATGAAGCTGTAATTTACATTTTCTCTTGCCACTGCTCATTTTTGCAGGCAAAAGAATGTTTCACCAACTGCTAGAGTTACTTGGAAATGAGAGGGGATGCGATTCAAAGCAAGCATTAAACTGTGATCACTGGTTTCTGCATAAAAGAAGCATTTCAGGACACAATCTGGAAAATCTCCAGGGCTTTGAAAGTGGTGTCCCAGGGTGGGATTCGAAGCATGAGGCTTCAATAGCTGTTTTTCTGCCTCATTCTTGTGACCTGGGTCAGTGTTTTCAGCTGTTTTTCTGCTGTCCACCCTAAGTCAACAAAGGACTTATGTGTACCCTTAACTTTAAGTAGGGCTACTTACATATGTTTTTCAAGCCAAACACCCATGAAAGTGCTGTGCTGAGAGCTTGAGCATGCAGAGAAGCCAAATTTTCTGGTATTTCAGACAGAAGCCTGCTTTTAAGAACAGGCTGGAGGTTACCACTGTTAAAAGCAGAGGACGCAGAGCAACTGTGCACATTCTGATCGGGGCACACGGGCACTTCTGCGGGTCAGGGCCAGCTCTGGGCAAGGCTGCCAGGTTGGGTGGATGCCATTTGGAGGCAATGCCATGTTTGGCACAGCAGGATGTACTAAAGGCACAGGGAGGAACTGTGGAGCTGCTGAAGCAGCCCTGCCCCACACCATGGCAGGACACCTCTCCCAGAACTTCCCCCAGCATAACTGGGAGCCTGGTGACAGGAGAGCCTGCATAACAAAGGGATGCACACCTCCCCCCTCCCTTCCCCCACACTTTTCCTTCTGAGCATTGGGATAAAGTGGAGAGGACACTTCTGGAAGTGGGAGCACACACTTGGTGTAATCCTGATGGACCCCTGTGCCCAGCAGCCTGGTCAGTAGTTGGCAGTGACCTGCCCTGAGCAGGAGGTGGGGACTTCTTGTCTCTCTTCCCGTTCAAATGGCTTGTTGAGATTCGAATTTGTAAACTCGCCACCAGAGATATAACATCTCTAGCTCTCATCATGAGCCTTTATTTTTCCAGATGGAAAACAGTGACAAAAAACAAAGTTTGACAAAAATCCTCTGACAGAACCACTAAGTCATCACTCTTCACCATTTAAACTCTTCTGCATGGAAATCTCTCTTCCTTTTACACGGCAAACTATGTGGGGTAAGCAAAGCTGGAAATCCTACTGATCTTCAGCAGACACTGATGTTGATCACTCTTTTGAGATGGGGCAAATCACCATATCCCAAATGTCTCCATCAGTGAAGGAAGGAGCTCTCATGACCTCTAGGAAGGTGCACTTCACCTTTATCTTTGCAAGGCTATAGTGCATTCCAGGAAGCACTTCAAGTCTGAAGTTACAGCTTTCTCATTTTTGCTTTTGACAAATCCAGGCTTCAGGTTTAGGACAAACTCTTGATCACAGAAAATGAGAAATTGAAAAGACAAAAAAAAAAAAACAAACAAACAAAAAACAAAACAAAAAAAACCAACCAAACAAAAAAAACCAACAAAAAACCAAACCCCAAACCCTAAACCAAACAAAACCAGATCCTATAATGCTTGAAACAGTTTAGAGTATAAAAAATATTCATTATTTATGTCAAATGTAAATAGACTGTTTCAGGGAAGATGAAGGACACAGGTTTTATTCATCATTGTCTGGCCTGCAGATGTTCCCCAGAAGTAACTTAAAAATGCCTAGGATATTTCCCAGACATGTTTTTGTCTTGTCATAAATTGCATTTGAGAGGTTTTGTTTATAATAAATGGTGTACCTTTTAAATCATTTCGCTCTAGCATTTATCTTCCCGGAGCAGGCAAAATGTCTGGGCATTTGTATGAGCATGTCACCTCTGTGTTCACTTCAAGATCCCAAGCCTCTCTCCAAAGGAAGGTAAGCATCAGTACCCCGTTTCACCATTGGAGTAACTTGCATGCATTAAAAAAAAAAAAACCCAAAACAAAAGTGACTGGCACTGAGTTATTTAACAAGCTGTTGGCAGGGTTGTGAATGGAATAATGCAGGGCTCATGAGCCTGGTCCTGCATTATAATGGCTTTCGGTTGGACAATGAGAGATTCCACACATACTTTCAACAGATGCTTTTTATTTCATCTCTCAACCTTTGTCCAACTCCAGATGACAGCTGGAAAGAGACAACCTTCGTACTCCTTAACTGTGCACAATGAGGGAGATTTGTAAAAGTTTGATGGGCAAAATTTTCACAAGCACGTAAACCTATATGAAGGTAATGAAATTTAGGCTCCTGTGTTGCTTACGAGCTCACCACCCAGAAGGGGAGCCAGAGTTTCAAACAAATGCAGTCTGCATTGAGAAAAGTACACGAGGACCTGCTTTTCAAAGGCGCTTGGAGAACTGCAGCTGCCACAGTCACAACTCCAGGCAGATTTTCGAAGAGCCCAGACAGCCAGTGTGCCAAGGTCTTTTGAAAGACATTGATCGTGTGTTCTACACATCCAAATGTACCACTTTGGAAAATCTAATGCAACAGGGGATTCTGAGGCCCTGTGAGGTTCCATGGGAGATGATCTGGTGATGGGAGCCAGAGAATGCTGGTGTGGCCACCAGCAGATCCTGAGGCTGGCCCAGCCATCACCTCGGAGAGCAGGAGCAACCTGCTGCACCAGGGTGGGCAGCCCATGCAGCATCCCCCACACCAGGCATGTCCAGCACCCAGGGGATGTGGGGGCAAAGGGGAATCACCTCCTTGGAGCACGGCTCTTTGCCAGGAGTGTCATGGTTGCTCGTGTGACTTTCCTTCGTAGCAGCCTCCTCCCATCTCAGAGGAGATGGATAAACTTGCATCCACAGTCAAGAGTCAGGAGAGGAGTCCCTGTGCTCAGTGTTCTGCTGTTTCCTGATAACTGGGTTACTGAGGCTAGGAATCAGTGAACCAGGGATGACCCACTGCTGAGCTTGCGGAGCACAACATCCGCTGATTTACCAAATATTCTCCTTCTGCAAACTCTTCATCTCCCAGAGGGAACAAAGCCGTGTAAAGCATTCTGCCTATAATCTCTTCAAGCAAATTCTTCATTTATATTGCTGTCACCCCTACGTGCCCATATCATGCTCTGTGTTCAGAACTCTGTTTCAGTCACCAAAGTTAACATAAACTGTTCACAAAAGGGTGATTTACCAACCCAGTTCATTCCAGGGATCTGATTTCCATCAGGGCTTTACAGAGTGTAAATTACATAAACTTTTTCTTTTCTTGAGCAAAGATCTGTACTCATACCTGCATGACTGGAGGTCGGAGGGGCTGGGGAAGGAACTGAGTATAATTCACAGCGTAGAAGTCCCCTGAGTAGATGCAATGTGCTGGCTGCTTGCATATGTAAAAATGGAAATGAAGCATTGTCAGGTTTCCTCCATCCTGCAGCCTTGCTGACGCACAGCCTACAGTGCAAATGAAGATGCAGGCCACACAATGTGAGGTGCTCCCACTGCGCCTTTGAAAATAGCGTGTTCATCCTGAATTAGGCAACTCCTTCAGTATGTTATTTAGCTTCACAAATCCCTTACTTATTTCCAGCATTTCATCGTGACACACATCCATCAAAAACTGACACAGCTGGAAGGGATGTCTGAACTGCCTAACACACTGGATGTGTGCTCATGGAGAGGGAAGTGTTTGAAGGAGACACATATATATATATTTTTTCAGGAATCTTCTGCCAGGCTGGAAGAGTAACATAGCCATAACAGTATCTGAAAATGCAGTAAGTGAAAGAGTAAAGGTTGCATGGTGGGCCAACAGGAGAGAGGAACCAGGCTGTGCCTGGTAAATGAGGGAGGAAAAGGGACTTGAGAATGCAGAGAGCTGCCTGTGTGAGCCACTTGTAAGGAGAGCACATTTGGAAAAGATGCACAGAGAGTGTTGATGTGAGCCCAATGCAAGGAAAAGGATCTTGGCAGCCCTCCAAGAAGCTGGAGAGCATTTTTTGAGAGCAAATAATGTTGTAGCAAGCAAGATATGGGCAAGAAGTCTTAGCTAAAAAAGAGGTAGGAAAAGTTTTATTTCACAAGCCTTATACAGACACACACCTCCCCACACCTATACCCTGCAAGACAGAAAGACCTGGGGATGCAGGGAGAGCAACAAGTAGGAAGCAGGACTGAGTGAAAAGCAGTCAGGAAAAGTGCTGCCACCTTGGTGCAGAGAAAACATTAACACTTCTTTTAACCACGCTGAGCTCATGTTGGCAACAAATAATTCCCAAGGAAATATTGCAGGATGAGATTCCCATCCTGACAGATGGAGGCAAAGTCACTGAGATTTGAAAGTTATCTGCATGGAAAGAAGACATAAATTTGTGGATAAGGACAGCTCAGAGGGGCAAGGAAGGGTACAAAGGAAAGATCATCCCACAAACAGCTGAGGGGAGACAAAAAGAAACCATCAGAGATCCTGCAGAAGGGAAAAAGCATACAGAAAAAGAGAAGACAGATGATAAAAGCAGGGGAACACGGTTTTGGGTTAAATGTAAAATCAAACACATCATCCTAAGTAATTACATGGCCAAGTAAGGTGAAACTAGTAGCCCAGTTTGGGCTAGAGGAGACTTAAAGAATTATAGACTTTTGTGCATGAAACTTCAGTGCAGTGGAAGGGATGAAGCCAGATTAAAAGTGGAAGAGATGAAACCAGATTAAAAGTCTGGGCTGGAGCTGTAAAAGAAGATGTTCTTCTTCCCTGCAACTGTTTTCCAAGATCAAAGGGGAAAGAAAGGGATCTGGGTGCAAGAAGGTTGGGGACAGCAGCATCAGAAGGGCAAGAAGAGTGCACGTAAGTCATGCTTGTCCTGAGTTTCCTAATTCTTCCTGAAGGGCACCTTAAACTGGGCACTTTATAGCATGGCACTTTGGTCAAACACTCCTGGAAAGCTCTCCTGCTCTTGGCCATCAGCAGAGCCAGCACTTCTCTGCAGTTGCTGGCCCTTAGCAGGGATGTGGAAGCATTTCCCTGGCAAGACAGCTGAGGAGACCAGAGCATGGAGTGGCACACACACTGCAAAAAAGGCAGCCCCAGGCCTGTAGCACCACTCTTAAAGTTACAAATCCTTCCTACTAACACCTTTCCTTTCAGGGCCTACTGCCAGACAGCACTGAACTCCACTGGGACCATTAGGAGGTACCTCAGACTTTACTGGAGAGGTGAAACCTGGGCAGAGTCAGCCTGAGAATTTATTCAAACATTAACACTGAAAAGGCCAGGCAGGATACTAAAGGCCAGAAGATCTATATTGAGACCTAGAATTATGAGCATCAGCCCTGTGTCCATCAGCATCTCAGCTGTGTCACTTCACAGGAAATATAGGTGGCTATTTAACAAGACTAAATCTTCCTTCCTGACCCCTGGCCTGCAGAAATATCATTTAGGACATGCCAGCCCTTCCTTGGGCTGCGCAGTGCTGATGGATTCACACCCAGTTTCACTCCCTTCCTTCCCTGCATCATCCCAGTATCCTCCTTGGGCTCCTGGGGTTGGAATATTTTTTTCTTTCAATGTTGTCACTGACAAGCAGCTGGAGCAATAAATTATTGCTGAATGCATGCTGTTCTTTTCCTTTTATAAGGTAAGATGTACTTTTTTTCCATCTTGATTGTCATGGGAAAGTACAATTCCCCACCTAAGAGAAAAACATAAAAATGGAAATATTGTTATTATTATTAATAAGAATTGTACTCCAGGAGATTGGAACAAATGAAACAATTCAGTGTCAAATATATATTTTAGAGAAGAAAAATATCATCAACAAGGTTGTTTAAGCTTTTTTCTAAACAAATGGTTCCAAAGCTAGCTGGCATAACTCACCAAGAAATGTGCTGGAGAAACACCGCAAGGTAATATTACCATTTACCATCTTCATATTGTACTTGAGGGATGTTTCAAGAGGAAAATCATGTAATATAGGGTCATGCAGTAATAATAATTCTAAACAAATTGTTTTTGTCTACAGCTGGTATCTGATTTGTTTTCTATTATCTTCCCTCACATGAGAAAGAGAGCAAATCTCAAACATTTAAGGGCAGTGATTTGCCTTCTAAGTTACAAGGGGGAGTTGTGACAAGCAAGATGTCCCGAGCCCCCGGTGATGCTCTGTTAAGCCGTGCGCGACCCTCTCCGAGAAGCATCCCCGCAGTGTGCTCCAGAGACTTCTCGCGGGGAAGGGGAACTCCCTGGACCCTCACAGAAGCTCTGAGGGCAGTTTTGCTTGAGAAAGTCTTCTGTGCTTTATTGGGGCCGGTCGGATGCGCCGCCTCCGCCCCTTCCCCGGGGCTGAGCCTCCCGAGCCCCCTCCGCTCTCCCGAGCGCTGCGGGGCGCGACCGCCAGAGGGCGGCGCTGGGCCGGCGGCGCTGCCGTGAGGGGCCGTGGAGGGGCTGCGGAGGAGCCGTGAGGGGGCCTTGGAGGGGCTGCGGAGGAGCCGGGGTGCGGCCGTGGAGGGGCCGTGAGGGGGCCGTGGAGGGGCCGCGCCCGCCCCGCCGGACACCGACACCGACAGCACGGACCGCGGGCACCGACACCGACGCGGCCGACACGGAGCGCAGGAACCGAGAGCTGGCCGAGAACACCCCTCTGCTGAACTCAGGCCTCAGCAGCAGCGAGAAGCCAGCAAGCGACAGATTCGGAGGATCTTCCTACAGCAGGGAGAGGAAGGGGCAGAAGTTGGGCAGAGCTTCTGCTCTTGTCTCAGTTTATTTTAGCTCTCATTTTAGTTTCGTGGGCTGTCCCCAACACCCATTCACAGGATTTGTTTTAGTGGCTTTGATGCCTTAGGTTTTAACTTTTATATTTTTCAAATTCTGTATTTCTAGTGTGTAACTCTGCAGTGTCCTGTAGCCTGTTAGCTGCTGTTCTGTCATGCTAAGATAGACATAACAAAGCCTCTCCAGGCCTGCTCTCTGAGGACACCCAGACTGTCCTAGGCCCAAAATGTGTAAACCAGCATCTTGAGAAGGGGGGCAAACTGAGGGGAAATTACATCATTAGCTGAAGTTTAATTGGTGAAATTGAGTTGATATGCAAATAGACCAAATCTATAAAAGTGTGAAGAAACTTGTGACCTGTCATCCATCTTGGGTGTAGCCTTTGGCCTGCCCAGGGTGTACCTCTGAAGGCCTTTCAAATAAATACCCCCCTTTATTCCCTTACTCTTGTCTAGTCTCTGTTTCTAGGCTGGCCTCTTTAGGCATCAGCTTTGCATACCAACAGAGCGTCTGACTCAATCCTTATTGCTTAACTCCAGCGGTATTTTTGATAGGAGAGCACAGGTTAGCATGTCTGAGAAGCAAGGGAAGAACTGGGTTTTCTGGAAAGCAGAGCCATCTGCCAGTGTAGTTCCGTTTCTTAGAACACCTCCTGTGAATTTGGCAATGCTGGGTTTTGTGCCCAGTAGTGGCTTTGCTCTGACAAATGGTAGCAGAAGGAAAGGTGGTGCAATGTCGCCATACACTGGGGCAACATAGTTCCAGATACTGCCTTACACCAGGCCAGCACAGTTTGCAGTATAACATTGCAGCACCATCTGCAGTAATCACGCATGGGAAGAGCTACAGCGGCTCACCGACCTTATGGGCAAGAGCTACAGCGGCTCACCATCCCTCTTAGAGGCACGGTCACCCATAAAGCAGTCCAATCCCAGACTTGCTTGGGCAAGAGCTACAGCGGCTCACCATCCTTCCCAGAGGCATGGTCGCCCAAGGCAGTCCAATCCTGGACTTACATGCGTAGGCTACTCACGGCTCTCCTGGGCACACCCCCACCCAGGGATTACGCACCGGCCGGCTTTTCCACTTCCCCCAAGTGGATTGCAGTCCGTGAGGCTTATACTGCTGGAGGCTTTTAAGCACTTCTAAGGCTCAGCCAGTTATCACTGTGATACATACAAACATGGGGCACCAGATGTTGGAGTCCAAAAAGTCCAGCATAGAGCAGGGTGGCAGCCAGAGGCAGGCATCAGCAAGCAGTGGCACACATCCGCAGGCACCAGCTCAGCATCCACCCAGTCAGCTCCAACCCAGCTCGATATCTGCTGCTCTGTGATCCTACAGCACAGCCCTTTATACCCAGCATCCCTTGGGCTACTCATGTGCTTCTTGTTGTAGGAATCACCACACCTGCACTCAGTGCTGGCCTTCCCTCCTCCCAGGGACACAGCTGTAAGCCATCAAGGCCAAGGCTGCCTACAGCCTACTCTTGTAACCCCACAGTGCAAATGTTACACTGATGTCCAGAAAGTGTGGAGAGAGAGCTAGGGTGCTATAGGGCAGACACTAGGCTTCTGGTGTCTGAAGAAGACAGCATATTGAAAAATGAAATCAGTAGCTATGGGAAGAAATACAAAGAGTAGGGGAAAATCAACACAACATTCATAGAAGGAAGTCATAGCTCTCAAACCTAGTACTATTTAAGTTAGGAGTCAGCAAGGCTGTAAATAAGGATAATCAGACAATACACACGTGCTTGGACTCCATGAAAGCTTTCATAAACTTAGGGTTTAATAAAGGTTACAAAATAGGAGAGTGCTTTGTATAAACAACTTCTGAAAATATACAGGTAGACAGGTGTTCAGAATGGTCTTGTGGTATTCTCTGAGCATCTAACGAATGATAAACTAACGAAGGAATAAAGGGGGAAAATCAATCATTTGCAACAAGCAATTTGATTAGATACAATGAAGACGGAAGGATAAAAGGCTTTGAAATAGAATAGCAATGCTGAAATAACTGGGCTTTTATCCCCAGAAAAATACTGCATCAGAAGGGAACCTGAAAGTGTGAAATTGGTAAAGCTTAGTCTGATTTGGAGCATAGCTTTGCTTGCAATGAGACAGACAGCCAACTCTAGTATCACACTGCTTTTCTAACGGCATAACTTCCCTGAACTCTGTGATTTGTTGTCTTGATTTACCAGAAAAAGACACATAACAGCGTTCAGCAAATTCAATTCTGCATTTATAGCAACTGCAGAGAGAGACAAAATTTAGATGCAGAACTGTGAGTGCACTGGAGAAGTCAGCCCTGAACCAGGAGAAGAAAACTCTCCATCCTTTGTAAAGAAGAAAGGCACAGTGTGCAATTCCTACTCCATCTATAGAGAATACATTCGTAAATATGTTCCTAAACTTCACTCAGAAATCAGACTGCTGAAGGTTTGTAGAGAATGTGCCAATGGATATGATTTAGTAGGACCTCAATTCAGTTATGTCACTCCGATAAAATACAGCTCCTCTTTCTACGATGGATGTTATCCATATGAAATAAGAGAGCTGGAAGATCCCTGGAGTTTACAGCCCTGACAGTTCTCACCATGAATACCATAGGGAAAAAAAATCTTTCAGGAAGATGCATAAGCCCTCAGCTAAAATTAAATCAAAGTCAGTGTAAAACACTATCTGTATTCATGAATGTATTGACAGCTCTCAGCACTCATTTCTGTGTCTTGGCAAGTCAGTGTCCCATCTTATTTAACTGAATAAACAAATTATTGGTTTTCTGGGCAGACAGACAAGTGTGTGAAAAATAAATGACTTTTTGAATAATTTTCTCAGCATATCACTGTGCTTCAGCAAACATCCTATTCATAGAAATCCCAAATAAGGGGCTTCTGATACAATAGAACAAGTATAACTATTGCTTTTTCTGCATTTCGTGGAACTAATCCTATTATCTGTCAGACTGCACTGTTAGAAGAGAAGAGAATTCAAGTACAAAGTGAATGTATCATCCTGGAAGTTCAGTGAAAACGTGAGTATGGAAAAGACAAAACATCTGACAAATGCTTTGAGGATCCTCTACCAGGGAATGATTCTGCAGTCATTCAACTGGAGCTGTAGTTGTGACACTTTGCTTTGATCCCTTTACTTGGGACACATGTACATTGGACACGTACCTTTTTTTTTAACTTTGAGGTGCTTTTTATCCACCCTGCAATCTGCACATTAGCATTCTTCTAGTGTGCTTGTATTGTTAATTTGGATGCGATATGCAGCACTAGAAAGGGCAAATGTACTGTTCCAGCTGTCAGTAACTTTGCAGCTGAGACTAAATTATTCACTTCTATTCAGCAAAGGAGTTTAAACCTTAGGCAATATGAACACATTGTGGACTACATGAAGAACATCGAGGTCCTCAACTTCCACCTTACAAATCTGACAGGAAAGAAAAGATTTTCAGCAGGCATTTATTTTGCAAAGATGTTGTCAGTAAAAGTAAAGGAGATTAGCTAGCCTCAGAAAAACAGCTATGCTGGTGGGGTATTGGACACAGAAGAAAGTCATCAGAGGACTCTGAATTATCAACAATTATCTGTAACACACCAATTATGCTGTCACACTGAAAATCCTTTCCAGGAATTTGAGCAGTGACTGAAAACAAGACTATCCTTCACCCACCTTCTGTGAGATGAAACTTTTCTGCCTAATCCAGTCTGCTCTTTCAGGTGTGCCAGAACACAGATACCAGATTAATATTTAAAACACTAGGGAAAGAAAGAGTAGAAATAATTAAATGCTTTGCCATCCAAATCTAAAAACCATTCTGTCCCTTAGACGAAAAAAGCCCATTAGTACTGATAAGACGTTTAACAGCAGTAACAGTTGAGGCTGCTCTCTGTAATGTACAATGCAAATGGACCATTTCAGGCGTGTTAAATATGATGAAGGTAAAATGAAACCATGTCCACGACAATTTTGAGGCAGACTCAACCCAACGCAGCTGTATAACTTTCAGCCACATCTGAAAACTCAGTACAAATTTTGTGGTTCTTTTCCAAACCTTAGTAGTCAAATGGGAGGTTTTCCATTAATGCTAATAGGCTGCACTGGGAACACTCTTGGCCCATGTCTAACCACAACCGTTTTCCTGACATAAAAAATTTACCTAAACTGAAGACTAAAAAGTATCAAGATATTTGCACATGGGAAGGCACCCTACATTTCCCATCAGAATAGCTCTAATTTGAGACCAAAGAACCAGAAAAGCTAGAAAATGTTGTTATGAAAACTCTGAGAGAACTGATAAATGAAAATACCTTTTTTGACAGTAAGCTCTGTGTGCGTAAAGGCAATTCAAAGTGCTCTTTTTGTCTGGGCTAACACAGCAGGTGGAGGCACTTCACCTCACTGCCCAAGCTGTTCTTTCACTCAGAATGGTTATTAAGAGTGCTCAATCAGTGTTTCATGAGGATAAACTCAGCCACAATAAAAAGCTATGAGCAAAAGTTTTCCACTCTGGGAAATCACCTATCAACTTGTTCGTGGAGTTCAAAGATTCTTACTTTTTGTTGTTGTCTTGTCCTATTGCTCAGCACCACTGACAAGAGCCTGGCTCCATCCTCTGACACCTCCCTGCAGATACTGATAAACATTGATGAGGTCCCCTTTTAGTCATCTTTGCTTGAGGCTGAACAGGCCCAGCTCCCTCAGCCTTTCCTCATAAGAGAGATGTTCTAATCCCTTAATCATCTTTGTTGCCCTCCACTGAACCCACTCGATCTCCTGTCTCTCTTGTCCTGAGGAGCCCAGAACTGGACACAGCACTCCAGATATGGCCTCAC
>VWZT01010057.1:97197-178515 GCA_013397055.1 Pachycephala philippinensis
GCTCTTGCCCATAAGGTCGGTGAGCCGCTGTAGCTCTTCCCGTGCGTGATTACTGCAGATGGTGCCGCAATGTTATACTGCAAACTGTGCTGGCCTGGTGTACGCGGACATCTGGGACTATGTTGCCCATGTGTACGGCAACACTTCCTTGTGCACACCAGAATTCCATTGGCTGCCTTGGCCATCAGGGCACACTGCCAGCTCGATTCTTCTGTGTTTTGTGCTGGTCATCCACTGTACACTGAAGGAGTGAACAAGTGGGAATATGGGGAAGGTAAGCATATTCTAGTGGGGCAGGACTCCCACTTCACTGCCAGAATGAGGGCACGAAGCACACACAGAGCCCCTGCCACGGCTGGCCCTCCTTACTTTTCTCACCCTGGCTTCCCGTCTCCTTCCCACTCCGAGCCTTGCACTCTTTGTTAATGCCTTTGGCTCTGCACCTTTCCCAAACGCGGTCATTACTCTAACCCATCCATCTTATCCTTCCTGTATTAGGTTCAATAGAATAATTAACATTTTCACTGGAGCTGACCCAAATGGCCCTAATCAAGAGGAATTGGCAAGCTGGCAAACTCCCTGCAGATGTCTGTCAGGGATGAAGTAAGACCACCTTTTCTGTAATAGATACCAGCATTCAAAAAACTGCTCCTCATCTTCCCCAAGTTCATCATTTATTAGAAATAGCAGAAAGGATTTCAGATTTTTAGGTTAATGCTATGAGCCCCACCTGTGCAGCATGGGGATAGATGCAGTATATGTTATATATTCCTTTACATTAGTTTTGGGTTTAGTTTTTGTCTTCCTCTTAGGTTTAGGCATCACAGCCTAAGGCAAATGCAAAGATGTAAACATCTGGTTTTTAACGGTTTATGTCCTGAAAATTAAGTACCTTCTCTTACAAATGCAATTCTTATCAGAGAAAGAGAAATGCTTAATTATGGGATTGCTGTTATTTACTAAGAATTTATAGGAGCACTGGCCTCAGACAAATAAGCAACTCCTTATCGATGTAATCATCCAGCAAATTCATGGCTGTTGGAGCAAAGCCCTCTGAAGTATGTAGCAACTCACTTTTCTTTCATTGAAGAGAGAAGCAGATAGTGAGGATGAACTGAGACACAGCTGAACTCTAACCCATTTCCTACAAGACAATTGCCAAACTTTGGTGTGTTCCCTTGGGCAGAAATGCTCTGTCAGAGCGTCAAAGTGTATTGTCTGAGGGACTGACCTTACCACTCTCCACAACTACCTGAAAGAAGGTTGTGGCCAGACAGGGATCAGCCTCTTCTCCCAGGCAACCAGCGACAGGACAAGAGGACATAATCTTAAACTGCGCCGGGGTGGTTTAGGTTGGACATTAGGAGGATTTTTTTTCACAGAAAGGGTGATTAGATGCTGGAATGGGCTGCCCAGGGAGGTGGTGGAATCACTGTCCTGGGGATGTTTAAGGAAAGATTGGATGTGACATTCAGTGCCCTGGACTAGTTGGCAGGTGTTGGGTTGTGGGTTGGACTCAATGATTTCAGAGGTCTTTCCTAACATGATTGATCCTGTGATTCTTTCAAAGAAAGAAATAGTAGTGAAGTGCTGTTACACAGAAACAGAATGAAGTAATAAATAAGACTATTTACCACTCTGGAAGCAAAGATTATTCTCCTTAAAAAAACCCACAAATGAACAACCATGAACATGATCTGCATTCAGTCAAAGCTTCTGTGTTGTCATGCTCCATCATGAGTATCTGCCAAGCTTTGTGTCCAGTGACATCCCCTCTGTTTCAGTGACTCCTTTTCAGCTTGTTGAGTGCTTCTGCTCCTATTTACAAGTGCAGCCATAGTCTCTTGGGGCAGGCTTTAAAGTGTGTAGATCTGACTGATGTGAGACAGTATTTGAATTGATGTGTGAAATGCGAAGTATGCTTCTTAATAGCTATTTATTTCTCTTTGGAAATGCTGAATTCACTTGAGCCCATGCTGACAATGATCCGTGTTTATGAAGATTCAGAACTGAGTCATAAATACTCTAAAATAGCCTGAAAATCCCACAGCAAGTGTGTAATGGGGACACGTTCAGGAATAAAGAGAATTGGATTGGGAACAATAAGACCTTTCATGCTGACATAATAATACCATGACATTTTACTGCTCTTTCTTCTATGGCTACCACATACTCAGGACCCTGCTGTCCAATCTGTACTGATTTTGGTCAGTGTCTTATTCCATAGGTGAGACTGCTGAGGCTGCTCATTATGTAATATGTTGCTCCCTGTAAGTAATGGTATTGTGGTCCCTAATGAGTTTAAATAGTGCTCAAAAGACAAATGTCCTGACTACAGTACCAGACAGGGATAAAGGAGTTCGGTTGTGTGTGAGAGGGTAAATATTTTTCTACCTTTATAAAGCTAATACATTTATGAATGGAGCTCAAATTATTAACTTATGAACTCAAATTACCCAACTACCTTCTGTATCAGATTTGTACCAGATTCCTGTTTCCTCAGTTTTACAGAACAGTGTTTTTTAAAGGACAATCTATAAAATAAACAGCCTGGGTAATCTTGGAAAGAATCTTTCCTTTTTTATTAATGAAACAGGATAAAAATCCCAGGAGACTCTATAGTACACTTATCCTTAGGAATGTGTGAATTGAGATTGGTCGACAATTAAGTTATCTGGTATTGATTTTACATGCACTATCAACCTGCTAACCCATGGCTAGTAGAAACTCTTGACACTGTGAGAGGTAGAGTCTTTAGCTTAATGTTGTTTTGTTTTGGTTTTTTTTTTCCAAAGGTAAACGTTATCTATGGCAATTTTCACAGAAATATTCTCATTCTTTTTTTACACCTCTCAAAAATACATGAACAAGTTTATTCCTTAAGTGCTTGTTTGGCAGAAATTATTTTGCACTCAGTTGAGGAAACTCAATCCACATTTTCAAAGAAGTAAATAGAACATTGAGTTTGAAAAGAAGAATGCTTAGCTTCAACTTTTACTGATTTCTCAGTGACTGTTGCCAGAACATGATCAAGATGGTTCCCTTGTCATGCGGACGATTATGGTTTCACATTTAGGTCACTGAATCATAGTATCATAGAATGGTTTGGGTTGGAAGGGACCTTAAAGATCATCGAGTTTCAACCCCTCTGCCATGGGCAGCGACAACTCCCACTATACCAGGCTGCTCAAAATTTGGGAGTGCTTAATGTCTAGCAGAACAAAGCAAAAAGTCTTCTCTTTAAAAGCCTATACTAAATATTATCCATGGGCAAATCAAAATGTGATCACCTCTTTTGATTCAAAACAAAATAGGCATGCCACGAATTCCATCTCAGCTGGAAGGTGAGCAGTAGAGCAATTTTTCTCAGAAAGTAGAGCATTTCACAGGCTATGCAGAACTCACAGGAATATTCCTGTGCCACTCACCGGGAGCTAACTCTGCCTTGTGAATGGAGCTGTAGAACAGGAGAAGGGCAGAGGGATCAGCACAGAGAGCAAGCACAGAGTGCTGGGGCAATATCTTTGTGGGAAAAGCAGTCCGTTTTCAAGAGCAAAATGAGGCCAGAGGTAGCCTGGGAATAAAACTGCCGTGGATCCCAGCAGCAAAGCTGAGATGTAACTCCAGACTCAGCCTAAAGGCACCCAGCAGCAAGTGCTCATGCCATGTGTACCCTCTGAGCTCCTAGGCAGTGATCAGCACAGCCCCCAGAGCTGGGAACTCTCCCACAGGGAGAAGCTCAAAGCTCTGCCAGACCCTCTGTGTCAGGCTTCTCCTACCAGGAACTTGGGGCAGCCCCGTCACACTGGTGTAAAGGAGGCTCTTCTGGGTTATCTGCACTTCTCTCCTCTCCCTCTGAGTGTAATTTAAATGCGATGAGAAAGTTGTTTTACTGTTGAAGCCTGATACAATCTCAGGCCTTGTGCCTCTCACTGATTTAGCTCTCTTCCCCACTGGGATCTCTGCAGGAAATGAGGCTGTCGTTCTGCAACTGCTTTAAGCAGCAAAAACTAAGGGGCAGCTGTCACAAGAGAGGTCCTGCCTGTCCCTTTGCTGGGCCATGTGTTTTCCACATCCACCTTTGTGCTCCTGTGAGTACTGATACCTGAGACCTGAGGTAGTCTTGAGAAGCAGGTTCAGCTGGCAACGGGAGCAGAAGGAAATGAAGAAACACTTTTCACATCTGGACTGGTTTTGGTGTAGAAGTTACCAAGCAAAATATGATGCATGAGCTAGAGGCTGACAGACAACTTGGGGAGCTGCAGCAGGGCAGGTGGCTGCTAGTTTACTGTTTAAGATGGAGAGTATATCCTTATCCATGTACCACATATTAGAGCACTGCAGGGAAAGTCTGTCCTCTTCAGGGTCTCATGGGATCTGACTCTGGCTGCGAGGTGCTTTCCTCCTGTTCCCCATAATGGTACTGGGGAAAAGGTGTCATTGCAGCACCCCATCTAACTGTGCAATAACACGTGTCCACCTGCAGCTTCTTCCTAGTCTCTAAACTCATGATGTTCTTACAAGTTTCTTCTTCAACACCAATTATTCTTCTAAGAAAATGCAGGGGTTTTAACAACATTTTTTTCACTCCACTGCCTTTAAGGCAGGGCTATAAATCATACTAAATGCCTCCACATTATGTAAATTGACTCCTTTGCAGAACATTTTTCATTCAGTATAAACAGAGCTATTACAACCTTTGATGTTTGCCCAAAATTGCTATTTCTTTTCCCCCCTCCAAAGGGGAACTTTTAATCTGTGTAATCTTTTCTCTTGTGTCATACATTAAATGAGAATGTGCTGCAAAAGCTTCATCCTAACTCTCCTTTTTAAAAAAAATCTGTGTTTGACCTGCTGTCTTCCTATCCCTGCTTCTGAGATGTGTGTCCTTTCCACTGGTCCATTTAATCTCCTTCTGTCTTTGTGCATTCCCTTCTTGTATTATTAGGTAATACTTTCCCTTCAATTTTCTTTCTCTTTTTTCAGAGCGTGTTTCATGCTTCAATACAGGGCATTTAAAAAATGTCTTCTTTTGCCATGTCATGGCCAAACATGTTAAGCAGCTTCTTTTATGTCAGTTAATTCATCATTTTGCCAAAGCTTCTCTGGGTTTCTATATGGTTCATCCTAGTGATGCCCTTGACACAAACAGTTGAGTGCTAGAGCACTTCTGCTTCTCTGCAACACTGATGTTGCATTATGTGCTGGCTTTGTATGTTGCATCAGTTACCTATAACAATCATGTTGTGATCCAAGAGACCCTGAACAGAATAAGGACAATGAAAGCAGTTTCCAGAATATGGCTTTCAGAGAAAGGCATGGGAGCCTCAAAAGCAGAGCAGAGCTCAAATTTTTCCCAAGTTACCTAGAGAATGACAGAAATCAAAGAATCACAGAATAATTGCGATTGGAAGGGACTTCCGGAGATCATCTAGCCCAAGCCCCCGCTAAAGCAGGTTCACCTGGAGCAGGTTGCACAGGATCACAATCCAGGTGAATTTTGAGTACCTCCAGAAAAGGAGATTTCACAACGTCTCTGGACAGCCTCTTCACAGTAAAGTTTTTCCTCATATTTAGATGGAACTTCAGTTTGTGGTTGTTGCCCCTTGTCCTGTTGTTGGGCAGCACTGAAGAGTCTGGGCCCATCCTGTTGACAATGGCCCACAGACAGAAATGCATATTATTATCCATGATTAATTTCTTTTATCTAGTTAATGACCTACTTAATTACTGAAAACTAAGATCAGTTTTGTGTACGATTTTTATAAACTAAACATATAAGCTGAGGGATGTCTGGCTTTGAACATCCAAGATTGCTGAGTTGCTCGAAGTCTAAGGTGCAGTGCAGTTTAGAAACTCCACCACACTCTCCTGTTAAAAGATGAATTTTGGCACAGTTAAAGTCAGATAGATCTTCTTTATCGCTCTAACTATTTCAGATAGAAAAACCCATGATGACAGTTTGTTTCTCTGTATCATTTATTTTCTTAATTGTTTTCCCATGGTGCTTCTTTAATAACAGAGACACACGGAGTCAGTCACTCTGACAAAACGCTCTTTCGGTCAGCAGCTAGAAACTCACAGTTGATTTTATCCCTACAAGTGTCATCTTTCCTTGTCTTTCTGTCAGTGTTTTTGAACAAAAAAGTAAATTAATTCATCTGCAGCTATAGTCTCTTTGCAATACTGTGAGCTTTTCAGTACTTCTGAACGTAAAACAATTAAGTGTGCCATTTTTTCTATTGGCCAGCATCTTCTGTGCATCTTTAAGTGATACAGACTGCACTGCTGTTTTCTAGGGAATGCTCTTTATAATCATAGTTGGAAGGTCGCTGCTATATAGTTATTTGAGTGCTTCCTGTCTTAGATGAATTGATCACACTGATTCTGCAGACTTTATCACAGAGTGAATTTTTGCTGCTTCATCTAATCCCTTTTATTTTCCCAGTCTTCAGGGTTTTTAAAAATCTTTTATTTTGTCAATCAACATCATAGCTTTTGACAAAAATATTGGTACCTCTGCAAAATCAGGGATCTGCTGAAGGAGATTTTGTTCAGTTAGGTATAACTGGATGCTGGAAACTCAGCTGGCTTCCAAACTATCTGAACACTTCCAGGAAGCCCCATTGTCACTGCTGTGACAAACTGTCCACAAAACACTCATAAAAGATGTTGGATGATTTTCGGGTAATGGGTAAGGCAGACTGATGGCATGTTTGGAACAATTAGGATCCAGATAATATTATTTTCTTATGGATTGTCCCATCTATATGTTCTTTCCTTGCCTTAACCTGGGACAATATTCTTTGAAGCTGCCTTCCCACTTGAGGTCAGTTTCCAAACACAGTCCAGTTCCAAAGAAATGGAGGTTGTGAGTGGCTCAGTTATGAAACTTCAGTTGCAACCAAATTGTTCTAAAATAAACCCTACATATATATTTTTGCAAACACTGACCATTCAGTGTCATTTCACTCTAATCCACCCCGAGGGATCTATTAACAAGAACCTGTGTCACTCTCACCTTCTGGGGCAGGTTGTAACAGAGGTGGAGGGCCGGATTTTGCCTCAAGCCTCTGGCAGTTGTAGTCAAGGAGCTTTGCTGGAAGTTTTCTTAAAATCTTCAATTGCTCTTCTTCAAAATTAAAAATTACTTGCGTAGTTACAGTAAGGCTGGAGACATTTAAAGCCACTGTCCACTTCCATATGAGTCACCCTGTCCATGCTTTCTGGAAGTTTTGTGTGCATGGTTTTCACCTTTGCACTTAAAGTTTTTACATTTTATGTTTCCCCCCAGGCTCAGACGAAGAGTAGAAAAGGAAAAATCTCTGTATTTTAAAAGTCTCATGAGCCTCAGCTCACAAACTTAGAAATAATCTTCTGTGAGAGCCACTGTTTACTCTTTCCAGTCACAGAAAATTCCTTGTGACTGAAATTGTAAAAAGTGTTTATTTGAATGCTCAAAACGCTGACAGTTTTTTCATTCTCCGTTAGAGAAGTTTTAGTGTGTCCTTTATCTTACTGGAACACACTGTAGGCAAATCATCCTTGTTTACCTCCCTTTCTATGGCAACCCCTTCTAGTGTTCCTTTTCAGTCCTTGGAGGGGGAAACCTTCCTTTCCTTTGCTCACTGCCAGCCCTGGGCACTGCTTTGACACTGTTCCGAAGTCCTCCTGATTCATTGTGGCCCCACACAGAAGTTGTTACAGGCTGTTCCTGTTGTCCAGGGGCTTCAGATGCAGAAGAGGGGAAAAGTCCTGTTCTGTTTACAGGACTTTTCCACACAGGGTTTAATGATGCTGTGACTGCACTCAGCAGTGCTGCAGGACATCAGAGATGTTATCTGCCTCGCTAAAAGCAGTGATGGTAATTTTACAGCTCTCTATTATGCAGGGGAAAAAAGGGACAAATATCTGCTCACATAAGCTTGCTCTGCTATTTTACTGTTACTAAGGCACCCTCCAACCAGACAGGGGACATGTCAGGAGTCATCACAATGAGCTGGGCATGAGCAAGCTTTCGGCGGGATGATTTGAGAGAAAAGTTCATCTCATCCCTATGGAGCAGGTAGAAATGGAGTTAGAAAATGAAGTAATAAATGTATTTCCCGTGGGGCTTGCTCTGAATGGGTGCCATGTGGGAAATCTGTGAGGTGTCACAGAGCCAGCATCCCTACTGGGACTAGGACTAGCGGGGTTGTCAACTTTCTTTCCCATGCTTTCCCTATAAATCATGCCTATTTCTAAAATTTTGGCCACCAGCAATGATCCCTAGTGTCAATGTAAGTCTGTATCTCTAAGAAGCACAATTTTTCAGAAGAAGAAAATTGTACCAGTTTTTCTCAAATGGCAATAACACCACTTTAACCCAAACTTTTGGTGAGCAAGAGCCATTTAGTGACCCCTGAAATCCCATCCTGGACAAAGTCTCTGTCAGCAGACAAGAAACATGGGTATTTCATGTCGAAAGTTTAGACACTCTGGATCTGCTAGACTGTAGAGGTATTTAATCTTGACTCATTACTGTGAGTGATTTGTGAACATCCTGAGGAATAAAAGCAATGATTTAGTTTTCATTTATTTTCATAACAATATTTATCATTTATAGTAACTAGGACAGCTTCCTGCAATTTGGGAAAACCTGCATGTATTCTTACCTAATTTAATGAATCACCATGGAGCCCATATTGCATTTCAAACACTTGGAGTGTGCTAGTCATTATTCACCTGCCTCCAGATTTCAATCAACAGCTCTGGGAGGCAGAAAAAATGAAAGAAAAAACTGTTGAAATATAATCAGAGGAATCATTTGCTATCACTTACAGAAATTAAACGTGTTTATAGAAAACTGAATGATTCTGTAAAGGCTTCTCAACAGGAATAAATTTACTGCCAGTTTGATTTGTAATGATTCAGTCAGCAAATAAATAGAAGTAAACCCTTGATGATAAAAAATACTGTTATTTAGAAATATGATTCTGCTGTGATGCAAAAACAGTCTTGATAGAATGACTTGACTGTTTTGTATTTGAAGTTGGAGACGAAGATCTCTTGGATATATAACTTAGTGATTGCATTGTATGTTGATGCATATATGGAAAATATATATGGGAAGCTTAAAACAAAGGTTTTTGAAAAGAACCTTGCATGCTGGAATAGCAGATCAAGGTCTGCAAGCACACATGCCTCATAGCACACTGTTACCTCAAAATCCCGTATAAAATTAATTGTATTCTCCCAAACTACTCAACACTGCTAATCCTAACCGATGGTATGTATTCAATTTATTTTCTTCCTTTCTTTTGCATTCCCAGATGGAGGACAGTAAATATGGAAATGAAATTTCAGTACAAGTCAGAAGCAGGTGCCTTTTTTTTGTTTTGTTTTGTTTTTTTTGGTGGTGTTTTTTTTTTGTTGTTTGTTGGTTTGTTTGTGGTTTTTTTTTTTTTGTTTTGTTTTGTTTGTTTTGGGTTTTTTTTGTTGCTCCGAATATTTTTGTATCTGAAACTTGAGCTGAAAAAGGTGCAAGTGTAGGTTGCTGATGGGCATTGTAACAGTTTGAAGAAGTGTTGAAAAAGCCATTACTGTCCTCTGGGCAATCTTTTCAGTGCAGAGTGGGCCTGACTGTACTTACGTGGAAATTTGTATCACACTAACTTCTGTCAGTAAAATGCACAGGTGGCTGATGGCAGTGTGACATGTAAGGGCACATAGAAGAATGAACTTCAAAGCACTTAACTAGACAGAAATTTTGTCTGCACTATTCCTTATCAAAGTTATCCATGCTAGTTTTCTGCCCTTTCTTTTCCTATGGAAAATTGTCAGCAAACTGTACTGTCTGCCCCAGAAACACCCTTTGTCTTGACTCTTGATGATTAAACAGGTTTTGAAGTGCCAGTCCCTTACTGTAGTCATGCTGTTGAGTGAGAATAGTCTGATTAGACAGGGTAAGGCTCTAAACAGCTAAATCTCACAACAGAGATCAGCTGGCTCTGTTTTTTCTTTGTTTCTGTGCTAGACTTCACCACTTTAGCAAAACATCACTTCAGGCTGTTTTGTGATACATCTTCTTCCTTCAGCAAGGGTGTTTCCATTTAAATTACAATGCAGTGTGATCTCTTTCTGCAATGTTTGTGCCTGCTGTAGCATTGCTCCTCCAAGAGCAATCGCTTTCAAGGGAGGGATAAGTCTTACTATTTGATAGTCACTTTTAATATTGGTTAGCTGTTAATCGACTTTGCCATTAGTAACAATTTTGCTTTTTACTCAGAACCCCTCATTACTCAGGATGTGTTAGGCTTCATTTGCTGCTGTCTTTTGAATAATCCTCCTCTGAGGCTAGTTTATGAAGAAGCCATCCTTAAGGTGATTCATGAATATTAGTGAAGGGTGCCCCTTCACTAGGTAACTAATATTTGTTACTGCCTTAGCATGAAACATTAAAGAAGTATCAACAGGGATGACAGGTGACTGATTTTGAAATTCCTTAAGGCTCAATATGGAGCCAGAAAAAAGCCTCTGAATCTACAGAGTCAGAGGCTACAGAAGTTAATCCACACAACTGAGTCTGCAGTTCACCCCCAAATTTGGTGTTTGCATATCTTGAGAGAAATGTTAAAAGTCATTTTACCGAGAATATACAGATACATAGTCAGCCTTCTGCTAGGTTGTCTCTTCAGACTTCCGTAAATGTGTTAATGCTTATATATATTTGAGACAGAGATACATCACCAGTTAAGCTCTCCTGGATGTACCAAGTCACCTCCAAGAGCAGACTAAACAAGGTCCATGATGTGCTGGGAATAATTTCTCTCTCTCACTAGTATCTGTTAGCCTGAGCAACAGATTAACATAACCAGAGAGGTAATAAAGAGTAAGGGTCTGTCTGCACTTCACAGGGCAACCTGCTCCTGTTACTGCTGTAAGTTCTCACAGGAATTAAAGCAGGATTAAAATTTAGAAGAAATTGCTCAAAATCACATAGAAAAATCTAACAAAGGGGTTTTTTTTTTTAGTTTTACAAAGAATAACCTTTTCATCAAAGCTTTTCTGTTACTGTCTAGAAGCAGCCTTCATAAACTTTGCATGCTTTTACACTAATCAGGGAATTCTCTATTCCCTTTGGTATAGTGTCAGGTTGTGGGGGGTTTTCCGGGTTTTTTTGGCCTTTTTTTTTCTTTTTTTTGGATGCAAGGATGTGGAGTCTAGGCAGGTTATTACAGAATTAAAACCTGCTTCCCTTTGCAGAAGAGCAATTCTTCATATTGTGCAGTGAGACAGACAGGAATTTAGCCTGAGGAGGTGGACATGTAAGTAAACAGGAGCCTGACATTTATGAGCATGCAGGCATTTTTGCATTTCAATCCACATACACAAAAGTTACCTCCTCTGCGACTAACTCGTTTTGCATCTGAGCAGAGAAGGGTGCTATAATGAAAAAATTACTAATTCAGAAGACGACATGACCACTTAAATTCAGTTTTAAATTCATGTGTATTTTTGGAAGTGTAAGGCATGGTCACTTCAAATGTAAATCACTGCCACTTGAACACAGTTCAGGAGAAACATTTCTGAGCAATTGGCTCTGTTCTGTCTCAAAGAGGCTGAAAGAAAACATTGGGGTTTGTGATTATGAGGTTTCTTACTCGTTCAATATATAATATAGACAAATTTTCAGACTTTGGGAAAAGATACTGATTTTGCAAGATCATTCTGATCTTCTATGATGTTTTAAAGGCTTCTTATTTACTAAATCTGTTTCGGTGTTATGATTTCAAAGTATTCGTTATATATTTGTAAAAATATTAATAGAATAGTTTGTAGTATGTTGTTAACTCATGGTTTTCATTGTTTGGAGCTGTTTCTGGGAGGCATTTCCAAAGTAATATTGCTAATTTTTCCTCTCAGTTCAAGGACTTTTGCATGATGTTAGTATATAGTCAGGCCGAAGAGTGGGTCTGTGTGTTTCTATCACAACTTACAATAAAAAATGCTGCTTTCCTTCAAAATACCCTAAAGGAGGAGCCTTATTTACAATCTACAAGTCTATACCCTTTTACTAGGTACTGACATCAGGCTGTGACAAGCAGCAAAGGTGGAGAGGGAGGGAGAGGGAGATAGGAGGCATGGAAGAACCAGTCTTGATTTGTACAAGCAATTTATGTCTAAACATATAAAACAAACTAGTTTAAGATAATCTATGTGCACAGCACCAAATACTTGTGGGGGTTGTTCCAAAAAGGGACAGCACTATCCAAATTGCCAGCCATTTTAGGTGGCCTTGGTACTGCTGTCTCCCAAGCAGTGCCAGGGGACATGGGGCACCAGCTGTCCCAGACCAGAACCATTCCTGAGACCCTCTAACAATTTGCAAACCGGGTTAACAGGACTTGGTTTCTTGAAGGCAACCTGATACTGCTTTAATTTGCAGGAAACTCGCCACAAATCTGGAAAAAAACCCTCCTCCACCAGTTGTGTTCCAAATACCAAGTCTTTTTTTATTGCAGCTAATATACTCTGTAACAAAAATATTATTCTTTTCTCTCTGGAGCAGTCACAAACACCATACCTGAGTCAGTCCCACTGGTACTGGTGCCCACGGGGACCTCTGATCTTGGAAAATAGCTAAATAACTAGAATGTCACAATGCTGTTACAACTTCAGGGCCAGAGTGTGTATCTGTGGAGCTGCTGTACCTCGCAGTCATTTGCTTTCGTGAGCCTTTCCCCTGTTCTCAGCACAGAGAGTCGCCTTAAGCTGCTGAAAATGTACTTGGTATTGGGATACATTTTGGACTTCTTCCAAATGTGCAAAAGTACAATTCCTAATTCTTAAGCCTGGCAGAAGTCTGGCTACTTGAAACTGGCAGGGCAATACAAAATGCTTTTAATGTCAGTGAGAGCCAGGCTGAATGGCTTTGTTTTACCATTAACTCTCTGGGCACAGACTAAGACATAATGTGTTTATTTTAAAGTCAGAGAACCCTCATGGAAATAATTAAATAATTTCTTTAAATTGTGGTATACACAAAATATCATTTGTTACAGTGCTTGAAGCAATAACTGTTTCCAGGGAAATTACCTTAATGAAGCTATTTCCCTTATTTCTCTCATTATTGATACATTTCTGATATTATTCACATTCTCTTGTGGATTTGCTGGCACTAGGACAGTGGTACACAGCTGATTTGTGGCCTTTTGTAGAGGGGATTGATTTATCTGTTTTATCCCATTCCTTAAATTACAATGAAGCAATAAAATAAGCAGAAAGTAGCTAATATACCTACAAATTCAAAGATGTCAGCTCATCATGGAAATTACAGCAAAGAACTGAAATAACAAAGACCTTCCTATGTCCCAAAGATGGATTGACTTGCGATGAGAGGATGGGGTATCCATGTAGAGATCCTCTGCCTTTTAACAGCTTTTCCTGAGGTGAACTGTCAACCCTTCATCTGTATTTTCACCCCACCCCAGAGAGTGCAACGCACTTTCAGCTTGATCTAATAAATATGGTCTGACAAGCTCCCACATGGCCCCAGCATCACTTCAGGTACTTTTAACATCTCAGAGCTCTGGGCCAATTGGCCTCAGTTGCAGAGATTGTTCCTCGGTCTTCTTTTTCCTTGGTGTAGGCATGTACAAGGATACTCCAGATGCAGGTGGTCCTGAGTCATAGACATTTCCTGGGAAGTAAGAAGAGTGCTGTCCATAGTTAAATGACACAGCTGAGTTTTAAGCATATTTTCATTATCACTATAAAACATGGTGATAAAACACTTCTCAGGTTTCTCATCTGCCATAAAAATTGCAATTTTGAATGTCAGTATTAGTTGGGCAGTGAGATAATCTTGTGTGATGGCCTGATCTGGGAATTAGGACTGAGGAGCATGTTGCTGGTGGTGGTGGGGAAACTCTCTGCTGAAGGTGACTTTCACCTTGCAGAAGACTATAGAGTCCATATGGCCATGCAGCCATGCACAAAGCTTACACTTATGGAGAACAGTTCAAATCCAGGTTACTTGTAGCATACAGTAAACAAAACCAAAGCAAACCTCCGTAGCTGAGTATGACCTCAGATGATGCTTCTGGGCAGGCTGCTGGAGTAGTGCTAACTGTGTGAGACTGGGCCATTTGGCACTTCCAAAGCATGTCAAACTGTACGAAAATACCCAGGCACTTCACCATATGCAGTAAGAATCAGAAATAAACCAAGCTGTGGTGTCTAGCAGCTGGTATGTCACCGATGTGTAAAGCCAGCAGAAGTAAAATTGTAACTATTGACATAAGAGACATGGTAACTGCCTTAGGCCAGATGGTGAATGCAGATTGTCATAGTTTCACTGATGTGAGTGATTTTGTGCTGGTTGATCCCAATCGATGTGCTGAACCGAAAGTATCACTGATGGAACAGGACTGGGTTGGCTGCAAGTTACACAAAATCAGAAATAGCAACAAGACATCCTGTACAGATTGCTCAGAAGTGACATAGTGGCATAGTTTTATCTATAGTCTTTCTTGTTGCTTCCGTAAAAGATTTTTTTTTTTGCATTTTTTTACAGTGCAAATAATTTGCATTAGCAAGTGATATCTGAGCTGCCACTGGGGCACTGGGCTGTATTTCTGCTTTGTAAGGTCCCTTTCTGTGAAGATACCTGAGCTTTTGCAAACTGGGTTCCAAACGTTTTTCACTTGGATTGCTCTAAATCACAGGCAACACAACTGATTAATGATGCTATGGTGTTGTAAACTGATACAACCCGATGTCTGCTTAGCAGCCAGAATATGATGGACAAAAGCAAACACAGTAATTGTTTTCATTGGATGTAGCTTAGAATCACACTGGAAGTACTGGAGCAGCCCTGAGTAGCTGAAAGGCAGGTGGCTGGTGGTGAGAAAGGGCTCAGCAGGGACAAGGTGTCTGTTGCCTGCTGCCCACTTTGCCACCTCCCTCCCTCAGCTTCCCAGCTGCTCTCAGAACTTGCAAAGTCATTTCAATCCATTTGGTTCAGTTCTATGTATCTTAACTCTGTCCTACATGTGTGGGCCTCTGTGGTTCCATGTGGTTCCCTCTGTGCCTGTGCAATCCTGCTGCCAAAATGAACCTTATTGCTCCCTTCAACTCCTTGTTCCTGTATGACCCAAAATGCTGGAATAATTTGGGTTAGTAATATCCATGCAAAAATTGAACTTGGTGTGTTATATTTCACCAAAATTATTTCCTTTGTGTGCCTCATAAACATGTGGACTACCTTAATTGAAATGGCAGCAATTACTCTGTTGTAGTAGAGCTAAATGTTCAGAGATGAGAACCTCTTCAGCCAGGACCCCAGGAAAAATGGAAATATATCCATCATTCTGCGTATTTTTTTTGCAACTGAAGAGGAAAATTTTTACTCCTCTTTTCTCATTGGTGTCACTGGTGTCAGATAATTATCCTGGACTGCTGGTCATGATAGGTTAGAAAGAAAGGATTTTCACAGGCAGGCTATTTCCCACTTATTAAATCAAGTGTCTGGCTTTTCCAGTGACTTAATACATTTTATGTGTATCGACATACACATACTCATGCAGATATAGATACACTCATATATATGCACACATATTCACAGATACAGAAGTCTAGCTGTTTATGTGTGTGTATACATATATTTACATATAATATCCTGCTCAGTCCTGTTGTCTGTAAAATATTGATGACTTCTTTCTCCTTGCAAACATCAGGAAAAGACTTAATTATGTTTTCTTTTGACAGTATTGGCATTGTAAGTTAATTCTGCATGCTTTCCCTCCAGATGTTTTTTATCATCTCCTTAGAATGAGAAATTAAATGTCAATATAATTAAAAATTTTAAAATTCAATTGACTTTACTGCCAGTTAAAGAAAATACCAAAAAATTTAGACTTGAGGGTGAGACCAGGTAACATGAAGTAGCAAAATACTGGAATGCCTCAGTCCTCTCCCAGTTTATCTGCCTTTACAGCTGCTTTTCACAGGCTTTTCTCTCAGCAGTGAAGTGGTACCCATATTGTCGGTGCTTACATAGCCCTGCAGAAGATTTTTTTAGTCTCAGCATCCTTGCTGCACTTACTCAGCTTTGCTTTAGTGACTTGAATTACTACACTGATTATTCAGTGCAGAAAAAAAATCCAAACCAAATAAAACCCCCAAGAAAACCCTGCTGGAAGAATTGATAAGGTAAGTTATTTGCTCTTTTGGAACAGTAGATTCTGACATTAAAAAGATCCTATAAATTGAAAAAGTTTGGGGTTTTTTCGTTGTTTTTTTTTTTTTTTTTCCCTGAGTGCCTCTAAATTAATAATTGTGAGGGTTTCAACATTCTTTTACGGTTTCAGTGCTGACTTCATTTCCAGGTTGCAGCAGGCACACAGACACAGCACTCACTGGTTCTGCTTCCTACATCCTGTTTGCACATCTTGTCAAAATCAGGAGCAGCAGGCAGAGAAAGTTATCTCTGCCCCAGCACGTGGAGAAACAGAGGCTGTGACAGACACATGAACTGTTCTGATTTGGACCCGGGGAAAAACAAAAACCTGCATCAGGGGAGATTTAGGTTGGATATTAGGAAAAGGTTCTTCACCCAGAGCGTGGCTGGGTGCTGGAACAGGTGCCAGAGTTGAAGTGCACAGAGTTCACAAAGTGCTTGGACAACGCTCTCGGACACATGATGTGATTCCTGGGGTTGTCCTGTGCAGGGACAGGAGCTGGACTTTGGTGATTCGTGTGAGTCCCATTTGGCTCAGGATATTTTATGATTCTATCAATTTTTGACCAGTATCACACATAAAAGTTTGAGAAATCTAAAACTAGATAAATAACCCCAGATATGTAGATGTTTCTTCTTTCTTTTTTGCTTGTGTTTTCTGTTTTGGTTTATTTGTGTTTATTAATTTTTTTAAGTCTCATGCCAATAATAAAGTGATAATTTTGTAATATTTATATGATTTATATCTAACTTGAGTTACATACAAGTATTATTTTTGAAGCCCAGCAGAACACTTAGGTATTCTAGTGAGACAAGGTCATTATTCAGATTATTTCCATCCCACCTGGAACTGCTGACAAGACTAATTTAAATTAACCCACAGAATAACTTCTTTTTTTAAGAATAAGACTATCTGTAGCCACTGTTAGTCACAATTAAAGATTTACCAGATTAAGAAAACCTAGATGCAAAAATATGTATGTTACAATTTGACAATGGTGAGTGATTTTATTGTGAATTCACACCTTGTATGTGATAAGCTGTTGTGGCTCACAGGAAACGAAGCTGCTTATACAAAGCCCATTATTGCACAGGTACAATGAGATGTATCTGAAGAGTAAGTTCTAAATAAAATGCCTGTACATTTCCATCATATCAGACTAGGCAGGGTGAACGGCTTCTAAGGGAAATCATACTGTTTGTTTTGTTACTAGTCATCTGTAGCACTGATGACAACATTCAGTGGTATGTTAGATAAGTGACAGCAAATATCTGGTGGCAAGTTGGCAATTAAAGTGTGTGCTGCCTTTAGACATTTGTTATGAAAGGTGGTTTTGACTTTTCTTCCTTTGAAATGTGTTATATCATGCAATGTCTGCTGAAGAGGACATACGTTACAAATTAAAAGCACTGGTGAGATACTGATCAAGGAAAGAGGTTATGTTTTAAATAAATAGTTGTGTTCTCAGTCTATTCTGGGAACACTGAATGTTGAAGGTGCAATTATTTAACTCATAAGAGGATCCGTGTTTCATCACCTGAACAGAGCAACTCATCTCCCTTTAAACTGCTCCTAAATTGAAAACAACCCCAAAACACCACCCCACCACCCAACCATCCCTGTCTGAGTGGACTGCTTAGGTCTGCATGAATGAACTGATAGGTTTGAATAGTTCATAGTCAAAACATATTCAACAGCAGTGCTGAATACTTTGGAGAAGCAGATCTGATAATCCCAGTGGCCAGATAATCTGCTAGGAAAGGTTCTTCTTCAGGCAGTTAGCACTTGCCATATGTCCCCAAGCATGAAGAAAAATGTCCTCTATAAATGTGTCTTATCAAACAATTGCAGATGTTCTTATTAGGTGGAACTGACTCTTCTGTGAATTGCTGCACTCTTGTTCTCAGCATTATCATTTGACAGTGAATTTCAGGTGCTGCATGCTCTGTGAGAAGTATTTCCCTTTAGCCTTTCCATTTCATTTAATGTCGCCTTGTTCATCTTCTGAGAAAGGGCAAACGAGAGTCCTTTGAATTACCTTCTCTGGATCATTCATTACAATAGGCAGAGGTGATAGAGCTTCTTATTATTAAGTTTGGTATTTCCTATTACAATACCCTGTTTTCAGTTGCTTTTAACTTTGTCAGACATGAATGCTTCAGGCTGTAAATGTCAGTGCTACGTGCCCACCCTAAGCTGAACTTTTTTGAGAGATTTCAGGCAAAGTAGATTAGCCCTTTCTGAGAAGGAAGAAAACAGCTAGGGAAAAAACCCAAAAAACACAAAAAGAGCAGCTGTTATTCAGTATTAAGAAAAGCACTATGATGTAATTTTGATTATTCAGCTATAATCCAGGCCCTCTGGCTCAGGGTCTTGGGAACTGTGTCTTAATGAATTCTTCTTCTTTTTTGAATATTCACTCTGTAATAGCTACTCTGTGCAGCCAGTTGTCCCAGTCTCTGTGTGTCCTTCCCTGTGGAGCAAAAGAGGCATTCATGGTCTCACTGGCCGCAGATCAGCCTGGGCAGAGTCAGGGATGGAAACATCAGTGTGGGGACACTGAGGGTGAAAGGGGGAACAAGGGAGAGAAAGTCAGGTTGGGAAGAAATGGTAGCTAACTGTGTGAGGAGACTGGGCATTGGGAGGAATCAGACTCCTCCACAGCATCAGAGGAGGCTGAAGACCTCAGCTGCACCCACCTTGTGCCTCAAAGCAGCAGGTGTGGGATGATGGCCAGGGTGTCCCAGTCGGGCTGTGGTGACACAGGCAGGGCAGGAGTCAGTCCAGGAGCTGCAGCTGAGGTGCCTGAGGTGATCCAGCCCCAGCACCTGGCCGTGATGGGAGCAATACCCTGTGAATGAACAGAAGGGAAAAATGGAAAGTGCTTCAGAGCAGAGGGATACTAGAGTTCAGCTTGTCAGTGCAGTGGGATTACATCTCTCTTGAGCACTCTGAAGTCTTCAGTTATATGATTATTTATCATTTTGGCTAAATGTCACATCCTCAGTCAAAACACAGAATTAAACTTCTTAAGGGATAAATATTAGACATATGGTAGAGAAGATGGCTCCATGTAAGATCTCAGCACCATTTATTAAAGATGGTTGGAGGAGTTGCAGGAACCTGTTGGAGGGAAAAAGAATGGCCAAGTGGTGCTGTGGAGGATCAGCTGCAATTATTGCCTCTGCCACCGTGTTCCTGTGCAAGGGCAGTCAAGGCATATGGTGAGCTTTTCACATATGCTCAAAAATGTTCCTCATTTTCTGTGATATATGATATGAAACTCTGGGATCAGGTCTATCAGAGCACTGAACACTCAGATTTGTTGCTTGAGTTAGAATTTGCTATATAAGGGTTTGAAAAAATAAGGTTGAAAGTATCTCTAATTGGGTACTCAAAATTAATGCATTGTTTTAACTCTAATAGCTGTGTCTCAGATCCCTCTTTGCAAAGTGGATCCCCATTCATTTGCTGGGTATGTAAAAAATACAAGTCATTAGCAGATCTCACATAAAATAGGCATCATGGGAAGAAGCAAATAATTCTGCCTCCTGTGTGGAGTTTCAATAGCCTGCACAAGATAAAATATGGAGACAAAACAGAGAAAAATATGGCAATAAAGAGCTACTAAATCTGTACTAAAAAAGATAAGGTGCCTAGGAAAAAACAGTATCATGTAATTACCATGGTGTTTATGCTTACACTGGGATTGGTCCTGTAAAAGCAGTCAAACAAATGCTCCTCCATTGCCTCTTCAAAAATAAGAGGCTCAGTCTCCACAGTTTGTCCTTATCTGGAAACTCCACCACTGTGATTTTAATGACTAATTTTTGAATGACCCCTGTTCCTGACCTACCTGTTGAAACAGAATCACTAAAGTGAATATTCCAGAAAAAGCAGCACTGCTCATTTATAGTCTCAATTAGCTCACAGTGGCATTGATGCTCACTGAGCTGCTTTGTGTTCTGGTCCCTCTCCTTAGAAATCTATCTTTACTGAAACTTTAAAAACTGTTACCAGATAGACATAAATTTTCACATCAGTTTTTCCTCCATCAAAATACCAAGACAGATGCCTGAACACTTGGCTTGGAAAAGTTTAAGAGAAAGGGGTGGTGGGGGAGGCAAGTCCATTTAGGCATTCTCTTCCAGTTCAAATTAGACATCTGCATTAAAAATCTGGAGTAAAAGAATTTCTTCTTTTTTCAGGCCTTTGATTGTACTGGTTTTGTCAGGAAAGGGAGATGGTCCTCAGAAAAAAAAAAAAAACCCAACAGAAAGTTATCTCCGATAAACAAGTTTCAGAACAGGAGATGGACACAGTACTGGCTGGGCTGTTTCAGCACAACATGGAAAATATGGCCAAAATATGGCCAGACATTTTGGCAATGATGTCTGGTGGCTCCTGACTTCTGGAGCCACAGTGACACAGTGCTTCTGAGACATGCCCAAGGCTCCAGGGGTATGAGGTCTGAAAAGTCTTGCCCATCTCTGGGACAGGATCACTTGCAAACACTGTGTGTGATAGATAAGACACGTAGTTTCTGGGAAGTCAAAATGGACCCAATACCAAGCTGTTAACAAAATCTGTTTCTCACATTAAATAGAGGCAGTGACTGCCTTTCTCCATCCAAGACTGGGCAGCTGTTGATTCAAAATTTCTTAGTTCAATTTTTTTCAGAAAGAATGCGATGGATGGGATTCTCCAGCTGAATTGATGAAAAGTCTGACTGCCTCTAGGCAGTAGAGAGAAAGACAACAGAGTGAAATTAGTCTGACTTATTTCAGGTGTCTGTGGTGGGATGCAATGACTCATGTCCTAGAAATTCCTGCTTCTCCACTGATTGCAAAGGAAGGCGAGGAACCCAGCTCAGGTCAAGGAAGCTGCACACATTTAGGTTTAGCGAGATGAAACTCACCATGGAAGATGTTGCGTTTCCTCCCTCCCATAGGCACAGTAAACAAGAAACTTACGTGCTATGCTACGTTTTACAGGGAGTGAGTATATTCCTTACAGTACCCAGTTAGTCCACATGGCAGAGCTACAAGGATGAGAGACTCCCCACAAATGTGGGCAGATGCATTGGCTTTTAAGCTGAGCCAGGCTCAGCAAACAGAGGAAAGTAGTTGGGAATGCCCCCTGTGCAAGGAGTGTGAGAAAAGACACTTTGCCTACACTGGGTTATAAACTACTTTGGGTTGTCAGGGACCTTTGGCCCCACCTGTACTTCCCATACAGTATCTAAAAATAACGTGTCACATTTCATAACTGATCATACAGCAAAGTCTATGCTATTCAGAATTTCATCATTATGATTTTCAGTCACAAAAGACATTGTTCCTTAGCTTGATGAAGGACTCCCATTTGGAGTGGCTTAATGCAGACTAGATAGTAGTTATGAGGAGAAAATCAGGAAGTGAATAGTAATTGCACTTGTCTGTTCATGATTAAAAAGGATATATTAAAAATCATACAATGCTTAAAAGATCATTTAAGAAGGTATTAATTTTAGTGGTGTGAATTATGTAAGTCCAGGGAAACATTCTAGACTATGCATAGTAAGTAAAACCTATTTCTGGGAAATAAACCAATTTCTATTTTGAAAAACATATTTTCCGCACCATTTAAGACAGCAGGAGCCCACCAGAAACATTAAGTTGAATGAACAACTTTCACAGTGTCAATTCAGAGGTTCTAAATGACAATAAACAGAGTCGTAAACAATCTCCTATCCATATATAAAAGTGGTGAAGGACTATTACAGCTGCAACAATGTTCTCTTTAAGTGAATGGGACAATCTGTACCTTTAAACTAAGAATGTATTTAAGGGTTGCAATTCCTGTAACTAGAGGTGCACTGGTATTCTGTGAAATTCTTCCAGTTGGCACAGAAGACAGTGGGTTAATGGGACACTGCTGGGGCTATTGCATTAGGAAGTGGTACATTTTTTGACCTGTGAGATGTTTATAGGGACAGGATTCTGAGCCCTGGGTACTTTATCTGGGCTATAGACCATAAAAGCAGGGCAAGTGTAAGAGGAGGCTGGGAAAACTCTACATGTCCTTTTAGCAAGTAAAAAGATCCTTGGGATAAGATCAATGGTTAGAAATACGGACATCAAAGGAATAAGAAGTGCTATGATTTTAAAAGCACAGGAATCAAGGAAGTGATGGCATTAGCAATTGCTCTTCAGCTAGTAAACAAGTAAGCTGAGAGACCACCCAAAATGTGTTTTGTAAATAAATGCAAAGACCCTGCAAAAAACCCAAAAAATCAAGATGAACTGGTGATTTCTAATGCAAATGATGAAAAAGATTTTACAAGGATGAAAAGGGAAGGAGCCTGATGGAGTGGGTCTGAATGCATCAATCAAGTGGCTAAATGACCAGAATATTAATTTTGGGCTTTCCAAGAGATATCAATACAGACTCTGACTAGTGCGTGTGCAGGAAATCCATTGCCCAGCCCCAACCTGGCAGCCTTGCCAGGCTCCCAAACCCACATGGAACATGCACTAGTCCTCAGTGCAGGGCCCTGTGCTACTGCAGACATAAAGAACTGATCTTTACCCCAGAGATTATGAAAGGAGGACACCAGAAAATAATGTATAACAGGGGGTATTACAGCCTGATAATAAAGTTTACTACACCATTTAAGAGACAATTAAGTCACAGGAGAGGAAAAAGGAATGGAAAAAACAAACCAAGAATCATCATACTGGGAGAGAGATAGGAGAATGAAGGGCTAAAAAATGCCAAAGTGAGAAAATAAAGAAGCATGTTTCTGAGCAGAATGTGAAGGAAAAATAACCAGCTCACTTTTCAAATTCTCTTGTGCACCCAGTACACATCTGCCACTGGCATCTTCCATCACTGCTCAAGCAAACCAGATCTTTCAAGTCCTCTGGGCATCCATGCATGCTAACTGAGCTCTGTTGTTCTTCAGGACAGACAAATTCTGGTGCTGGGTGAATCTAACACGTCCTTCTCCCTGTGGCAACTTTGACGTCTATATGAAATGAAAGTGAGATAATAGAACTGTCTGTTCTACCCAACACTGCAGTGCTATCCCATTTAAATACACACTCCTGACTTTGTAAAATACAATAATATTAACTTCAAAAGTTGACCTAAACTGTCTATTTAATATTTTCTTCTTTTCTGTATTCATCATTTTTCAAAGGTAGGAGTGAAGCAAGGTTGATGCAAAGAGAAACATTTAAACTTTAGCCTTACTACGGGTACAAGATAGAATGACATGTATTTTGACATAGGGAATTAGGCTAGAGGACACATCTATACTGTTACAGATTGTGAAATTATAAATGCTTTTTAGATATTTTTGTATGTATATATAGCCACACCCCCACAGAATCATGCCTCACCTGAATATTGGCAAAGTTCAAACATAAATTTTGGGTCTAAGATTGACAGACTGTAAAAGCAAGCATATCTCGGGATTTAGTTTTTGTATGAGCTGAAGGACTGATGTTACATGTGTGGAATGCTGATTAAAATGCAGAATTGAAAGAAAAAAATCATGGCAAACAATGTGTGTAGCTTAACAGCAATGAAATGCACCAATAGGCAAAATCATTCTGATGTATTGGGAGAGATAAAACTAAATACATTAAAGGAAATGGCTGAAAATATGATTGTGTGATAACTCACATGAAAAGTGGTGCTTATGAGCAGAAGAAATATGTTCTTTCTCCCAAGGATGTGATCAGCCAGAACTTAGGTAGACCAAATCAAAACTGACACGGTTAAGAAATATTTGCGTAGATAACAAAATGCATGACTATATCATTTAATATTTGCCTTTGCTTTGTAGGTTGATTTTATTACTTATAATAAAATGTCATGTTTTATAAATCTCAGTCTGTTTGCAGTTCTGCTTCTTATTCCTTGTTCTCTCTACCTTTGAACAAAGCCCTTGAACAAATTGAAGTAGGGCCATCAGTCGGGGGAAGGGAGGCCTTTTCTAAGCTGGTAACCTTCATTAGTGACCAATTCATTGGTCAAAACAGGCAAAAAATTCACAACTGTACATGCAGCACATAGGCATTAGGCATTAGAAAATTTCCAATTTTTTTCCTAATATTTTCCATTTAAAAGTGCAAATATTCATCTCAGTGGAGGCTATTGATTTTACACTCACAAAAGGAGCAAAGTGATTAGTTTTCAGATTACAATCCTCAAGCGGGTGTTATGTTGTGATTTGTAACAGTGTCTGAGTGGAGGGTGTGAAAGGGGCTGGAAAGGGGATGCTACAGGGACACCAGCAAGGATGATGGTGCTTTCTTGTGGGACACTGGCCTCCTTCCCTGGTGGCTAAATCAGTCAGGTGACAGCTTAGCACTTGTAAGAAATCTTTAATTGCTGCTTGATCAGCTGCGATAAGAGAGATGAATCCAGCTCTCAGTGACTTAATGATGGCAAGATTTCCGTGGGCAGCAAATCATGTTGTCCTGCTCTGGAGTCAGCTCTACTGCATTGGAAAGGTGCTGCAAGAGCAGTCCCTCAAATCTAATGGAAAGCTGTGTCAGATTTATGTGAGGGTCCCTGAAATGATGCTCTTTCCTGGCTGAGGAAGTCCATTGTCAAGAAATAAATCGCAGGAGTGTTTTATGCTATCTCATTATACTCTTAATTCAGCTCTGAACTACTCAGATGCAGATTAATAAGACAAAATATAAAAAACTGTTCTTTTAGATGGGTTAAATACACATACTCTTTTTTCCAACTGCAGCTGGAAAGATGATTCCAGATTACATCACCACAAAATGTCCTTAATAACTGATGGATCCACATGTGTATCCAGATGCTCATCACTGCTTGTGACAGCTAGTTGCCCATCCCTGTCATATGGCTTTTTGGATCATCCTCTGACTTTATTCTTGGCTCCCCTAGGATTAAAAATATTGAACTAAAAGAATAGTTCAATATAATGCTCTTAATATTTAGTGTTCTTTGTGATCCCTCTTATTTTTTTTTGTGAGGCCATATACAGAGAAAGAAAAAAAAAGAAGAAAACCAAGCAGAAATCTGGGAACATGGGAATGAGAATGTGCAAAGAACAAGAGACCAAAAAGAGCTATTTTACAAAGGGGTGGAAGGCAGGCCATAGAGAAGGCATGAAGCACACAAAGGGTAAAAAACAAAGAAGAGAGAATGAACCAGGAACAGGACAGCAGAGTCAGGATTACACGAGTGAAACAGAAGTATAGAAAGTATCCACAGTTTTCAGAAGTGATTGTTTACTATGCAGTTCTTCTGCCTTCCCTGCTCTGCTCCTGTCTTGGAGGCAGCTTGTTCAGTGATCTCTTCTGAGGGGCCTCATCCACACTTTCAGCACATTCCTTGCTTGTGCAGGTGTTCAGCATGACCATAGAAATCTCAGCCCCATTCTATGAAGCAATCTTGTTAGAAAAATAAAATCATTTAAGTTGGAAAAGACCTCTACGATCATTGAGTCCAACCATTAACCCAGCACTGCAAGCCCACCACTAAGCCATGTCCCCAGGTGCCACATCCACATGTCTTTTGAACACCTTCAGGTATGGTGACTTCACCACCTCCCTGGGCAGCTATTCCTATACTTGATGACCCTTTCAGTGAAGAAATATTTTCTAACATTTAATCTAAGCCTCCACTGGCACAACTTGAGTCTGTTCCTCTTGTCCTGGCGCTTGTTACTTGGGAGAGGAGACTGACCCCCACCTGGCTACAACCTCCATTCAGCTCATTGTAGAGAGTGATAAGGTCTCCCCTGAGCCTCCTCTCCAGCTGCTCCTCATCAGACTTGTGCTTCAGTCCCTTCAACAGCTCTGTTTCCTCCTTTTCTCCAGTCTAAACAGCCCCAACTCCCTCAGCTCTTCATAGGACTCACTCTCCAGACCATTCACCAGCTCTGTTACCCTTCTCTTGACATGCTCCAGCACCTCAAGGTCCTTCTTGTCATGAGGGGCTCAGAACTGGACACAGCACTCGTGTGGCCTCACCAGTGCTGAGTACAGGGGGACAATCCCTGCCCTGGTCCTGCTGGCCACACTGTTGCTGATCCAGGCCAGGTGCCATTGGCCTTCGTGGCCATCTGGGCACAGCTGGCTCATGTTCAGCCACTGCTGACCAGCACCTCCAGGTCTTTTTCCCCAGGGCAGCTTTCCAGACACTCTTCCCAAAGTCTGGACTGTTTCCTGGGGTTGTTGTGACCCAAGTGCAGGACCTGTCGCTTTGTCTTCTTGAGGCTCACAGAACTGACCCATTGATCCAGCCTGTTCAGATCCCTCTGCATTGCCTCTCTGCCCTCAAGCAGATCCAACTTGGTGTTGTCTGCAACATCATGCTGGGAGAGAGGTAGGAGAATGAAGGGCTAAAAAATGCCAAAGTGAGAAAATAAAGAAGTATGTTTCTGAGCACAAGGTGCCCTTGATCCCCTCATCCAGACTATTGATAAAGATATTGAACAGGGCTGGCCCCCGTACTGAACCCTGGGGAACCAATACTGAAGCATAACCTCACAATATCCTTAGAAATACATTTGATTTTTTTAAATTCGTCCTTTATATACTTATTAACAGAAAGCCTGGGGATTAGTGTGCTGTGCATAATTTCCAGATTGCATTTATCCAATTATTGCTTTCCCCCTTCCCTTTACAGATCTCATGCAATTTACTTTTTTTTTAATCAGTGCTTATTTGCAGGGTTTACTAAGTGACAGATAATATGAAATATTGCTTTAGAACAGATTAATACATATCAGCTTCTTATGAAGCCTCGGTGATAAATGACACCATGCATAAGTGAAAGATGGGCTGACAAATCTCGGAATGATAGCGTGTCTCTTTAATGTCTTTGCCACAGCCTGCTCACACATCCTTCTTTGAACACAGCTTGGGATCAGACTCTCTATTTTTCTTTTCAAGTTGAAACCCGAGATCCATTGAGATGATATATATTCTGCTTACATGAAAAAGCATTTGTGATTATGATGCAGTCAGCTGGGATCTGTTTCTGCAACACCAAGGATATTCTCTCTTCCATGAAGTCTTATTTGAAAGTTAAATAGCAACAAAGTGAAGTCATGATGCTGTCTGGGAACTGTAATAGCATTCTTTCTTGTGCCATTTAAAAAATATATATTCAAACCCATGGAAACAATATAATTTAAAGTAATCTTTCTACGATGACCCGAAAGGAATGACTTGCAAAAGAAATTCGGTAGTTTCAGACAATCAAGGTTTGACTGGGTTCATTTTAAAGCTCAGGAGGGGTATTTGCTAAATGGAAGACAGATTTGGTGCAGTGCCTGCAAAACAGGAAAGTGTGAGGGGACCTTTCTGCCATTTGCATTTCTGGTTCTCTCTCCTGCAACGTGGCAACGTGAGCAGCAATCTCATCCATCAGCCAGGGTCTGGAAGCACTCTCACACCGGGTGTCATGGATGGCTTCAGAAACCGGAGCCCACCGTCCCTTCCAGAGGACAGGGCACCAAGCAGCAGGGGACATCCTCAGCAATTTTGAGCCTATCAGCTGTGTACCATGGATTTTGAGACCCCTTTGACATGAATCTGACCTGATCAGAGGACTGTGAAGAAGCTTGGAGAACGCTGCTCTTCATCATTGCCATATGGCCTTATTCATTTTAGGAGAACAGGCCCTGTTCTCAGGCCCAATTTAAACGTCAGGCTCTTTTCAACACATCTCACCTACTACAGTCAGGTTTCCTTCATCAAGGAATTCGGGAAACATGGAGAAAATAGACTATTCACACTTTTATGTCCTATGTGTTCCAGGCAGAGCTGTTAAAGCTACTATGCAAAATAGATCAGTGTATATGGTAAGAAAAAAAATAGTCTTTATCTCTTGTTTTAGGAGATCTAAAGGTCTACGATATGCTGTCTTGGCAAGTATCTAGTGACTGCCAGGTCCATACACCATATCCAAAAAATCCTTCTTTTGTCCCTTGGGAAGATAGAGATTAGCACAAAGGGTTTGCAAAAACAAAGTTCTGGAAAATATCAGTAATGGCTCTTTGAGCCATGGGCTTTTTTTGACCATTATTTGAGCTCTGATAGGGGCTAATGTATGACAATGGATCAAGGCATACATTTTAGCTTTAATTTCATGATCAGTATGTGTGATACTGAGACTAGAGTCCGTGGACCTTAACAAAGCATTTAGCACAAATAAAAAGTTTTACTAAATCCTTAGATGTTGGATTAAGGATTTTACCTGCACTAACCATTGAACGGTCCAAATCACCACACACAACTCTCTTCATGGTAAGGAAAGTCCCTTGGAGATCTTCTTATACAGAAGAGAAGGTGAATAAAACCAGTAATTGCAGCATGGGAAATGCCACCAAAGAATTGTGGAGGGTGCTTTTTCAAGACATGGTGTGGGTAAAACAAGGATCATTGCACAGAGCCAAAAAACCAACCTGTACCAGTCCTGGTCTTCTTGATACAATCCAGTTCAGTCATGAGCTGCCAACAGCAGCAAAGTCTGCTTTGGATTTTCTGAATGTTTGACCCCATGATGAATGAATGTATTAATTCAGCAAGAAAACAAATCTCACTCATCTGGTCAAACTGGCCAACTAGGGAAACTCATTTCCCTGTGCAAACCAGAATTTGGGCTGTCAGAAACTTCTGCAGGTGTGTCTCAGGCTCCTTGGTAAAAGGTTTAACCTCATTTTTCCTAATGCTGAATGAATGTGAAGAGATGATTGTTTTTGCAATGTGGTCACAGTGTCCCATCCAAATGTGCCAACAACAGACCATTTAGTCCAGCACACGAAAACAGATGCAGGAACAGTGTATCATTTATCTTTCTTCAAAAAATGACTGTGAGGGTGAAAGTAGGAGAAGGTAGAAACCAGGAGGCACTGTGGAGGGGTCAGGTAAGAAAGAGAGTACATTGACGGCCCAGAACAGGACTCCCTGGCATGGGGGAGCTCTATTAGAGCAGCTCTGCTACCCTGAGGGACCACCCCAGCATGCAGATGCTCTTGGAAAAGTAAAGCAGAAAAGCAGGGTTAAAGGACTGCCTATTTGATATCTGCACCCCCTGTCTGGGCTTTTATTTGAGAGTGTCACTTGTAACTGCAGCCCTCAGGAAAGCTGCTGGGCCAGAAAGGTCTAATTAACACTGAGTCACCTGTCCCCTGCTTGCTGCCATCCCACCAGCGCTGGGAGCGGGTGGCAATAAACAGCTCGGCGTAGGTGGCTCTCTTTTATTAGCTACCTGGAAGCTACTGAAAGGAAGGAAAAAAAAAAAAATAGAAGAGTTCCCCAGCTGAGAATTAAGCCAAAAACATCAATTGAATATGAGGCTGGAAAATGGCAGTACTGCCATAGTTAAGAGAGCAAATAGCAGTTCGTTCCAGTGTTGGAGAAGTGCGGATAAATTCTCATTGTTCCCTCTCAGCTGAGTCACTGCTTTCATTGCTGGGTGTTAAATGAATCATTCCTCTCATTTTCCACTTTGTTATAATTTGAGGTTGTGTTTTCAACCCTTTTTTAACCAGTGTAGAGGAATGCTGAGCTGGTCTCTTTGCAGAAAATTGAGCAGGTATAAAGTTTCTGTTTCCCTTCCATTGTTGTTTTGGTAGGGTGAGAAATGTAAAGAAGGGGAAAGGCAGTGATCACAAGCAGTAAGTACCATATATCTAACCCAGTCTAAGGGGGTGAGAATGACTGTCCCCTGATGGGGCACACCTGCAGCATGGCACTCGGCTTCCAAGTGTGTGCAAAAAATAAGAGATCCTTGGCTTGCCTGTCCTACATGAAATCAGGAGTTTTTCTAATGGGACCCATCAGGTAAGAACAATTATTTCAGTCAAGATGTGCCTCATTTCCAGTGGTTTGAAGAACAGAATTGAGCTAATTAATTAAAAGAGTCTGGGTCATGATCAAGCCAAAAGACATACAATTTGCTGACTAAATTGACTGAAGACACAGCTGCTCAATATGCTAAAATAATAGTATGAACCTCAGGGCTGTTTTTAAGAAGTGCTGTAATTTCCTCACCAGCACAAGCCACGGTAAAGTACTGCTCGCTCTCCTGTGATGGTAGCATTGCCTTCAGCTTACCTGAAAGAAACAATCTCACTTCAAGTGGACTTGAGGGTTGAGTACCTGTAGTAATTAGAGCCCTGAAAGACCCATCATTGAGGAACTTGTAAAAGTTTTGCTTTGATTATCCACTTTCTGGTAAAATGGAGTATAACTCTTCAATATTGAAGTTACACTTTCTGTGTTCTGGTAACTTCAAAATATCACTAAAAGAAAATTTTCTCATGAGCCAAACACCATCTCTACTATCTCAGGTGTCAGTGTAGCAGCAAAGGCATTAATTATTTGAAATTGTTAAGCTGAATATTTACCGCTAAATTAATGTCCTAATAAAATAGTCCTGTTCTCTGAATTAAACACTACATTTCTGTCAGAAATTTATGTGAAAGAGTAACTCATAGATATTTTTCTTACATTATGAAATGAAGAACTGTTAAATTAACTGGTGTTGTACATAATAAGGCTACTAGTAGTTTCATTCTGTATCTTGAAAGAGTATATATATTATCTGAGTTCTTATAGTGGTGCTATATCCGAAAGAGCATTTTCAGCTCAGCAGCTAAATGATATGAATTAACATATCTTCAAAAATCAATCCATACAACTCATATCCAGCTCAACTGCTCAATTCAGATAGAACATTTGGCAAAGATTAGAGAAGGACAATAAAGATAATTAAAGTTGCAGACCAGCTTTAAAATGAGGAGCAATCAAATAAATTAGTCATCTTCCATTTCCAAACGAGGTGCCTGAAGTGGATGCAGCAGTTTTTTATGAAGTCATGAGTAACCCTAAGTTTGAGACACTGGGCAGTGACTGCACACTCTCCCCTAGCACAAAAAGAAAGGCATCAAATGAACTCAACAGGATGCTGATGCAAAATAAACAAAATAAATATTTTCTTCACACATTTCATAATTATACTGCCACGCTCATTGACTTACGATTTTGTGGATGCTAAAAGTTTAAATGTGTTGAAAACAAAAACCCATTAAGGACTGCTAAACACAAAGATATTGATTAAGGTGTAGTAGAGTCTGAACCATCAGCTGCTGGAGATGAAATAACACATAAGGAAGTATTGCTGAGTGCATGGTCTGTCCTGACAGTCTTTTGTAAACATGCACATGTAGTCACTGTCAGAGACAGGATTTGGAGATAGCTCAACCTCTGATCAGCACAACAATCCTCAGATTTTATGTTTGTTAGAGTCGGGGTCTTTTACTAGCACTATCTGTATAAAACTAACATCTGACACTGTAGGTGTTAGCTTTTGCCACTGAGGAGCTCCCGGTGTTTGACCCAGGCAAACACGGCTGGAAAATGCAATGATGAGTACAACACTGTACCTCACAAAGCAACCCAGCAATTCAAAATAAATTAAGGATTTCTATAGGTCTTAAGTGTTGCTGAGTGTGAGCTATTGCAGCAAAGTGGGATGAAGTGGGAGGGTGAAGGGAGGGAGTTGGAATCTGCAAGGAAAAAGAATCTTCCTTGTAAATCTGACTACATACCTTGGAGGATCAAACAGCTTTTGAGATGCATCATGTAATGGAAGCTGCAACAGTCTATATATTGGAAAATCATTCTATTTCTAGCCTAGATTTTTGGTTACTAGAGAACTGCACCATTTTGTTCTCTTGGTCTCCAGTGAGAACAAGCTCTTTAGCAGCTGTAATTCCTTGACTCTTCTTAGATTCAGAAGTTGATTCCTAAGTTGCCCTTTTCATATGCCAGTAAAGACATAATGTATATTTCATGTCTTAATACACAAAGTTAAACAAGTCATCAACATAGAGCCCTATCCTTGTTCTGTATTCAACTGTCCTCCTCCCAAATCTTCAGAGAGCTCTTTACAAAACACTATGTATGTGGAGCATTTTTAAAAAATTTTCTTCTCAGAAGGGTTTTTTTCCCCTATCTGTATATTCAGAGGCACTTTAGAGAGGAAGCATTAATAGCGTCTATTTAGTAAGGAGATCACTGGCTGCTCCCACGAGTTCCCAACATGCTCAAGGCTTGCATTCCTCCTGTCCTGAAAAGTCTGTTAGACCCTAGAAATCACCCCTGGTAAATGCCTGCATGTGAGCATTCAGCTCTAGGTGTTTCACTGCAAGACACCCCAGTAAAGCTGCTCTGCCCAAGAACCTTAGGACTCTGTACTCTCATCTGAAGCCTCCCTGGTTAAGCGTAGCCAAAGATGAAAGCTGGTGTGAATCTGTGAGGCAATGCCCTGTGCCTAGTGCAGAATGACAGCACCCAAGGGAAAGGCATGCGCAGGACCTTAACATAATTTTCCACACAGCAGGCTACAATTTTCTGTGCACTATTTACAAGGTTTTCCAGGATGTTTCATTAGAGGGAGCAATCCCTGCAAAGCAGGTGCTGTATGCTGTGCTGTTCTTGTTTGACACGTCTGACAAAGACTCTGATAATTGCTGTAGGGAGATGGCTCTGACCTGCAGGAAGGCACACAGACACGGTCTAGGGAGTGACAGGTGGGAGATGTCTCTCACTGCAGTCTTTTGTGGACGATGAGTAATACCTCACTAGCCTGGATTGCTCACTCTTTTCTGTTAAAACCTTGATTTCCAAAGGAACTTCAATTTTGCAACTGCATAGTTTGTTGGCCCAGCCATCGTTCTCTCTCCCATTTCCTCTCCAGTACCTACTGAACTGCTCAACAAGAGTGAAGATTAGAAGAGTGGGAGTCTCAAGGACACATGTACTTCTGGAAAACCCACAGCCAGGTAAAACGAAAATCAGATTTGTATCCCTCCTAACAGCACCCAGCCTGATCTCATCACAGGATCTGGCTGGGATGTCAGCATCCACTTACTGACTCACTGGTGTGACCATGGTCCCTCCAGTCCAAGCACTATTTCCTCATCCTTGGTGTGGCATCCTGTGGGGAATAGGGGACTGCTGAGGGAGTCCAGCCAGTGGTACCAAGGGGGTACCATTACTGCAAGAGGAGCAAAAGCAGGAGAGCTCTGCTGCTCATCCAAACCAATGTTTTTTCCTGATGAAGCTTTTGTTCTAGCTGGCCACCACTGAGCACTGCTGCAACTGCTCACTGGCCTGCTGCAGGCATGAGCCAAGTGCTGGTTTAAAGTCAGTCCTGCTGAAATTTAGGATCTTACCCCAAACTGCTGCTTAGGAGAGAATAGAGCTTTCCCAGGAAAGATGACAGTGCAGGAGCCCACAGATCTGTATGGATGACAGCAGAACAGGGGAGCTGAGCCCCACAGCTGATACCTTCACAAAGCTACCAAAGCTCAGGCACAGCTCCAGCAGTACTGTCCATTCAGGCAGGGCTCAGCAGGGTGCAGACAGCATTGATGCAGAGCTGAGAGAGGAGGTGGTGTGGGCTCACAAAAACATTGAGATGATGAATGGAGAGGATGCAGGAACTGTTATTCACCAAACCCTACAATCCTAGAAGAGGATTTGTAAGTAATGGAAACAGAGTTTCTGGAATGTGTTGCCCTGGGAAGGAGTCAGGCAACATCATCAGGCTCCAAAAGGGTTGGGTCAAATTTGGACAACAGGTTCATAAACAGGCAGCAAAGTGGGTAGGGAAGGATGTAGCTTCCAGCATCCCTAATCCAAGCCTTGTGGGTGCTGGGAATAGAAGGGAATACCCTGCAGAAGATGGGCTAGTGCTCTCCCAGGCTCACGTGCAGTGAAGCAGGAGGCAGAGATAGAGGGGACCCTGGTCTGACCCTGCCAACACCTTTTTTCTTCTCCTGCCCTAACTGCAACAGCTGCACTCAGAAACACTCCACAGTTCTGCACAAATTCCTAGGTGGTGTTTCCCACATAACAACTTTAGGACTTCAGTGATTATGATACTTCTTGAGGCTTTCTTTTAGAGCACAGTTTTCCCTCTCAATGTGTCTTTTAAATTTTCTTTTTCCTATGCCTTTAACAGTCCAGAAACTCCATTTCCTCTTAGAGGACACTCTATAATCCCCTCAGCAAAAAAGAATAGAAGGGAGAAATGATTAATAGTTATTCCTTTGCCTCAACCTTGGGCAGAATGGTAATAAATGAAGAATAGCAAAGACCATATACATATCCTCAGTATTTGCAGAAGGCCAAATGTTAGCAAGCTGTTTGCAACAAGAAAAGAAGAGAAAAGTTTTGGTTCAATCTCATTTTCTGTGTTCCAGCTTATTACAAATGTCATTTAATAAAGAATGATTTTCACTATGAATTTTATTTCCTCTGAAAAGAAAATTAAGAATCATTAGCATGGAAAAAATGATTCAGTCTTTTGAGAGATCTAGTTATGTTGCAGAGCTCAGCTGCCAAATTACGATAAAAATCCCTGGGAGGTTTTTTCTGTGCAGTATGGAGAAATAACGTGTAACAGTCAAGACACCCAAACAGAATTTAAAACAAAGCCTTGGAAATATCTAACTAAAGATACAGCAGGTTCCTACTTGTACTACTGGATGCAGAATAGAATATTTTAACCAGAGAAAGTGAATAGTTACAGGAATGGTTGTGCTCTCCAGAAGCTTCCTAATCAAATCTGCTACTCTTAATTGTTATGTAAATATTTTTAATAAAGTACCCAATAGCATTCAAAAGGGACTGGTGTGATTCTTGGACTCGTCCTGTGCAGGACCAGGAGTTGGACTTGATGATCCTTTTGGGTCTCTTCAAACTCAGGATAATCTGTGAGGGGCTAAAATGAGGATCTGCAGGAAGTGCCTTACAGAACTGCCTTGGGTTTTTTCCTCAGTTCAATGAACATTGTTTTGAAGGCAGGGAAATCACAAAAAGGCAAGCCCAGCTACAGCTCCTCTGACACAGATAACAACATTACATATTCATGTTCCACAGAACAAGATGTTTGTGCATGAATCCATTCCAGGGTTTTATGATAGGAGCTACATTTGAACTTAGCCATTTATTTATTATTTCTACTTCTGTTTAACAAATAAAATATCTTGATCTGATTTTGGTGGGTTTTTTTTTTTGTTTGTTTTGTTTTTTGGTTTTTTTTTTTTGAAGTGCTTCATAAATTGCTTTTCTATCAATTTTGGTTTCCATCATAATTTCAGTCAGTGCACTAAATCAACACCCTTTTTTGTTATCTTTGCCCTTATTAACATCTTCCTCTGCTCCACGGACCTTGACAGCCCAGTTCTTTAGAACAATCTCATTATTGAGGAGAATCGAGTTAAACTCAGAGCTTCCACTGTGATTGCTGTTTGAGTTTCTGTTTCTGACCATGCTTGTTGTAACTTGTCCACTTCTCTAGCTGTACTGTTAAGCTTTCCCTGGTCCTACACCTCCCGGGGTCTTCCTGGTGCAGATTTTTCTCTTGCAGATGGTTATCCCACTGGAGAACCATCATCCAGTCTGAGCTTCTGCACAACACCAGCATCAGAGCTTTGCACTGTCCTTAGCATACTAAGCCAGTGTATCAAGCTTGAGTTATGGCAGCATGATAAGAAGAAATTTAGGGTGTAATTAATTTTGAATGACTTGTGATACCTATAGAACAGAAATTCACAGGCGAATCAGTTGGCCAAAACTTTCTTTACAGTCAGTGGGGCAAAATGGGCACTTTTCTCTTACAATTCATGTGACTGCTTCTCTTGTCCACTTCAGACTGACACAGACTGGGTCCCCAGTTTGCCTCCCTCTCCACATTGCCTGTCCAGAGAAAAGAAGGTGACTGGCTCAGTTTACCCATTGGCACTGTCAGGATTTGATCAGATACATCCCATCCTCAAGTGGTAGAAATCCATCATGATTCCAAGAAAACTGTTCCAGTGCTTGAGCACCTACTCTGTCTTGAAAAATTCTGACTTATTTCAGCTTTGGGCTTTCAGCACAGTCTTTTCCACTTGATTAAGGAGTAAATCTACTGTCAGGCACATTTTGCCTCATCTGCCCTCAAAGCATAGCTGGTGTTTAAAATCATAAACCAGTATAACCTCCATTATGTATGAGAAGTACCTGCTGAAAGTCATGCAGCAATACTTCATCTGACATTTGTAACGAGGGCTAACTGGCTAAGCAGCAATAGAGTCAGGACTCATAGGTGTGGTCACAGTAGAGCAACCAGATTTGAGTGCAGACACCACATGCAGAGTTTTCTGCTCCAATCCTGTGCACCAAGGGTGTTTGATCCAAAGCTCTGCTGCTGTCTCCATGTTGATTCATAAATGAGGCGAGTTATAGTCATGGCAGAGAGGATTCAGGAGACTGTCAAACATCTGAAAAGACAGTGAGAGAGCAATTATTTATTTTCCTTGTCACAGTTAAAATAGGGACATCCTAGTAATACCTGAGTTGTGTCTTGGAGGTCATTTCCTCCAGGAGCTGCTGCTTCACCTTAAGGGGACAAGCTTCACAACTCCCCTGCACAGAACCCTGACTGCATTTGGAGCTACACCTTCATAAAAAACCAGCCTGTCCTATTGTTGCAACAGTTTTCCTTCCCGTTTCCATCACCTCTAGCTCAGAGAAGAAGATCACACTTAGAGTTTAAACAACTAAGGAAAGGGCTTGTTCCTTTACTTTTTGGATGAAAGCATCTAAAAAATATTTTTGGTGTTAGTTATTAAAGTAATAATCTGACCCACTAAATCACCAGGTAAAAATACAGCCAAACAAAAGGACATTTAATCTAACTAATTTCAAAATTGAAGCTGCTATTTGGCAGCTGAACACTAACACTTTACCAGCACTTTTCACTTCAGAGCTGCCAGTTACATCTGTATCTGTGTCATTACATGGCGGTGCAAATACTGTGGTACTTCTAAGTGTTACAAAATGTGTTACTTTTGCTCATTTTGCTTATAATAAATGAGCTTTTATTTCAAAATAAAACACTTCTTAAAAAAGTTAAGTAAAATTGGGTGAGAAAATCTCATTCAGAGGTGATTTCAGGGTAGTCATTGTCTACAAGTTTTTACAAATATCTTTTGTTATGTGTTTTCCTGGCCTAATAAATGATAGCTGGCCTAATAAGGATAAGTGGGCAATCTACTTGGAAATCTAAATGCCATTAAAGCAAAAGAATGGGCTTACTTTTGACAGAACTTAAAAGTCAACTCAAATATGCCCATGAATATTAAGCACCTACTCTCTTTTCAAGACTTGTCTTCATTCAGCTACTAGTTTTCCTCAGAAAATAGCTTTTCATTACTGCTTCCTCATGCCTTCTAATTGAAACCAGTTTAGTACTCAAATCAAACACTCTGATTTCTGAAAATGTCACTGAGGAACAGAATACACAAACCTGCACCTGGGAGGAAAAAAGTGTTTAATTCAGGCCTAGAAAATGAATGCATTTCAGTCAGCTGCTGAGTGACAGTCAAACACCAGCTTGGGTGATTTATATAATTTTTATGTGCCATTTTTTGCTTATTCAAAACATGATTAGTAGATTATATATCTTGATATCATTAGAAAAAAAGATTCATTTCTCTTATGCAGAGGCCCAGTGCTCTGCGTAGGTTATTCCAGATTCAGACTTGCAAACCCAAGCACATTCAATTTCAGACATAATTAAATATTTTTTTTAACATTATATTCTATGTTAAGTTAGCCCAGATTCATTAATGCAACTGGGAAACAGTTGCATTAAAGAATCTTGCATTCTCTTCTAGGAATACCAGCACAAATACGTGGGGTGTCATTATGTGAGAAAGACTGCACAAGAGAGTTTTCCCAAGGCAAGGTCCCTGATGTGAGATGTCTTCTCCTGGCCATGCTCTGCCTCTGGCCTCGAGAAGTAGCAGTTCAGATGCTGCTATCAGTCCCTGACACAGAAACCCCAACGGAGTGACAAGAAAAACCAGGCATCTGTGGAGATGGCTCCTGCAGAGCTGTATGCCCAGGCACTGGCAGGTTGCGTTAGCAGCTGCAGGATTTGTCAGCCTGTGAGCCCACGACATCCAGAGTGCACTGCAGGGGTGTCTCAGTGCTCTCCACAGCTGAAACTCTTGAGTTCAGAGGAACCCCTACTCCCCTGTGGCTCAAGGCCAAAGTTAGAAAAACTTTGGTCCAACAGCATATTGTCTGGATAGTCAGCAACATACAGACTTTTGTCTCTTCACTGAGAAAAGGAGCTACTGCTTTGTCATTTTACAGGTGAGAAGAGGTGGGACTGGAGACTGGATCCAGGGCAGGTAACCAGGGGTTTGACTATGGCAATAGCTGTGCACAGGGTGGCTTTGCAGCAATGTGAGCAACCTACAGGAACTTGGGGGGTAATTCCCCCAGGACAGAAACATCTGGGGGTCCGCTCCTCTCTCCATATGGTCTGAAGGGAAGACAGGTGTGACAGCTAAACCAAAAAGAGATGATTTCTCTTTTGAGTGATAACACCCAAGAGCATACAGGAAGCCCAAACAGGAGCAAATGGGTGCTAGTCCAGTGCTTTTGTACACATGTGACATGATTGTCATACAAAAAGGAAAAATCTCAGTCTGTTGAGAGACCTGCTTGTCAAAAAAACCCCCACGTGAGACAGTTATCTGGTACGTAATCAAGAGTGAAATGCTAGGGATGAACTAAGGGCTTTGAAGGGAAGAACAAAGCAATGTGTATCTTGTCTGTGGCTGTCACTTCCCTTGACAGCCATGGCCTGTCTCTTCTGTCTTGTTAGAAATTATGTCAAACCATTTATTTTTATCCTTATCTCTAAGTATCTGAGACAGTGTGAAAAGAGGAAAATAATAAATCCAGATGTGATTAATGTAAATATCATTTGATTAGTATCTTCTCATGTGAAGGAAAACAGAATTCAGTGCATAAAAAGATATTAATCAAGAAGATGATGCACAAAAGGACAAACAAAAGACAGAAAGTGCTAATAGGAAAAAACGAAAAAAAATCCAACCCAAACCGCACTAAAATATTCCAATTAAGCTCCTAAGCTTCCACTTGTAAACAGTTGAAACTAAATTTCATTTTGTTTACTACTGTGGGATGACAATTCTTTCTTCTGAGCTATGAATTCTCATTTTCTAGACGTGAATCACTTCATTAACAAGCAGAAGCAGATTGCTGCCATCTTTATTGTAGCCAAAATATTATTTTCAGTAACTGCAAATAACAGGGTCTGTTGACTTGCAGAGAAATGTGACATGCTCAGGATTTCTAAATTATAAATAGAAGAAAGAGGGAAAATATACTGGAGTGACATAACTAAACTCAGTGTTACTATTCTAAACAAGACTCAGAGTTGTATTATTGTAAATAGATAATGAGAGTTTCTGTTGAAAATTGAACCCACCAGCTTTTCAAATAAACGTAAATCCGTGCATAAATCACTGATTAACTTCATCTGAACAAGCAGCCCAGATGCACCAAAAAGCCTTAAGGACATTTCTCCATGTTCCCTCATCACTGGGGCAGGCTCTTCTCAGAATACCAGTGCTTAACCCAGGTTATAAAGGGCTCAGGAAACAACACTTTTCACTGTCCCACAGTAAAAACCCATCCTGTTTTCATCTCCTCACCTAACTCCCTTTTCTCCTTGACCTTCTCATGGAAAGTTGCAGGTTTGGGGAAGATAAAGCATTTCTCTTGGATCTGAGACCCAGAGGACCACAGCTGCTGGGTGCAGGAATCAGAGCAAACCCAGCAGGAAGACCAGCAGCACAGAGCACAGGCTAAAATCCTTTTTAGCCACAAAATAAAAGCTGTCAGGAGAAAACAAAGACAGAGGCATCTGCACATTGGTCAGCAGGCCAAGGCTTGGCAGGTCACTTCATGACAGCATAGGACACTATATGAGGGAACATCTACTGATTTCAGGGTCAGCATCACCCACGAAGCCTCCATCACTTTCAATTTTGGAATTGCTTTAGGGAGATGTAAAATCTTTGAAGGTACTGGAAATGCATAATGCAGACAGCAGCTGCACACAGGCCATGGAGACTTTATGGAACACTAATGAAAATGGACAAACCAGGGAAAATACACCACAATTTTTGGAAGCAGAAAAAGTACTTAGATGTCTGACTGCTAGCAAAACACAAGATTTCTGTGGGTAATTTGAGTTAAGTTTTTAGAGGAGCTCCTGGAACAGAGCAAACAGAACCTCCGGGTATTATTTTAACAATATACTCACTCTTAAAACTTTTGGACAACAATTTTACACTAACCATAATACTGAATTGTGATGAGGAAAGGCAAAGGCAAGGTACAGCAAGGCAAGGAAAGGACAGGGATTTGATACACTGTGATAAAAGTGCAATTATTCATCGCAGTCTGTGAGGAATTAGAAAGGAAAGGGAATAATAAGATCAATATGCAGACAGCTGATACTCTGGGGGATGCATGCCTTTTGTGCCTGCTCAATGTGATTGCCCAACATGCATAACTAAAATTGTCCCTGTGTCCTTTCTCTTAGCAAAAATACATTTTTGTATCAAGTCACAGCTCCCCGACTCTGTCTGACTCAGTCCTGCTGAAATCAGTCAGGTTACTCAGGGAGAAAAGTTTCAGACTGCTCAATTTTTAGCAAATTTTCTCTACTTGAAAATGCATTATATGTGGTTCAAGAGATGGGATATAGTCTGAGCCAACTTTTATCTTCTGGAGATGAGTTTATTCATCCTAGTGAAAAAAGATGAGTCACTTCTTCCCTCCCTCAGATGATAAGCCATAGACTGTGATGAAAGTCACTTAGACTTTAGCTTCATAGCCACTAACAGTAGCATAATTAAATCTGGTTGTAGTAGGAGGGAGTGGATGAATGCATGGTAGATAAATTAGGGGCAGAGAAGAAAAAAAATTAAATAGAATATAAATTGCTTTTTATTCTTTAATGTATGTGTTATCATAAAACCAAGTTATTTTTCATTAAGTGTTTTGTCTCCCAAAACAGAAAATAGCAACAGAGTGGAAACCATGGAGGTTCATTTCTGTGCACCAATTTGTGTGCCCTGGCACACGATCAGGTAGGTATGTACAAAGTGAACAGTGCCTCAAATCTGCCCATGAGTCTGATATCACACAGGACTTGAAGCAGAACTGCACTTCCACTGAAGTCTTGCTATGGGAATTTTATTATTGTAGGTAAGCTGTAAATACGTTCTTCAATAAGCAGGCCTGCTATCTTCTTGGCTGAGAGTTTCTGGGGAGAGCAGTTGAATAACTACTTTATTTGCAGCAGAAAATGAATTCTGTTTTCCTACCCTATTCCACTGGACTTGTCCCTGACAAGGTGCTGTGACTACCTAAATTCTCCAGAAAATATGCAGAAATTGCTTAGTGACCTTTTTTTCAACATTAAGCTCTCCCTTCCTTGGGAAAATGTCTTTTTCTTTCCAAAAGGTTTAGCTGGAAATAGTTCTACAAGGGTATCTTCTTACCACAGTACAACAAAATTCAGAACCCTGTATTAGGAAGCTCTATTCCCTTTTTGGAAATTGGGCCCATTTTATTTTCTCCATCCTTTGGAAGAGCTCAAGCACCTAGGAATGAATCAGCTTGTGTATTTCTTAGATCACTTGCTTTAGTGTGGGCCCTTCCTTCTCACTGAGAGTTGGAGAAGCCTCTTGGATGGGAAGAAGGTGTTTTTCCAGGCAGTGCTTGGAGAGGATCATACCAACACAGCAGAGCTCTCCAGGCCCTGGTGACACAGCCCCACAGAAACACACCACAGCTTTACTTTTACTGCTTGGGTTTTTAACACCACTATGCCTGCAAGTTAGAAAAGCTTTCATTTATTCCTGTCCCCAAATAACTATCACCAGCTCAAGTGAGACGCACACATGCCAGCCCACAATGTCTAAATCTCATTGACTTTTTTTGTCACAGATAATTTCTGCTCATTCTTCTGGAGCTGAACATTTCTTCATCATCAGGAAATTAATGTTCAATGAGTTATTGCTCAAATGCTATTTGAATTGGAAAAGAAAAAATCCAAAATTTCCTTCAAACAGAATCTTGGTGGACCTTGAAGCCAATGAAAGAAGCTAAGACTTAAGAAGTGGTCCCTGCTTTGACATAACATGATATTGCCAAAAGGCTGAGAACCCTTTTCTTCAGGAGCCTAGGTCTAGACCAGGCCTGCCTGGATATGTGCAATCCCCAGAGAAAAGGTACTGGGTGTAACAAATGGGGCAGGGGTTTGCAGAAATTCTGCTTGACCTTCAGCAAAGCTGGCTAAACTTGAGGTGACCTTTTGGTCATTTACAGCCATCTCTAAACTGACTGGCCCAAAGTATCACCGCTTTTGCACTTAATGGCTCTATCACTGATTGTCCCTCTCAATTTACTCGTCTCTAAAATTCAGTTCCAGGTTAATTTATCATTCATGTCATCTACAGAAAAATAGTGCATTTTATGTGAAGAGTTCAAATTTAATAGGCAGCTTCAGGACCACGTGGTAACTCAAGCAGTATTCACTATATGTGGCCTGGGAAGAGCCTTGGATTATTCATGGGAAGTAAAGATTTAGGAAATGAGTTTTTGGGATGGATGGATGGATGGATGGATGGATGGATGGATGGATGGATGGATGGATGGATGGATGGACTGAAAGACAGATTTGGAGGGCAGGAAATGGTATAGAAATCTACGAGTGACTAGCTAGAAGTCCTGGGAGAAGCTCTGTGGGAAAGTCCTAATTTTTATTCATTTATGCAGACGAGAGAACCTACTAGTTTCTTGAGGGAGAATTCCAGCATTATCTCCAGCCTCTGCAACAAAAATGTTCATTGCACTCTTGGGAAGGGGAGGAAATTGAATTTAGCCTAACTGTAGTCTATAAATGCAGTGTATAGTCTTATTTAACAGCAGACCATAACAGGCTAATGTATGAATAGCTCTAGGTGTAAAGGACACTAAGCTATAGTTAAAATCATATCTCACAGTCATGAAATTCATAAGGAAAGAGGGAATGAAAAGCACTATAAAAAATCAGTGAGGCAGCTGCGATGCAAAGAGCAGAGGGGAAAGGACATTGCTGCAGAGAGTGTTCACATGGCACCAAGCCATGCAACAATTCTTGCAACTGCAGCTGAGAAACACTGATGGCACAGAGTGGTTTGCCCACCTCTCACATTGCCCTGAACAAATCCAGGCACAGGCAGCTGTGGCCATGACTGTCCTTCCTGAGGAAAGAACTCATAAAAGAAAGTGAGATCCACAGATTACCACATCTTCTAAGACTGGGACACAGGAGGTTTCATATTATTGTGTGGTTTTTTTTATAGCTCTTTCCTTGGAAGTGAAATGCATGGGTCTCAATTGCCAATCTGATTTGCTTGGGTTTTTAACTGCAATAGGCAGTCAAGTAGTGAAAAAACTTCAACAAACCAAAAAAACACCCTAAACCCCCCCAAAAACCCAGAAAAGCAACATCATAGCTTAAAATTACAAGACAAAGCGAGTAAATTTAATTCAGACAACCTCTTCACTTGATCCAGACACTACTTGCCTCTTCATCTCAGCTGTCACGTTTATTCTCCCTTTCCTCTATTTCCATCAGCCTCCAGGCTCTTTTTCTTCTCATGTCCCTACAAGGCACAAGGTATTTTTTCTATTAACCCTTTCTCTGTAACTGGTTTTACTGATTTAAAATTGATTAGCATTTACTAGCAACCTGAATACCAATTATCACTTATCTTTGTTTGAATCTCCTCTGTATGAAGAGGAAATTAAGCGACTTTCATGCTTCTTGTTTGCAAACTATAACCTGGACGCAACTGCACAAAATGAGCCAGATCTTCCCAGGTAGGCACCTCACTTCAGGAAGGTGTCTGTGAGCAAGACCTAGAGCATTTGCAACTGCTTGGGTAAGGCAGCTGTAGGAGGAAAGGGATCGAGACTCACACCATGCTTAGCACAATCTATGGTAGCTATTTGTCAAGAACATGGGATCCTTACAGGACCCCGATGCTCACCAGGGACTGCTGATAAGTCCTAGACATTTAAAATCAGTTGTAGGATCCTGCTGGACCCAAGAATTTAGCTACTGGGTTCAGAGATACGCAGAATATGCAGATGTGGCCTGTGCAGATAAGAAGGAAGAAGTATCACAGAGGAGAGAAAGAAAAAGGCAGAAAAATGAAGTGGGGACAGGAGAAGTAGAGGTAGAAACCCTCAGCAGATCCAGTGTGAGTGGGATAATGAGTAGTATTGGTTGAAAAAGCAAATTAAAGGGAAAATACAAAGGTAAGAGAAGATATTTTCTCTAATGATAGTGATAGGGAATTTTGGACTTTGAAGGTCATTTTTTTCCTGAAAAGGGATGTTCTTCAAATGAAGAAGGCTGAATAGCCAGGCAGTCTTGTAAGAGACAGGATGAACCACAGAGTTATAGGAGAACATGCAAACAAAAAGCTTCTCATATGAAATCTTGTCCAATACAATCAAATCATGTGGCGTGAAAAACATATGCTCTCTGTAGCTGAGCAATCATCTGTTCTATTACCTGAGGCCAAGAAGTTCTGCTATCTATAGGCCATTGGCAAGCACCTCTGTGATTAACTACAACCACCATCCAATTGGGAATCCACTCTTTTAATTAACTCAGTGTGGTATTTCGGCCGCATCTGTTTATGTCCAAAAGAGATTCTCATTTGTTGTTACTTGCTACAAAAATATTACTCTGTTGTAGGAAAATTATTGCACTTGAATGATTGTGCTCAGTTCTCCTCTAAGTGAGAAATACAAATTAGAGGTAAAAATAGAGGCATCTGAAGATGAATAATAGTAAACATGATATTTTTCCCGATTAAAACAAACTGAGATTTGCCTCTTACCATCTAACTCCAAACTCACAGGACTACTCGTGCTTTAGAAGTATTCCTGAGAGTAGTAATTTTCACAAGCTCTTGCCAGATTTCTCTCAGTTGACAGCATGTTGAAAAGAGCTTTGTTAAGGAGATCAGTAAGTAAAGCCCAAGGCATTTATAGTGAGATGCATTTAAGCAGGTGTAAAATTCTGGTATCTCCACCTGGGTTTGTTCAGTATATTGTTGTTTTCAGCTGTACACATATGGAAATGTGCAGAAGGGACCGGTTCTGTTCTAGTTTGGCCTTTCTGGTATTGCACAATTAAAAAGCTCGAAAATAAAGCTTAAATGTGACGAGCTGCAGATGGCTCAGGGCTGTGGGGGCTTTCAAAGAGGATTGAAAATCCAGTGCTGGAAAGTGACAGAAGCTGCTGGTGGGGAAGGTAAGTCCTAAGCTCAAGTCTTGCTCCTCCTGAGGTCAAGCAGTGTGGATAGTGTCTGTGACCTGTGGCAGGATCACCTCTGACTAATCACACTGACGTCCTTACAAACACCTACAGCCTTAGAAAAGCAGAAGTCAAAAAAAGAAGCGACTATTTTATTACCAAAACCAAATTGTGTTTTCTTCCACCAAAGCTTCCGCCTGCTTGCTTTTTCACCTTGTTTATCTTTAGCACCGTCTGGCAGAGCAGAATGTTTCTGTTGTCTCCAGAAACATTACCTTAGGGACAGTGCCAAGGAACAACCTTTTAAGCCTTATTTTATCTGTATTACATTTTGGTTTCAAAGCATTTCTTAATTTTATTGATTAAAACATTAGGGTATCCAATTATTATTGGCAACACACATCACTCTGTTATATCATACTTACATCAATGTTTATTATCGTTACCAACACTTCTACAGTTATTATTACCATTTAACCTTGTATTCCAATTAATCAAAAAGAATTGCAGCAAACAATGCAAAAAATTTAACTCAACATCTCTTTGTTTGCCTTTCTCATAACAAAAAAAAAAAAAGGTCATTATTCATCTTTTGGGTAACAAAACTGCATTTATATATCCATTACATCTGAAGTCCATTCTCCTATTTAAAGCAGACTTCACGGAACTGTATTTCTGCAAGGAATTGTTCAAAATCAGTCATTCAAAATTAATTGTTAAAACGGAATTTCCAAAGTTGGAAAACAACATCTTTGGGATTCTACTGACAAACACTGTCAATGAAATTTTTTTTTAATGCATGCCAGTATCATGTTCTGTTGAAATGTTCTCATTCAGCTCATTCCCTTTCTTATATGTAAAGTCTAATAATAAAATATATCCCTAAATCTGAATTACTTTTTAAGAAAGAAAGGAAGGGGAAAGAGAGAAAGAGAAAGAGAAAGAGAAAGAGAAAGAGAAAGAGAAAGAGAAAGAGAAAGAGAAAGAGAAAGAGAAAGAGAAAGAGAAAGAGAGAAAGAGAGAAAGAGAGAAAGAGAGAAAGAGAGAATGGAGGATGGACAGGGAGGATTTCTTGTAGTGAGGGGCCCAGAACTGGACACAGGATTTGAGGTGTGGCCTCACCATTGCTGAACCCAGGGGACAATCCCTGCCCTGGATCTGCTGGCCACACCATTGCTGACACAGGCCAGGATGCCATTGGTCTTCTTGGACACCTGGGCATGTGCTGGCTCATGTTCAGCCACTCTCAACCAACACCCCCAGGTCCTTTTCCACAGGGGAGCTTTCCAGATACTATTCCCCAAGTCTGGCGCATTGCCTGCAGTGCAAGATCCAGCACTTGGCCTTGTTGAATCTCATGCAATTGGCCTCGGCCATCGATCCAGCCTGTCCAGATCCCTCTGTGGATCCCTCCTGCTGTCCAGCAGATCAACACTCCCTTCTGCCCAGCTTGGTCTCAGCTGCAAACTGACTGAGGGTGCACTCAATCCTCTCGTCCAGATCATTGATAAGGTTTGAAACAGGACTGGCCCAAATACAGAGCCCTGGGAAACACCACCTGTGACCGGCCACCAGCTGGATGTAACTCCAGTCACCACCACTCCCTGGACCTGGCCATCAGCCAGATTTTTACCTAGTGAACAGTGCATCCATCCAAGCCATGAGCAGACAGTTTGTCCAGAAAACTGGAAAACCCCCAAACATTTGGAAGTTTCCTCTTGTATTGTTGGGCACTTAAGGTTTTTTTAAAGTTGCTTCATAGATCAAATTTGTATTTTGCCTGGTAAATAGCTGAGACTCAAGGAGTTTCATTATACATTTACTATCTGCTATAATGGGTTTCAGCTTAGAGGATCTCAAACTGTGCATGTAGTCTCCTGGCTAAATTTCAGTAGAATGGTAATCCCAATATCCTGTGCTGCATAGATAAGAGAGACAATCAAAGGATGGATATAATTAATTTCCAGGATCACGTATTTTCCTTTCTTGTTTAATTATTACTTAATTACTCCTTATTTTATGTATTTCAAATAGCAAATAATAGCATTGTGTCAGTACCAAGATAACAATGGCTTAGCAACTTATTAATGTATATCCAACACTATGTGGCTTACTAGCGTGTTTCAATCTTTCCTATATCTGTGTATGAAGATACTGGATCCTGGATAGCTGTGATACACTCCAGCTGGAATACAAGAACTGATTACCATTCCCCTTACTTGATAAACTGCTAAAAGTTAGGTCTTGTCTCTGCTTTTTCTTCTGCATTGTCTCTTTGTTGCTTCCCAGCTGTACATTTTAAATTTATATTTCTGAACTTTATTAAAATACTCTGAAGTGGTTCTTACATAACATTGCATCTTAAAAAAAAAGGCAAAAAGGGCCAAGAGTCATTGTGCCTATAATTTAAATGCATCTTCTGAGTTAGAATGATAGTATTTCATATTGGCATTTTAACAGAAACTGAAAGGAGCAAGGTAATGAAGCATAAATCAGCAACATATCTAAATAAATTGATTTTTTTCCCCCTCAGAACATCAGTCACACATAAAATGCATCGATGTGGAGCAGGAACAGAGCACAAGGAAAAGCCAGTGATGCAGCATCCATTTCCAGATCGCTGTGAGGGAGGGGAGCTGTCCCAAGCTGGCAGCCCCCAAACTGCTGTGCTGCTGCTTTGCTGTCCTGAGACGATGCTGTGGCTGGGGAGAGGCAGGGCAGCAGCCAGGGCAGGGACACAGCCACGAGGGGGTACCACAAACCCAGCAGAGCAAGCTGATAGCTTGGAAGAGCTTGTGCCCAGTGTGATGTACTAGTTTTGCTTATCCTGATTCGGAGTTTGCCTTGGCAGCTGGATCCTGGTGGGTAGGAAGGGCCTTGAAAGGGCCCCTGCATCTGTGGGGCACGACAGGAAACTCTGGCTGAGACAAGCAGGTAGAACAGAAATTGGTCCTTGCAAAGCCTCCTTGTGGAAAACCACGAATTACCTTGTGAGCAGGTAGGAGCACAGGCTGTTTTATATCAGTAAGTGATTCTCTTAAAATTCTATCTGTTCTTCTAAACACTGTTTTGCTCTAAGGAAGCTCTTCAGTCACCAATTATAACTTTCTTGTAGCCAGAGAGAACAAAATTACCAAATGGGAGCTTAAATCAGATTCACCAAGATAACCACGTTTTACCCCAGGGAATAGCACACTCCATCCAGCTCTCAGAGCAGCAGAATCAAGTAATGCTGTTCTCAGAAAAAAATGCACTAGCTGAGGGGCGAAGACCAGGAGGATACGCCAGAGATGAGGAAGCATCGGAAACAATCATCACCTGGTGATTATAACAATTGGGTTTGAGGATATGAAGAAAACCTACATTTGGGTTGTTTCCCTTGTAATTACAATTGCATTTTGGTGGCAGAAGATGGGCAAACCACAGTGTCCAGCATTGCCCTGCTGCACAGAGCCCCAGGGGCCACAGCTGCTACTGACAGTCTGCAGAGGAGATTAAAAGGGCAGCTTCCCAAGGGAAAGGAGGCGCATCAATTTTGCTCCTCCTGGCCAAACAACCATAGCAGCATAAGGTTATTGGCTCAAATGGATGCCAAGGCTCAAATGGAAGCCTGTGTAGGCCACTCCTTTTTAAGGTATTGCTCGAGCCTCCAAGATTGAGCAGCCAAAGTAATTGGGAAGAACACACAACTCCTTTCATGCAAGGCAGGAGCGGGGTGGGTGGTGCGTTGGGAATCTCTGCAGCACATTACTCTCTGTCACTTCTTACTGCATCTTCATATTCCTAGTCCCAGTTTAGGTGTAAACACTGACCCATACATTAAAAATGCCTTTCCCCTTCCCCCCTCCCTCTTCAGCCAGCCTATGAAAGAGCCGCAGATGCATTTAAGTGCCTGTAATGTCACATTGCCAAGCCTCCAAACACTGCCAGATTTCTCAGCAGGAAGCCAAGATGTGACGTGGCATTTGGAATGATTAAGTTGCCTTTATGCACCACAAAGGGCACAAATGCCATTATGAACATGAGTGATGTGATGCATTTACAAACCGTTTTTTAAAGCAATATTCATGGAACAGAGTGCTAACAGAGCTACTCCAAAATGTGTGAAAATGAGTCCAAGTGAAAGTGTTGTGGGTGGATACAGTGTATGTTATCACTGAGAAGTTAAGCCCCTCTTAGGCCCATAAACAGCAGACGGGCTTAAGCAAAACAGTCATTTATCTTAGTTTTTACAGCCTTGGCACTTCATCTTAGCTGCTGATGTCCAGTGTGTCTGCAGCCCTTACTGGGAGAGATTAATAGTCCTCATCAGATGCAAAACATTAAATTATTCTTTCAGGACCTAATTATTTTGTTTAATTGTAAGTTATTTATGGAAGTTACTCTTAAAATAATAGATAAATATAATATAAAGTTCAGATCATAACAATTACAGCTGGGGAAAGGAAAGCACGAAAGCAAGACTGTCATTCTGCAGATATGAAGAGCTCTTTCTTGGTGACATTAAACTGCAGGAAATGGATCTTTTTGAAGCTTTAAAGGTGCTTCTAAACATCACCACATTCAAGGGACACTGGTTTGCTCAGCAATGCACCAAAGGTGCTCCCCAGCCTGCAGATGTGTTGATCTTGAGCATCCCATTAATAAAGCACTTTATGAATAAATCACAGAGAAGAAATCTCAAGCTAGAAGCAGAATGAGCAGGCTGATCTAGCTCATTCCAACCCCAAATTTATAGAAGACCTAAACTATGTAGTCTTCCTACATACTGATAATCAGTTTAAGTTTCCCTTGCAATTTTTTCTCTGGGATCATGGCACGTCATTTGTATGCAAGATAAAGGTTCTCCACTAAAATGAACAGGGCTATTTTCAGAGTTTTTCTTTTTAAATGAAAAAACCCAAACCAAACCAAACCCTGAAAGTTTGCTTAAAATCATCAACCATTAAGAGTTTGTTAAAAAACCCACTTGGTAGTAATGTGACCATGTCCAGTGAGAGGTTAATTCAGTAATTTCTGCTCTAGGAACACCTCTTGCTGCAGTGAAAGCGGAAAGGGTTAAAGCTATCTAGGAAGACAATCAATATTTCATTTCTTTGGAGCTAAGTAGCAGCAAAGATAAACACTTCTGATGAAGATGTTTGTTGCACCAGTGTTTTTCAGTTTTACAAGGACATCCTGATGAATCCTCCGAAAATCCTGTGGGAATGGTTAAATTTATTCTCATCATTTTATAGGAAGCAGCATTGAAACACAGGCAGAAAGGCTGACATTTCAAATATGCCTGCCTTAAATTAGGGTTTAATCCATCTTTTGATATCTAAGCAAAGGTCTGGATAGAGGTTTGCTGAAGCCAGATAAGTTTTTAGTGAGTATTTAACTGGGTCAAAAATAATTTCAGATTGGTCATACAGCAAATGGGACATGCAAAATTCATAAACCTTTTGTGAAAAGGCTTTGTAGAAATGCTGGTGTTAGAATTCAAATGTTTCTTGCTTATGTTTCCTATTTTGTATTTCTAGCATAGACAACACAATCAAATAATACTTCTGCACATTCACTTTTATTTTAAATAGCTACAGGAATATGCAACAAGCCCCAAAGTGGTTTTGGAAGAGGACAAATAATGTTAATTGCAAATTATATTATGTTTGGTTAGAAATATTTCTTTCTTTTTTTATTTACTGTTCAACCAGTTCTAAATGATCCTCATTAAGGGAATTTTTGCAGAGAAAACTAGCAAATTATTTTTCAAGACACATTTGCTGAAAAGAGTGCTGTGTTATTTAAGCCCTTGAATTCTGACTACAAGGTTCTGCTGCCTCATCTGGTAAATCTGATCCTATTTCTACCAAAGAGTGGAATTTAATTACAAAGGCTTGTGAGTACATCACACGTAATGATATACTCACAGATGTTGAGTCCATCAACAGCTTTCTCTGAAAATTAACAACACATAGCAATGCACTCAGGGGAACGTAGCAGCCTCAACAGTTTACTGATGTGGATATGAGTCTTTCTAAGGCAAAAAAGGGCTTTTGTCAGGTTTTAAACAATAAACAAAAATTGATTCAGGTCTGTGTAAATAATAATAGATTATAATTGCTGATTTTACACATCTAGTTGATTATATTTTCAAAGGGTTGTTAGCACTCAGATGTATAACCTTCAGAAAAAATACCGAAAATCTTGTAATTAAAATGCAATATAAGAATGAACTTTATGCATTTTTATAATATTTAAATGTACATAAACTGAGAATTAATCTAGACAATCCTTTCTGAGATAGATAGATAGATAGATAGATAGATAGATAGATAGATAGATAGATAGATAGATAGATAGATTTGAAGAAACACTGCTCCAGTTAAAAGGCAAATACTAAAAAAAGTTGAAGTGCTCATTCTTCCGCATTGTCACATGCACATTGGAGTTCAGTGACAGACTCTTGCAATAGTTTAATTCTGTTGTTACAAGATACTTCAGAATCTGTATTTTGGAATAGTACCATCATCTCAAGGTAAAATCCTCCTGAGGACAGGAGGTAAAACTCTTCAGTTTTAGCCTCTCAAGGAAACCTTTGCAAATAAGCCCTCATGAAGCACGTTGTAAATAAAAATGTACCCTTCAAGCCCAGAAAAGAGAGAGCTCAGCAGTGACATTATGAACTCCATAAAATCACAATGGCATACAGGAGGTGAACAGAAAAATGACATAATTTAAGAACTAGCAAGAATTTTAAAACAATCAGACAAACAGAAACACTTACCCCAAATCATGAAACACTAGACTGGAAAACTTATTGCTAGAGGTAACTTTGCAGGCAAAAAACTTCAGTGAATTCGAAAATCATTCAGTTGAAGAAAGAAAAAAATCTGTTATCAGTATCTCAGCATGAAGGTGCAGCTGGGACCTGTGCTTCAGGAGGATCATGAACTGCAGTGAAGCTGGGAGATTATATCAAGGATATGTTGTTCCATTCCTAAAATGTAGCCCTTTTTTCTCTGTTACAGACCGTTACACAAACAAGGCTGGAAGGACCACTGGTTTAACTCAACAGTGTGGCTCATGATTACTGTTCAACAAAAGGTGCACCACTGTTAAACAGAACAACTCCATGTCACAGACCAGTTATTTTGAGCAGCTCATTCCTGCTCTGCTTTCTTGCTAGCAGTTTTGGAGGACATACCTTCTCTGTTATAAATTATGCTTGCAGAGGGATTTTTTTAGACAACAGAGGTAAACAAATGGTCATACAAAAAATCATTCCAAGGAAGAGGTCAGTTGGGGCAGAAGGTGAAATTATTACATTGACCTATCCAAACTACCCAGAGTGGCCACAGAAAGGGAATCCCTGGTGCAGCTCTGAGATCATCAGAAAGATCTCCATAGCCTTCTGGAAGGGCAAAGACAAGCCTTCATACACTGACTAGAGTTTTGGAGGGCTCCAAGGGTGTGCAGGCTGCATGCTGAGGTGAGTGACACCCTGTGGGGATGGGGCAGGCTGGGTATAAACACTCACTTGTGTTTCCCATCTGAGGTCAATGGTTGTGCCATCATTCACTTGAGGTAGAAACTGATAAGACTGTGGAACCACCTATGCTATTTCAGATCAAGGGATAGAAGTGGGTGCTGTACAATAACAATGATAACAACAGCAGAAGACTGAAGCACTGTTTGTGGTTTGGTGCAGCTCTCTGCCTCTCTTCCTGGTTGACACCTGTGGCATGACACCTCCCACAGGAAACGGCTGTGGTAAACCAGGAGCAAACAGCTGGAGAGTGGAGCTCAGTTGCATAGAACAGTGTAAAAGCCTGATTCACACAATGTAATGCCTAGAGCAATACAGCTGTGGCTCAAACAGCTGAGATCTTTCTTGATAAACATGTATTTCTGTGTAATCTTCTCCATGTTGGACTGAGGATACCAGCAGGGCATGCAAAGGAAAGTTTCCAAAGTAACAAAGGGATGTTCCAGATGACTATTGGCTAGAAATGGGCATTGTGCAGAAGGACAATCAAAAAAAAAAAAAAAAAAAAAGGATAGCTGCCCCATTTATGAGATTAACTGTAGTCTGACTGTAAGAGTGACTCACTGCTCCAGAAACTGTCGGGGAAGAAAATATTTTGAGCAGATTCACTGCTGACTTATGTCCAGGAAAGGCAATGGACAGAAAGAAATCACTGTTCATATGTACAAACCTCAGAGATTGTTTGGCAGATCTTTCCTGTTTTTTCCTGTCCCTGCAAGTGTACCACGGTGCAAGGGGCAATGGGAATGGCTGTGGTGACTGACTGAAAAGAGCTTGTGAAACTTTCAGGTCCAACAACAGTAATGTCCCTTAGAAGTATGTGATGGCAATTATCTTAACACTGTGAAATGCACAATACAAAGAAGCACTGACAAGGGAAATTACAGTATTTGACGTGTGAATTAGGCACTATACCAGCAGATGTGTAATAAGCCAGCCAAAAAATATCACAAGTGGATTTTCATGCTCATTGTTTCTGTCCACCTGCAGTGGCTTAAACACTCCCTGTATCTCAAAGTGTGCAGGGGTATCACTTGTTAATCTCTTTCTCCTCTTTCAAATCTCTATGGGTACCTGTATCTACCACAAATTTCTCTCCTCTAGTAATGGGACCAGTCTTGGACTAGGGCATCACCACTCCCTTTTCCTTTTTTTCCTTTTCCTTTTCCTTTTCCTTTTCCTTTTCCTTTTCCTTTTCCTTTCCCTTTTCCTTTGTTCCTTTGTTCCTTTCCCTTTCCCTTTCCCTTTTCCTTGACTTGCATTGATGGAGTTTGTAGCCATTCTTAGAGCTGAGGTAAATCTTTCCAAAAGGCAATGGACCAGGTTCTGAACAGTCAAACAAACCCACCAGCACCTGGAACTGGTTTAATTTAGTTTTTCTGTCAGCCTTTTCTGGACGAAATAATTTGTTTCAAGGGGAAGATTTGATTTTAGAGCTCTGAAAGAACCCAGCTATCTTACCCAGAAGCCATGAAGAGCAATCAGTACACAAAAACTAGGCTTGTAAAGCAGGGCAAGTTCTCAAGATACTTGAAAGGTATACTGCTGTTAAGGTTGGTATAAGTAATATTCAGTAAATACACTTAAACCCAAACCAATTTTTTTTTCTTATGTTACCTCTGTTCTCTCTCAGGTGTGAGATCATCCAACAAGCACAACTGTTTATTTGCTTGCACATGTACTTCTTTAAATCTCTCTTGCGGTTTAAAACTCTGTTAGCTGGAATTCCCTAGGTGCACTAATTCCCAAATAAGAGCAGGTACTAGGTACTTTGGGTCTCTGATCCAGAATGGTTTGTTACTTTTAATTGATTGTAGGAAGTAAATATTACACTGATTTTGCAGAGGTCTTTTTTTTTTTTTTTAATAATACATCTTAAAGATCATTAACTCATGCCTGTGTCTCACAGGTTAAAATCTAGAATTTCTGAAATATCATCTCAATTAGTAACACTCAGTATCAGGCAAATCCCGACACAGTTTGTGATTTTAATATGGCATGTGATACCAGGGTGGTAAAATACAGTGCTCAGAAACACCATAATAGAATTCTACTTAAACAGAATGACAGGAAAATTATAAATGAAAATTTGCAACAAATAAATGCAAATATGGGATCATTGTTCTCATCTTGTGAGCTCTAAAAAATTACATGTTTACATAGGAAAATATGGGCAAATAATATTGAAGTCCATTAGTGGAGGTGGATAAGTCAACCTTTAGCTGAAGCTCTTGCCTATAAAACCCTTTTTGATGCTGCCTAGTCCCTGGCTGTGAATAAGGAAGGAAGGCTACCTTTGTTATTAAACCCAATGAACTTTTAAAACTATATTTGAAATTATTAACAGCATTGAAATTCTGAGAAATGCATGAAAAACATTACTCTGGAGCCAAATTTGTTGATTTTATATGAAAAAAAAAATTCAATACATGTTTTTAATAGGTCTGTGAGTATTTAAAATCTGATTTAAAGGTATCTTAATGTCTTTCTTATTTTATTCTTGCAAAATTTTTATAAGAAATCTGGGAACTACACAATTCCCTGAAAGTGCATAAAACCAAATTCAGACAAAAAAGCCCAGAAGGCAAACTGCCAGTTTCCAAGACTTCATCCAAACGGAGCCTAAACATTTCACTTGATCTTTTCTCATTACATTACCTTTCCTGGGCAAATACCATAATTTATTCTCTCGTGGAAGAAGATGTTCCAGGAACACAGGAAACAGCTCCTCAAGCAGGTCTGAGATCAGCATCCACTGGCACCTTTCTGATGCTACTGATTGCACCGTGGTCAGGCAGTGATCATCCACCTGCCTTCATATCAAGTATGAGGCTCATAAGACCCAACAGGTCTGGTTTTTGCCTTTCTCTCTCCTTGCTATCCCTTATGTAATTATCCCCTTATCATTCCAAATTATTATTGAACGTAGCAGGCTTGCCAGTCCTGCAGAAGGAAGGGTGGTCTTGGACACACTTGGAAAATATAGGTAGTAACCTGACTGCTGTCCATAGCAATACACGGTTGTTAGATTTGTTTTGATTTATTGTTGACAACATAAAAATGTCTTATGACTGTTATGTGTTGCAGAAGAATTTTTGATACAAGTTGTTTTGAAATGAACAGTGAAAATGCATCAATCTGTACGGACTCAAGGCAAATCATCATCATTCACTCTCAGTTTTTGAGAGAAATTGGTAACAGATATAGACCTTGCCCATTAAGCCCTCAACCTGCAAACACTGATGTAACACACAAATAATTCAGTGGAAGATTAAGTGACTACTTCCATGTGCACAAGAACTCTCCGGATGGGTCCCCAGAGGTGAAGAAAGGAAACAAATACTATTACTTCACCTCTTCGTGCTCAGTACACCTCTCCAAGGCAATTGATCTTCCCTAGTTCAAGCCAAAAGCTCTTTGTATTTGCAAAACTAACAGGGCACAGCAAAAGCAGATATCCCCTTGCTGTATGTGTATTCAAATAATTTTAGGTAAGTGGTGCAGTGTCAAGACTGCCGTGGATAGCACCATTTCATGGTCTTAACTTCTCCTTCCCTACATGCTACTGAATAGCCCACCTTTCAACCCGTGTCCTTTACTTGAGACCACAAGCACAAATGCTTGTAACCCATCTGTAGTTTCTCAGCTAAGCCATGCTGTTGAAAGCAGTGCCAAGAGCCATTTGTGTTGTTGAAACCTAAAGAGGCATCAGTCCCGTATCTTTCTCAACATAACTACAAACCCCAAAACCCCTCCCTGTCCTAAGACAGCTCACAGTCAATATAAGGTCACGTGGGCAAACCCTGATTACGCCGAACTCCGAGTGTGGTGCTGAGCAGTGGTGGTGCTATCATACAAACATCCTGATGCACTGCTGGGCTCTAATTGCACACAGATCTTCTAACAGACACTTTGTGAAAGGTTTACACGGTTGTTTTGACGTAACTAAGGTAGCCAAGCGGTCCTGGTGTATGCATTTTGTTTTCTCAACATGTTCTCAGAGTCAAATAAAACAATCTGTTTGAAAGAAGCCTTGTTCCATTCCTTTATAATTCTTCCAGTTGGTAATATTTTCCTTGACTTATTCCATGGAAAAATAAAAACAGGTCTGAGTTGTACTTGCAGCCCCTACCACACTATGTTTTTCAGTCTCAGTAATTAGTACCTCTGAGAGATTTTATCCTTATTTTTAGAGCTTAGTATTTTAGATACTTACATTTTATTTCTGGAGTTGTAGTGCTTTTGTTCATCAATAATGCATAATACACACAGAAGCACAAGAAAGCATATTTAAAGTGTATAAGTTGGGGTCAAAAGTTTTGACATTTACTTTTTTGAGATACTTTGAATTTTCTTCTCCAAGTCATCATGCTTTCATTCATTGCTCATGAGTGACATACTGTAAAGGCAGAAATTCTTTTAAAGTCATCAGATGTAAGAGTGAGTTAAAATTTTGTAATGCTAAGGGTCAATAAACTCATTATGGAAATACTGCTCAAACTCAGGAGAAAATATATTCAATGGTGACTTTTATCATGGGTTTCTAGTCGGTCAAGAAATAATTGGATATGCTGAGTGGATAAAAACTTAAGAAATAACCTCCAGTCAATTCTATTTGTAATGTGTGTAAAACTTCCTCTCACTTTAAATAAAGCTGGGTAGAGCATTAAAAATGATGGTAAGGGAAATGCACATTTAGCACTGCTACCAGTCTGCAGTGAAGCAGCTTCATTTGAAATTCCCTAATCCAGCCAAAAGGTGACTATGGTTTCAAAGATATGCACCAAGGAAGCACTGAACACAAGTTTGATAGAAACAACAGAAAAAATATCAGGGAATTTAAAACAAAACGAATATAAAAATTTATGCATAAATACACATTATTTTCCTCTGTGGATGTATTTACTGCATAGGATCTTCAGCTCTTTATATTATAATTCTGAGATCTTTTTTCAATTACTCTATATTAATCTCTTAAACTATGAAAAGACATTAAGCTTCAGCTGTCAGGCATTAAAACTTAGTGTGCTGAATACAAATCTTTCTCACTACAGGAGTGAGGCAAAAAGAGTCCACCTTACTTAATCAGAGATTAATGTATTAAAGTATCATTAACATTCTGGACTCCACCTCAAGGTAATTAAAATGCGGGAAGACTTAGAGTGGAGGTCATTTGGAAAAACACCCATACAGGGGCATGAAGAAGGAGGCTGGCTGGAAAAGAGAAGCAAGGCATTTTAAGGAGGAAGACAAATGCTTGTTGACTCAGAGGTCCAAAAATACCCTCAGAGAGCCTTGATTGAGGAGACATACAATATCTACACATTTTTATAAAGCATATTTTATTTGAGTTCTTTCTACATAAGCTCCCTGACACATCACCAGTACTTTGAGGCCAGTGTTCAGTGAAGTGTTTTTTATACAAACACTTCTGTTGAGCTCTCTGTGCTTTGTTTAACCTTTAACTGTGCTTAAGAAAGCTGTGCATCCAGTGCAGTCCGCAAGCTCAGGGCCTTCTGAAAGGGAAGTTGCCTGGTCAGCCTGGTTGAAAACTGGACCAAGTTTGCTTCTGCAGCAGGTAACACACACGCCTTCTCCTTGCTTCCTTCAAATGTTGACCATTTCTCAATTTTTATTTTTTTTTCATACCTGGATCTCAAATTCAGTTCACTCAGGTCTATTTTCATTTTATGTCCCTGACTCTCATCACTTGAACTCAATACTTAGATAAATGAGAAATTATTTCCTGCAGGGCCATTTCCCTGAGATTAGAATAATTAAAATTTCTTTGGCTAAAAAAAATAAGCACCTTATGAGCCAGTGGCAGATTTAGCAGGCACGTTTTACTCAATGCTGTATGACATAGTTGTGACATCTGAAGGAACAACATTAACCAGCATGGTTAGTAAGTGAAAAGGACAATGATGACAGTCCTACGTAATCTTCTGTAGTTTTTCTTCTACACTCAGCTTGTTTTTTCAAGAAAGCATTTAAATAGCTTAAGTCCTCAGTATGAAAAGAAAGGACAGCTTTGTGATTAAGACATTTGATTTGCATTTCAATTTGAGTCCTGTTTCTGTCTTTTTCTGGCATCCTAGTGTCCTCCTTAATTTGCTTGCTTCTCATTTTTCTCTTCCATAAACTAAAAGTCTTGGTTTTGCTTATTTAGACTGGGTGTTTCCAAAGCAGGAATATGAACTGGAGGCTCATAGGATTTTTTGTTCTGAAAATTGCCAGAGAATATCAACGGCTGACAAGTGAAGTTTTCCTGTTTGGCCATCAGAACCTCCACAGTTTTGGGGCGAATTATTGCTTCTTTTTTTAATCCCATCTATAAATTTTGCTATTCAAAGAGTTTAAGTAAACTAAATAACAGCTTTAAGCTAAAGTGTCATGCTCTATTTGTTACATGAGATCAGGGGAGAAAACATTTGAAATAAACCTTATTGGATTAATTCAGGTTCAGGAGAAGTTGCAGATTTTGGTAGCAGGATGAAGGTTGCCAGGTAAAATGAAGTGCAGTGACAGAAAATGCTTCAAGTTGCTGAAGAAAGTTGTTAGTATTAGAACTGGAAAAGGCAGGATGCTAGTGACTGAAAGACTACCCAAACAGGGGAATGATTTATGCTTCACAGATTAGCCCCAAAGGATTCTTGAAAGGCAGAAATTTGCCCATGACACCATCATGGAGCTGCTAGGGAGGATACTTCTTCCACCCTTATCACAGGAGAGATGGATTCACAGACTCCTCAGAGCCCAGAGAGCTCATGAGTTACTGTGTACCAGCAGAGCAGATCTAGACTGTGGTGCTGTGAAACCTTCCTGAGTGCCAAAGAAGAATGTCAGCTATTTGTATCTTATGTTCATTTCTTTTGCAGGCAATGGCCAAAACCAAGTAATGGCAAGTTTATACTGCATTTGTGTGGAAGTGTGTGTGATCCAAGGGCAGATCTGGGGATGATGATCACTAAGCTTAGCCCATCTGGGGATGATGGTTGCTAAGCTGGGGTTCCAGAGGGAGCATGCCTGCACTGGTTAAACCTGTCTTTCAGAGAGCTGGCATCTGTCTATCTGTGCTCTTCTGGACTTTTTTTTTTTTTTTTTTTTGCCGCTGTCAGCATTTCACAGTAAGGTATTCACTAAGCCTGTATTTCCTGGATAAAGTACCAAAATAAGATACAAAGGTAAACTGCACCACTACCCCTGGTCTGCTTACTGTCTTGGAAGATCCCAGGGACATGCTGGCTTTCTGCTGTTTTGTCACTGTCTGTACCTGAACTGTAAACTGAAATGGTCATAAAACATTGACTCTAGTACTACACTAAGCGTGCAGATTTCGTATCAGCACGTAGAGAAGCAACACACAGCTCTCCCTTTCTTTTCCTTACAGCAGCACTGCCTCTGAAGGGATTGAGCTCACAGAAGATAATCAGCTGTTCTACACAAATGGGCAAAACTGAAGTGATGCTCTTCACTCAAGGACTTGTAGTCATCTGGACATGAAGCTTGTCTAATCCAATAAATGCCAAATAATAACCCATGTAGCAACATGTCTTAGAGGATATGTGCCAAAAAACAGTGGCTTCATGGTACCACTGGCTTCATGTACCACAAAATCTCATCACATAACAAGTGCTGTGCAGGGATCTCCAATCTCACCACATCCAGGCAGTTCCCCAGGTGTTGCATTGCTCTGTTCAGGGTACCTGCTTGGATACTGAAGCAACACATCTGGAAATCGCTAGGCAGGTTCCTCTAGCTCAGCCCAGCAGTGCAGCACAGCTGTCCTGCCTCTGGTACCAGCTAGCTCCCTGCAGAAGCAGTTCATGTGCTTCTGCAGTGTGTTGCCAGTGCTCCACTTTTCAAGTTTACCTCATCTGGTATTTGAAGAGGTATTTGCAGCTACTTTGTCTTCTGTTTCTGTGATGTTAAGTGTGGTATAAAAAACATTTAGAAGAGAATCCAAAAGCACTGCTTTTTAGACAACAGCAATCTTAAGTATCCAAACGCTGTGAAATGTTTGCAGTGGTTATTTTAGGGTTATGTTCCTTCCTAAAGTCCTTCACAGTTCTGTGCAAAAAAAGCCTTTTTGCCAGCAACTTCTGTTGCCAATTGTATTGCAAGGAGGAACACGACCTTTACAAAAGATAAACAGAAGTGGAGCAAGAGCTGCCAAGCCATCCAGCAGTGCTAATACCTCTCTATGAAAAGCAAACTGTAATGCTAATTTACAGAGTTGAAAAGGAAAAGGAGATGCATCCACACTTAGACTATTCAAATCTAGCAATTACTTTAAAATCTTAAAATTGAGCTTTCCCTTAAGCCAAACAGCTACCTCTTCTCCCTTGCTGTGAGGAAGCTTTGGCTTGTTTTGCAGAAAATGGGTACTTTTAGAAAGTGAAGACTGAGTTTAGATCTCATATCCCTGCATACAGGGACTAATATTTCATTTTAGAGGTAGCTTCACAACTGATTGAGGGCACTGGAAGTGTGACAGCCACTGTTGTTAATAATAGCATTATTGTATTTGATGAGAGACCAGTTCTGCACGTCAGAGTGTGCTGTACAGGTACACAAGTTAATGGAAGTCGTCTTTGTGGCAAACAGTAGGAAACATTACTAAGAGTGTATCAGCTTTGGAATAAATCGTGTGGTTTCCTCTAGCTCCACGGCAGCTAAAAGATCTTCTCTCTAATGCCAGCGTTAAGAGTCTAATACTTTCCTTTATAACACCAAAGTGGACAGTTATTTCAGTGGGGAGCATGATGAATTTCACTGCTTCTCTGGCTAATATAGCTGTCTTACACTTCCAACATCTGCACCATAAGACAACCAGAGGATTTAAATTGATTAGTGATTGTTTGTAAAGTTCCTTACAATTTAAAAAGCTAAATGCAAGCTATTACTGCCTTCTTGTTATAATTTTGCTATCATTAATCACTATACTTTTTAGGGGGAGGACAGCTGACAACCTCTGTAAAATTTGATTAATTTGTATTAATCAGAACTATTATCCAAAGCTTTCCTGGAGTGAATACATTAAATACTACCAAAGCCTAATTGTTGCATTATTCATATTACTATTCCTTTTTGTCCTGGTTGGTTAACAGAGCTTTGGGGTCTTCTAGGTTATTTCTCATCAGCAAAGCCATGGGTGGTAGAGTCACGTGCCCCAGAAGCAGTGTGTGCACTGTTCTCTTGCACACAAAGGCAGCCCTTGCCACTAAGAGAAGGTGGCTATTTATATGCTCACAGCTAAAAACTGCTTTCAGCCAAGGCTCAGCACAGATGACTCTTGGGGCACTTTTACTGTACAGTGCTGTCCATGCTGTTTCACAGGTGGGCCCAGGGTTTTTTTGATCTTTCCCCACTTTTCTGGTGTTTCTCTTTTCCTTCTCCTCACTGAGATGCCAGGCTACGATCAACTGCTTTCCTCCACCATACTCTTTCCTCCTCCACACTGTTCCTGTGTGTGGCTTAGTTCAGGTGATGCCTTGGATTTTAACTTTTATATTTTTCAACTCCTGTATTGCTTAGTGTGTAACTCTGAAGTGTCCTGTAGCCTGTTAGCTGCTGTTCTCTCATCCTAGGTAGACATAACAAAGCCTCTCCACGCCTGCTCTCCACGGACACCCAGACTGTCCTAGGCCCAAAGGTATAAACCAAAAGTCTTTAAAGGGGGGCAAGCTTGGGGAAATTACATCATTAACTGAAGCTTTAATTGGAGAATTAACCCTGATATGCAAATGAACCAAACCTATGAAAGTGTGAAGAACTCATGACTGGGGGTCCATCTTGGGTCCTTTTTGGATGCCTCTTCTGGACTCTCCAGGGTGTACCTTTGAAGGCCCTTCAAATAAATACCTGCCTTTATTCCCTTATTCCTGTCTAGTCTCTGTTTTCAGGTGGCCACTTCAGGCATCACAGGCCCATGACTGGTTTTCACCTGCAGTCCATACCTGGCTTGTATCGCATTAATGCAAGTTAGATAAGAGCAGAGACTGCTGAGAGGAAGAGAAAGCAGACAGACAGGTCTCATATGGAACAGTAAGAAGACTCTTGGTGAGGACTCAAATGACACTGTGTGACTTATAGTACTGAAAGATGCTGGACTAACAACACAGATGTGTGATCAGTCCCCCTCTTCAAGAATGGAGCTGAAAGGCACAATTTGTCAACAAGCCCTTTTAATTTCTGGTTTTCTAAGTTATGCATTTTTGTTTGTTTAAGGGTTTTCTTTTCATAAATTTAGTTTTCCCATTTGATTTCCTCCCCTCCCTCTGGATTTCTTTACTTTAGGGAAAAGATTCATGTGGATCCACATCAAAGTTCTGGGATGTCTCACCACGGGTGAGTATTTATAGTGTGGTCTGGGGATTAATTTTGCAAGAAATTTGCATTCAGAAAAATTGAGCAGGCACAGCACAAGAGTTGGCCAGGATTTAATAACTTTTCACTGTAATTATCTTAATGCCTATGCTCAATTGCCCTAGATGACTGACTCTTAAAGGACTTCCATGAAAGAAATGAAACCGCCTTTTCTGGCAAAGCAGGCTATAAACAGAAGCTGATGGAAAGGTAGGAGCGAGCATTTGGTGTGGGAGAAAAATGGGTGTTCTTGCCCTTTTTGCAGACTGCATCCAAAAGCTTCCTGTCACCCTGCCAGCTTGTCTGTCATCTGTCACTTTTCCAATTTGCCTGTCAGCAAGACAGAAGGAAATTGCTTTGGATGAAAGTTATTGACTGTGTCTTGAGAAATCTGTATTCAATCCACAGCTCTGTCCCAGGGTCTTAGGATGATGCTCTGATAATTTTAAAATAGCTTCTGTAAAGGCATCTCAGGCTGCCCTCTGCCAGCCCACTCACTGAAGAGAAAGAAAATGTCACTTTTGTTGGTGCTTTCATCTGCTGTCACTTCAGAGAACACAGTTCATGCTGTACCTACACCTCCTAACAAATGCAGCAGAATCTAATCTCCAGAGGAGACTTCAGGTGTTTCAGTAGTGCAAATAATTATGTCACAAAGCCATGGAAAGTATATATTTTCCCTTCATTTTACATGTGGACTGCAGATGGGGAATCTTTAATCTGGTGGTTTTGGCAGCACGGTCTAAGAGTGTTGAAAACTTTGGACGTGTGCCATACACAACCCAAGAGCCATGGAGGCAGTCTGTTCCACCTATGAAGGAGGATATCTCTTGTCCTGGGATGTAGTCAACTCCAGAGGTGTAAACGGGGATTTAAAATGAAAAGAAATCAAAACATATGAAAGCATTAGTAGAGACTTAAAAAAAGCTGCAGTAGGACTCAGAAAACACTCGCTACATTCATAGTTCTGAAACTAAAGCCACGTGTGCCAAGTGTTCAGGAGCTCTGTGAGCCAGGACACTTGTCTACGCAGGGATGAGCTAAGATAGTGGCAAGCATGAATTTAAATGATCACTTCAGCCTTTGCAGCAGTCAGGATAAAACCTGACACCAACACATAGTTGATTGTGACTGGAAAGAGGTAGGTTTCTCTCTCTCTTCACTTTTTAAAAATTAGAAAAAAGTCCTATTGTTGAACCAGTAGGACAGATGGCCACCAGTGTCAGTCTGCCTTGCACCATATTTAACTTGGTGCTACCAAATGGCATGCAAGATAGACTTGTGACAATGAATGTCATTCCTGAACTTCCTGGGGACTTGACATCTTTGGGGACTTCAGCTTACCAGAAGTCTGCTGGAAGTACCACACAGCAGACAGAAAACGGTCCAGGAGGTTCCTGGACTGTGTGGAAGAGGATCTCCTGGCACAGCTGCTGAGGGGACCAACCAGGGGAGGTGTCCTGCAGAGCTGCTGTTTGTGGACAGAGCAGTGGTGGGAGATGTGGTGCTTGGAGGCTGTCTTGGGCATAGCAACTACAAAACAACAGAGCTTTCAACTCTCAGAGAAGTAAGGAGCAGGGTCAGCAGAGCTGCCACCTTGTAATTCCAGAGGGAAAGCTTTGGCCTGTTTAGGAGGCTGGTTGACAGAATCCCTTGGGAAGAAGTCCTGAAGGGCAAAGGAGTCCAGGAAGGATGGACCTCCTTTAAGAAGGAAATCTTAAAGTTGTAGGAGTAGGCCGTCCCATGTGCCAAATGATGAGCTGGTGAGGAATAATACTGGTCTGGCTGAACAGAGAGCCTTGGCAGGAGAAGAAGAGAGTTCATCACCTCTGGAAAAAGGGGCAGACAACTCATGAGGACTAAAAAGATGTTGTGAAGTTATGCACAGAGAAAATTAGAAGAACTAAAGCCCAGCTACACTATCTGGCCACTGCTGTAAAACACAACAGAAAGTGTTTCTACAAATACATATTTCCTACCTCCTCTTCTTCATACTCAATAACTTTCTGACTCACTGTTATTATATTACAATCTCCAAAATCATATTGGCAGGCTAGATGGTCTGTCTGCATATATTCTTTAGTCTCCGAAAATTTTGTTCCTTAACACATAAAAGAAAAAATTGAAGAGCTCTGAAAATACCTTCCATTGGCTTTTTTGTCTGGTTTCAGTTATGACATTTTTATTCTGGTGGCTTTTCTGACTGCAGATGGTGTTTATTGGAAGTACGTAAGTGCATATGTAATCTTAAAGTAAAGTAGCACCTTTAGATCACTAATTTATTTTGAGTTTGCCAAAAGATGAAACTTTGAGAGTTCTTAGCTCCTTTCTGGACTATCTGAATGGTATCTGAGTGATAAGATACTGCTACATACAATACATGCAAATCCCTGGATCTCAGGTCTGGTGAAAGCTGAGGCTATGGATGTGGAGAAAACTGTGCCAGGAGGGAAAGAGAGCATTTTAATATCCTCTTCTTTGTCTTTTATGAACTGCCTGGGTTCTTGTTGGAGACAGCTGATGCAGCCCATCTTTGACGCAACCACTGACCATGGTTCCAGTCCGATTGCAGTGTGGTAGGTTGTGTCTGTGTGTCTGTATAGCCCTTGTTGAAACAGTATCAAAATATTTCATGGGCAAATTAGGTCTACAGTGGTGTCCTGGTGGACATCAGGATCTTTTGAATCTTTTCTAGAGAAGCAGGCATTACCTGGCACATTGTTGTTCTCTCTTTTCCTTTCCACTGTATTAACCTACAGTAAAACGTCTTAATAAAGAGAATGGTTTTGCAAGATGGTTAACCCAGTGCCTGGTAATATCCTCTGAAAGTTTAGCTTGTAGCTCAAGAACAGTGCCTATAACTCACACTCCTTGTAATGGGCTGTGGGAACTGCCCTGGGAAAGTCATGAACAACTCATGAATGACAACGAGACCAATGATGCAACTATACCCAGAGGAGTGATCAATAGTCTTGGAAACTGGAACTAGGGTTTTGAAATGACTGAGAGCATGGATGAGAAAAATTGAGTCCAAGAATAGTGCAGTAAGAGAAGACCATGCCCCTGGGAAGGTAAACTGCTGCATTCTCCACTATTAATGCAATAGTTACCTATGGTTGAAGTTCTTGCCTGTGTATGTAGTATCTGTACTGTGGACCATCTTATCTTATTAGTATGAAAGGAATTTTGGCACTGAAAAGCCTAATGAATTAAATTTTAAAAACATTGTTGGGTTACGCATTGGGAAGAGACATTTACACTTGATGTGGATAGTGTTTAGTTTTTTTCTAATTAGGAGATAGGGCAATAAGCCTCGTGATGTTAATTTTTTATGATGAGTTGGCATGTGGTTTTTTGACTAAGTGGAAAAGTTGCTTAATTCTTAAAATGGGAAAGACATTTAATGAGAAAAGTTTAATTTTAAAATATTTGACGTGTGTGTGATATGCTATCATGTGATAAATGCAAATGAAATTAAACCAAAACAAGACAGGACACTAAGTTCATTGCCAGGTGACATATATCATCTTTAGCTAATTAATAAACATGTCAATTAAGCAGGCCGAGGATAAAGAACGTGTCAAAGAATCACTTTTTGGAAAGATTTCTCAAGATGATGTCATCATGGCAATAATTTATCTTGTTTCTTTCCCACTGGGTGGAAGTATGGAGAAAATCCACTGGTTTGATAACATTGTTTTGGATTTTAGCAGTAAATATGATTATTTCAGACTTCGTTTGACTGCTAAAGAAGCAAATCTCACACAAGCTGCAAACTTCAGAAGTCAGAAACTTCACTAAATAACAGGATTAGTACATGAGAACCTCAAAGAAGATAAAGCAAATGCAGGGATAAAATGTTAGAAGGAGCATTGTTTACATCTGAGTCGTAAGTTAAATGCAGTGCTCATCATGTTGAGAAGGAAGCAGCAAGTGGAGCTTTCTTCCTGTGGGAGAAAATGGCAGTCCCTCAAAGTATTGCTCCCTGCTTATCAGATTCATCTCAGTGCTGCTTGGACTGAAGGAGATGTCTACATCTCAGCGCCAGTCTCTCCTCAGAATGAGAATGCCTTTGTACAGTAACACACTAAAATGGAAACAGTGTTACCAGCAACAGAACTGACAGCATCTTCTCAGCCGCCCAAGTACTCTCATACAGACACTGAGGTGCCAGCGTTCAAGGTGTAGAGTTTGGCCCATGGATGGGCAGGCTCTCTGAGTAGCTTTTTCTGCATATGAGACCCCAACTCGACTTGCACAAGCCCACCACAACTAACTATGCCACAGGCAAGGCTTGGCAGCAGGGATTTTTCACCACGGACCTCTTTATAATGGGTTTGCGCAAGGAAAACCCTATTTGAGCCCCATGTTCATGGACCCCCAGTAGCTCAGTTCTGCTCTGCCTCAGCACTGACCTGGCATGACTGGTTTGGGAGCAGCATGGAAAAGAGACCAAATGTGCTTATTAATGTGATTGGTGGATAAAAATAATAGCAGCTCCCAAACTCAGTAATATGAGAAGGCACTGAGAGGGCTTTATGTGTACCTGTGAGCATAAAGAGAAGCATGAAAGCCCGAGACACTCCACTTGTTAGAGTGCTTAAAATGTGCTACACATACCCTACCAACTCCAGCCAGCTCAGAAGGAAACACTAGATCCATACTCATCCTGCAGGTGCTTAAAATTAGGTTAGAGGAGCATGTGTCCATGTGGGCTGCCCACACTCCTTAAGAGGGGCTGCAGCACTGCAGGCTGCCTATGCCTGCACCAGGCACAGGTCGGGATTGGGCTGGCATATCCACTTTCTACCATGTGTGGAAAAACCTTGGCAACACTTGTGTGAGGCATGAACCACCCCTGAGTGCCCTACATAATCGGCCTTGAAGCAGGTAGTGATTTAGCTCTTACTCAGTCCTTTTAAAGGATTTTTCTCTCACTTAGGACATGTTCAGCATTTGGGACGGATTGGAATATGTAGTTCCTTTGCTAACCTGTCTTAGTCCTAATGGAGAAAAACAGGCTAGCAAAGGAACTACCTATGGCTGGGCTACCTGCTCCTAATGGAGCAGGAGGTATGGAGTGGTTCCACTTGGTCTGTGGGACATCTGGATTTGAGATGAGGGAACCTACAGCTTGTGGCACATTTATCAGAGAGAGGTTGTCAGCATGAAAGGCAAGGATTCCCTGTACTTTTTATAGCATTTTCCATGTTCTTTCGAAATTTTTTTTTTCTATTCTGTCTCCTAAAATTAACATCTGCAGCAGATGTTAAGGAACGTCTCTCTTCTGTTGCTCTCTTACATGTCAACACGCAACTGTTCCCCTGTGGTCAGCCGCCTACGAACTCTGATACCTTTGCAATTAAGCTTTTACAGAGCTTGTTTGGCAGGAGAGCCAAAACAGGAGTGCGCAGTGGCACTGCCAGGGCTGGGTGGCCCTCTCCTGGCCACACCTGGCCCGTGCGCTTGTCACACACCCCGCTGCAGCCCCACACCCAGCCCCGGCCCTATGCCTTGCATAGCAGCAGCTCACAGGACACATGAGAAATAAAGCAAGAAGTCCAATCTATTTCCTTTGGACTAAACAGGACCCATTCGTGTTTTATGTAAAAGCATTTTGTCTAGTGGCATGCTCAATATAACCAATGCTCCCTTATCAGCTGCAAGGTGAGGCACTGTTTGTCACAAATCAATGGATAGTATGTTGAACATCATAGTATAGTATGTATAGTATGTTGAACGTCGCAAGTAGGATCCAACGCACATAACTTTGGTCCCTCAGGTATTTTGACACCTGTTCCATGTTAGCATCCTTTATAATCATTCACTTTGCCTTCTTCAGGCTGAGATGCTTTCTAAGGGTGACTGTTTCTCAGCACCTGAGAGATCCACCAGAATAAAGCCAGGTGACTTTCCTCCTTCCTTGTGAAAGCCTGGTTGTCCTCTTAATTTCCACAAAACAGCTATTTCAGTGAAGGCCACACTGCTTTAGTGTGGAAAATGGTGTAGGTAACAACAGAACTGGGTCTCAAATCTCTTTAAGGATAAAAAGGATTTTTGCCGCTGTTGGAATTCTTTCCCTTCCTTCCTCTCCCCCCTTTCTCCTCCTCCTGTCCTTCCATCATCTCACTAACTCAGAACCATTCAGGGCTTGTAAGCTTTCTCTTTTGTCTGGAAGCATGGCAAATTCTTCCTGCCTTGATTTTAAATATTTAAGGTGAAAACATTTGAAATACAGTACTCTGTCACCATATCTTTCATAAAGGCTGATGAGTCACATAGCAGAAAAAAAGAAATCAAAATATCCATCGATGATAAATTGCTGATGGAGTTTGCAGGTGACAGAAAAGATGGTGCAGTGCTAAATGATGGGAAGTACAGGTCACTATTGTGGTATAATGAAAATTGGTTGGTGAAGTGGTAAAATTCAAAGGTTTCTGTTTTTATAATACCACGTCATACGTGTGTAAGAACACAGAAATTATCACAGCATTGGGAATTGAGAAGCTTTGACTGTTTCCTGTATACCCTTTTTAACCAGGTGCACTTATTCAGTGCAACCACAGAGTCAAAAACACCAACATGGCCCCAGGAGAGACAAACCACCAACTACAAGATGAAACCACTGCCCCCTCTCTGGCCTGAGTAGGGGGGTGTGTGTACAACTCCACACCCAGTCTTGCTGCCCCTGGCTCCATAGGGGACTGGGAAAATAGAGCAGTTATTAAAGATGAAAAAAAGGAAAATCAGAGAAGTGGAAAATGTACTTTCCTCATGAAAAATAGGTGTCAGTTAATATCTCTTCTGCAACAGAGGGTTAAGGTTGTGAACAAAATTTCTAAGAACCTACATGAAAACAAAACTTTAAGAGCTCTCAGACCTGTAGGATATAATGAGCTGCAAGGATTGGAAGGGGAAGTTAAAAACATTCATATTGAAATAAAAAGATAAATGACATGCCTGGAAGAAAGAGGAGCTTTAAAGGCATACAGTAACACCCCACCATGAAATCGTTGAAGGCTGGTTGATACCTAGGAACAAGAAGCAGCCGTTCTTGAGCATTTCAGAAGTGTGGGATGCCAAGCTCTCACTAATTTGTCACTGATATTTTTACACTTGAAGTTAACTATGAATACGCAGCATAAATGGATAGATGATGTGAGCCTTTGTTAGCATAGCAATCACTTGGAAAGCCTAGGACAGAAAGAGCTTTGGGACCACTAATGAGCTGAATGTATCACTCTTATTCTCAGCAAGGTGATTACTTCCCATGGAGTAGGCTCACGGTATGAAAAGACTGACAGTATAAACAGACCAGACTTGATCTTGATCAAGAGCCAAGCCCTTAATCACGGTTTAAAAAACACATGTATGTGCTCGCAGGGAAAGGCAATTCCAGGCTGCCTTGGCAGCAGCCACCACTGCTCAGCTGCAGGGCTGCCCCAGGCTGTGCCATCACATCCCCTTGGCTGCACTGCTGCTACAGCTCTTGGCTGGAACAGGGCACCCCTGAGAAGAACCACATCAGCTAACAGCATGTTAAAATGACTCCACAGCACTCTGCAGCCTTGGAAAAACAGGATTAGGCTGGCTGATGGTGGCTAGAGCCTGGCAGAGGAACATGCTTACATTTTCAAGTTAGAACAATGTTCTGCTGTAAACATTTAATAGTACTAAATTCTAATAGCCACTGCTACAATGAGAAACAAATTATAAAACTTGAATATTTATCACAATGCTTTTCTTGAAAAATGTGCTAGTATCTGTGGCATTCTTTTGAGCTTAGTACAGCTATTACAGGTTCCTTTATACTTCTTCATATTTACCTTCAGGAGAGGGTCACGAAACCCCCAGGATGATGAGTCCTTCCCAATACTGCCTCATGTTCCTTCTGTGCTGGTTTGCTCCAGATTGAATCAGTCTCACACAGGCAGAGCTATCCTACTGCTGACTTCTCTAGACTTTTGCTGCTGGAGGAAAAGGCAATTCCTGCACATCCTGAATTTTGAAAGTCCTGAATTCTGCACTCAGTGAGAGACCTGTAGTTGCTTCACAGACTCTCTTGCTTTTCTACTTCTCCCATCACCTATTCAGTAAAATAAAGCTCTGTTTCTCTCTGGGACAAAGAATGAAGAGAGCTGTCAAATGCCAAAACATAAGAAATCTTTGGACTGCAAGGACAAAGAAAGAAGATGCCAAAATATGCATTATCTGCCTATGGGCAAAAAATATGAGGTCCAAGAAGAATGAAAAAAAATCATTTAACTACCATGGTAATCAATTTAGCCATTTCAAAATTACATTTAGGTGAAGTCTAAAGCAAAACTCCTCTTTGAAATGAAAAATCAGTGTTGTGTTTAAGAATCCAAAAATGTTCACAGTGTTTCTACTTTTCATTTTTCCAATACTCTGATTCTGTAAATTTGACTAGAACTTGAAAATTATTTCCGCCAATTATCAAATGTCCCTTTTTTGTTTGAATTTTTTTGTTGTTGTTTTGGTTATTTGGGGGGTTTTTTGGTTGGTTTTGGGTTTTTGAGTTATTTTGAAAATGATTTGGCTTCTCTTTATCTTTAAAGGAAGAGCTGAAATGGTTCTTCCTTGGTGAGACGTCATTCCCTGCATGTGTATGGGCACATAGTACCGTGCATGATCCTTTGGAGAGGGAAAGCTAATACCTCCTTCATCCTCAGAAAGAGAGAGATGAATACTTATAAGCTGCTAGGACATCCTTTCCCTGACTCTCTCACTTTTTGTAACCCGTTGGGATGTACACAAACTTGGTTGCTACGGAAAAAATAACTTTCCTACTTCACCCTAAGCAACTGCATTTGTTACAGGTAAAGCTATCATACCCTGTATTTTTAGAGCATAGAGAGAATTAGTTGGTTATTTCTAGCTCCAAAACACTGGATTAGACAGACTAAGGGTTCAACTGGATACAACCCCACTGCTACAGTCCTTAGTAACAACTTCGGCAAGACATGATTCCCACTGCTAGTGCAAACAAAGAGAACTGCAGATTAGGTATTCCTAACTAACACACATACACCTTTAATTTCCCAGAGGTTGATTCCCTGTGGAATTTCACATCACTACCAAAAGAGGACTCAATAAAGCTGTTCAGACACAGCTGCCAGATCTATTGGCACTGTCAGAATACAGGTTATTGAAATAAAATGCATTGTGAAAACATCAGTTTTAGGATGGTAAACAGAAAAGGCAAGGTGTAATGGCTACAAGTGGCTCCTGGGGAGATTCCAATTGCACACAACATGAAAATTTTTCACAATGCAAATAGTCACTGAAATAATCCCCCCAGGAAAGTAATGGATTCCCCAACACTGGACACTTCTAGGATTCACCTGGACAAGGTGCTAGGACGTCTGGACTGTGCTTTTGCCAAGAAAGGTTGGATCAGATGATCCTGGAGGTCCCTTTCAACCTGGTATTCTATGATTCTATGATTTTCATGGGATACACTTATAACAGAATAATTTTTCTATCACTTCACATCCTTAAATAGCAGCCTTGGGTCTGATTCACATTATGCAAATTGGAATTAGCCACAGGGGTTGCATGGCCCAGAATGTTTGCAAGGCTTCCTAGATTAACAAATCTGCCTTAAAATATCCTTAAGACAGACAAAATAGAGCATCCCCTTTGATGATGGGTGAAACATTTGATCTTAACTACCTTTAAATAATTTTAAGTGCTGAAAAGTTTGGTGATGCTGAGTATGCCTAAGGCACTTAATTATTTAACAAGATTCCAAGGGAACTCCAATAGTGTTTTCTGCCTCATTAGGATAGAAAGGCAATTTTTCTCCTATTTCAGCAAATGTCTCCTCAATAACCAATAAAATGTGCAAGCTGGAAGTTAAAGACTGGTTAATGGTCCCTTGATATGATCCTATTGAAGTAAAAGAGTAAAATCAGCATATGCTGTGTACACAAAAGAGACATTTCAGCTTAGAAGTTATATTTTAAAGAAAACATACTGAAGGCCGTGAAGAGCTCTGTATCTCCATCAATGGCAATTGCAAAGTCTTTTTCAGCATACATTTTTGTTTGTGATGTAGTTTCTAATACTGTATTTCCTGTCATTCAAAGGCAAAGGAGGTGCTGTAAATCAAATTAATACATAGCTTTTCTCGAGCTGTAGACGAAGCACTTACTTGACTGCATATGCACATACCAGCTGTATGAATGTCTTTATCCAAGCATGGCATGGTTCATGAATTTTCATTCCACCTATTACTATTTACTATTATTTACTAGTCTTTATTGTGTCTGGTTATGAGAATTTACAAAGCACTTTTTATAAAAAGACTGTGGAACAACTAAACAGAGTTTGTAAAGGAAAGTCTCTTTTGACTTTTCTAGTTTATTGAAAGAATCTAGATTGTTCTCCAGAAACAGTGAACACCAGGTCTTGAGTTCCCAGTCTCCAGACTGCTGGAGCGCTGGCTCCCAAGGACAGTGTCTATTTATTGCCCTCTGCTGGTATCATCCCTAAATTTGATGTTTCCAACCTGACTTGTCTACCTTTTGTCTCATTAATTATTTGCAATTTGCTGTCAGTGTAAATGGTATTCTAGAGGAAAGGCAGATCTGAAGATCATTACTGGTAGGATGAAATGCAATGTGCTTAATTGTAAAGAAATGAGGATATTCACAAATGAAGGCCTGAAAACCTGAATCTCTCAGGCTGTTTCTCTAAGGGTCTTCAAACACGAGAAAGAATATGAAAAGGAGGTAAGGGAGGGACTTTATTCCTCTTTACAACTCCCAAAAAAGAGTGTGTAGCAAGATGGGAGTCAGCCCCTTCTCCCAGATATCACGTGACGGGACAAGAGGAAATGGCCTCAAGTTGCACCAGAGGAAGTTAGAATTGGCTGTTAGGGAAAATGTTTCACTGAAATCATTGTCAAGCATCGCAACAGGCTGCCCAAGAGAGTGGTGCAGTCACCATCCCTGGAGGTATTTAAAAGCCTTGTGGATGTGGCACTTAAGGACATGGTTTAGTGGTGGAATGGGCAGTGCTGGATTAGTGATAGAACCTGATGGTCTTAACACTATTTTCCAAACTAAACTATTCTGATTCTATGGAAACATCTTCACAGGAATAGACTCCTGAGAAAGGGAATCATAAGTTGAAGAAACTAAAGAAAATCCTGCTGATTTTCTTTTAATAGAAAGCTTGAAGCGGTAAAACTGAAGTCAAGATTCACTATTTTTAAGTATTCATTGCTTCACTATATCATGAAAAGAATGTTTTAGATAAGAAAAGAGAAAAACTTAGCAAATGGACCGAAAATGTAACATTTGATTTATCATTTGTGCAGATAATGTTTCTGTTCTTTTTTACATCATATAACCAATGATTAAGCCATTTTGGAGAGAAACTATATCCTTTGCTTTTAATAACAAACGTACTCAGCCACAGTAGTATCTGCCAACAGATGTGGTGCTACTCAATTGCTGGCAATATGAAAAACAAAAGAAGTTAATTTGTGGGATATTTCTGTTTCTAAAACAAGAAGCAAGAAGAACTGGCTTAAATAGTGATGGTTTCTGGGAAATCTTAGGGAAAGCAGTCTACCTGGGTCCTCTCTGGTTTATGATCTAATAATCCATCTGCACAGCTGAGAGCCAGGTACCTCTTTCCCATATTGTTCCTGTTCTTCATCATTCATCTCCTTCATACATTTCTTTTTCTCCTCATCCTTTCCTCTTTCTCAGCTCGTATTTTCATTTGTTCCTACCACTTCTCCATTTGGTCAATTCAAAGAGTTCAAGAATAAAAGACACCAGTTCTTACTTAGTGCATAAAACTAGCTATAGACTGTTGCCTGAAAAAATATAGGAAGCCCAAGATACTGTAGTGGTCAAAGCACACTCTTTGGAGACTGCAAGCCTGGATAAGATACCAAAAACAGTACACTTCTAAGTAAATTTATTGCTTCATTTAGGAATTTGTTCCAGTGTTTTCACTTCCTTTCTCAACATCTCTGCCTAATCTTTTATTTGAATCTAGTTTTCTTGTATGTTGTTCCAGTACACCACTGAATCTTTCTCTCAAGAAACAAAGACTGCTTTAGTACCTAGCATTTTCCTGTTGTTAAAATAATCAGAGAAATCACATCACCCATGAACTTGTTCTTAGATAAGACAAATAGGTTGAAAGAGTTAAGCCTCTCATTATACCACATTTTCTTCAGACCCTCTTTTTGCCTTTCTCTTCTGTCCTCCAGCCTCCTTTGGTACATATTCTTGCTGCTAAACATCTCTTTGCTGGGAGAAAAAAAATAAAAGAAATTCTCTTTTTGCTACTGTGTGAATTGAGGACAACTGCCCAAATGATCCCAGGCCAATTCCAGCTCTGAGAAGCAGGAACACACTTGGGCTGGATAGCTTTTGGAGGGTACAGCTGAAAAGTCCTCAGCATTTGCAAATTTATACCAGTTTAAATGTTGCAACTCCACAATTGTAGGCAATTTTTCAATGAAAGAAAAAGGTACACCTCCACACCCAGGGGAAGTTCTCTGCTCTTGGGAAAGTTGAAGTTCCTGCTCCAAAGCAGGGAGATGCCTGCTGAGAGTGCTGAAAGCAATTGCTCATAAAACTATTTTAACTCAGTAGAATAATGTGTTCTTTTCTAATTTCAGTACTGAAAAAGGCCAGACCACTTTTACTGAACCTCTCTTTCTCCTGGAGCCTCCAACCTGCCACTCCCCAAAAACGCCAAGCCTGAACACCTAAACAGCTTGCAGACATTCAGCATGTGCACTGAAGTAACATGTAAAGAGCAGCAGGGTAGCAACACAACATCCATGCCAGTCCTAAGGCTGCAATAGACCCTGCCTTTTGCTCTATCCATTACCCTTTTCCTAGAACCACTCTTCCACTAGACATCTATATGCCTCCTTTTATTTTAGTACTGAATATCTCAGTATTAGTGAGTGGAGTTAAGGTGATGTATTTATGTATTAAAAAAAACAAAACCAACCCATCTTACATTTTTGAAAATATGAGCCCCAGTTTGCATGATCTATCTCTGCAGGTGTTCTGCATTCTAGTATACTAATAGTAAAGTCCAGTTTGAATTACCATTATATTACATGACTGTCACTTACAATTAGACAGTTCCCTTTGCTCCTTGCTTTTCACAAGTATAAGTGTCTCTAAAACTGCACAGAGAAATTAAATTCTGAAATATCTTTGCTAGTATTTCCAAAAATATTCTAAAAAATCTTGCAGGAAGCATTATGTGTATTTACCACAATCATATATTTGAATGGTTCTTGTAACATCTTTATCCATCAATGAATATTGCACAACACTGAATAAACAAGAAATTGCTGAGTGCAGTGGAAATTCTGTACAACTTTCTTTGCTGTTATAAAGCTCCTCTTCTGCTTTGCCATGGAAGCAAGTTATTGAGGTCTGCAAGCAGATGGTTCACTTCGTGCCACAGAGGAATACATCAGTCCTGACTAGCAAAGCAGAAGATGGACTGTGCTGGATAAGGAAGGCTGGAATTGAGCTAAGTCATGTTAAATTAATGGGTAAAGCTTTCAGAAATACCATTTTATACACAGAGCTCTGCTACTTTCACAAGTTGCCCAAAGCAAAACTCCTTAGTTGAATTATTCACTGAGGGCAGAGTGAACTTTTTTCTACCCTGAGAATGGATTTCTAACTTCCATCAAGGATGCATAATCTTCAGCCATGGCACTCTATGGTGGATGAGGTTGGATTGATGCTCTGCAGTCACTGTGTTCCCTGGTAAATTTTGCCAGGACAATTCTGACAGCAATGAGACCAACTGTATTTTCCAGCTGCTTGGTAGATCTGCATTTTTTAGGAGTCACCAGATTTGCACAACTTGTCATCAGCATTTCACAGACTGGTGCTAGACACAGCATCGTTCCTGCCCATTAATCTTTGTGAACCAAAAATGTTGAAACAGGAGGCAGGTGCCAGCCTCTCCCAGAGCATCAGTTAGCACTGAACACAAGTAATAGGGATACCCGGTGACTCAGATTGAGAAAGACTCAAGGCACCTAGCTGGATGTAAACTCTAACCTGAATGAACAAGACCCATAGCCCCACTTTTTAATGTTTACCATAATGACAGCTCTAGTATTCAAGAAGCCCCCTGGAACTCTACTGGTCAGCTTGACTTCTTGGAAGTGCCATCGAGCAAAACTGGCCAAAAAGGCTCTGCTTCCCACAACAGCAGGATATCCCTGGTACACAAGAATCCCTGGTACCTCCCCCCTGTTGGGGTTTGGTTCCTCAAGTGCCTTGCACAGAGCTCTGCAAGGTGCAAAACCTCCCCACATAGGGCCAAGATTAACGGCAGGATTTAGCTGGGGAAGGTGCATGCATCTTTCCCCCAGGACCGGCAGCATTTGCCGTCTGCAGGATTTGGCATTCCTGACTCCCTGCTCTTGTGAAGCTCCTGCTTGGGACCATCACACCCCCCTTTCTCACAACCTTCAAGAAGCTGCTGCTCAGAAGCAGTTTTGCCAGCAATATCAGCATTTAAACAGGTCTCCAGTGCCCCAGAGCCTGAGTCCTGCTCTGTGCAGCCACTGAAGCTGAGCTGGCATTGTCCAATTATAAAACATAAGCAGAACTTTTTAAATCACTAAAAGGGGAAGGGACAAAAGGGACATGCTGGAAAAGCTGGATAGTTCCATTTGAGTTCTGAGTCTGTCACCCCAGTCACTAATCTGTCACCTGTACCCTTGGCAATGTGGTAGCACTGAGCCAGAGATTGTGGATATAATCAGGTATCAGCACTGTGAAATAGTACTTTTCTCATAGCACAGCCTTTATAAAGTGCTGTAGCAATCCTGAAAATTACATGACAAGCAGAGAGGCTCTTAAGGCAGCAAAGATCTGCTTGGTAATGGCTGCAGCATCAGTTCATGTGCAGAGGAACTGCCAGGATGGGGACATGTCCCATTTAAAGCCTTTATAGCTTGAATATCAGAACCCAGTTCCAGGGGAGGGGAGAGGAGGAGGAGTCCCTCTGCTCAGGAGGGAAGATCTATAAATGATCACAGGCAGGTGGGATAGAAGAGCTCGGTGATGTTAAAACTGTGCTGAAGAAGGGAAGAAAAGGTGGGAAGGGCATACTGCAGGCTGACAAGACAGGTAGAGAGAAGACTGCATGTTGAACAAAGTGAGAAAATCCAGTCACAAAGGACACTCCTCGGTGTGGGGGGAAGTTGAGTCCCAGGCCCTGAGATTATCTGAGATGTGGGAGCAGCTCAAATTGCTAAACGTCATGGAGAACTGCACTTCACAGATTTCTTTTTCATTTTCATGTGTTTTAATACTAATTTCTGTAATCAAATAGCATTTTACCTTTCTAGAATAAAGTTGCTTTTTCTTCTGAAGTTTATCTCTTATCAAGGCAAAGTCCCTCTTGACATACATTAAGTAGTGACCAACCAGTAAGCTATGGCTTCAGGAACCCCACATGGTATAAAGGGAGTTATAAAACAAAAAAAAAACAACCTCAAACCTTCATTCTGTTTCTTAGGGGAAGAGCCAGACATACAACTGCACATGTATCTACAAAGGAGTGGAGCTCTTAGAAGCTTTGATGACCTCTAACTATAATTGCTGCTGTTTCTAGTAAGACTTCTACACAAATATCACTTGATCAATAGGCCTTTAACTGTACAAAACCTTTCTAGAAAATCCTCTACTTGTGTCATTTTTCATATCATCCCAATTTTGTCTCCAGCTGTGCTGGCAAGATGCAAGTTTGCCTGATTTTCAGAGAGGTGATGGGGAAATATTTCAATCCTGATTTCCACATCAAACAGATTTAATAATCAAAAAATAATTTAAAAGAAAATAAGTAGCTTTAGTCAAGTAGGCAAGTTCATCACTGTAACAGACACCTTTTTTTTACCTCAGTTCATAATTACAGTGTGTGGAATCGTCTATTGGGAGATACTTTAAAGTAACTGGATTTTATGCCTTCAACAGTTTCACTGAGTAACTCAGGAAGATGCCATGCAGACGGTGTCCACTGAGAAACAGAAATTATTTCCTGAGGTCTCTCTGTTAACCTTTAAGGCTTCATCCAGGGATTTAGAAGCATACAGAAAAGCCCCAAGAAAAAATAGTTCAGACTTGGCAAGCTTTCTCCAACAGCAGCCTGTGAAAGAACCTATTACGGAATTCAATCATGATGAACAAGAGTTCATCAACCACAAATTATATCAATCCAAGAGCTGGCAGAGGTTCCAGTTAATGTATTAAAATACTTTTGCCCTCATGAATGGATCATGGGGCCAGGGCAGAGAAGAATAATGAGGAATATAATATCTACTCTTACTGATCAACCTTTGCACAGCTATTGAGCTTCTAGTGTCAGTTGTCAATGGTGTTTGTATTTTTCCTAAATTGACTGACTTGACCTCAAAAACTCCTACTAATTGGGCTAAATAAGAGAAGGGAGGCTGATATGAAAGGGTGTCTTGGAAGTATGTTACAGCTTCTTGTCAGGCTGACAGGAAGATGCTGTTTCTGCAAATTCTCAGCAACACTAAGGTGATGATTGCCCTTCACCAGTATTGAGCTGTTCTTTCCTGTGTTCAGGGCAACATGCTGCGCTCTCAGTCCTGCCAAGCAAGCAGTTCAGCTAAAGACAAGATATAACCCATGTTCTCAGCCTTGACCCAGGCTGTTTTGGTGATCCAGTCACAGCTCAGACCTTGGTTGGCAGAGACAGCAAGAGCTGGGGTGGGCAGGCAGGAAGCTGAGGGGGTGGCACTCTTCCATAAGGTTTTTCTATCAGTAAGTATTGTGGATCCATAGGAGCAGGTCTCTGGAGTGAAACACTTGTGCTGAGGACCTGGTGCCTATACTACACCTGTCCTGTATGGGCCATGTTTCCTGCTCTAGCCCAGCTCTGTAAACTGAAAGCACATGTATAGCTGCGACACATTCACCGCACTCCTGAAGCAGCACCACCCCTTCACTTTTTCCAAGGAAATCCAGTCCCTGCAACCCAAAAGTGCTTCGTGATCTCAAGTGCTGTGCTGAAGGGGTGTCTGGGCTTGGATGTTTTGCTTTAACATCTCCTCCCTTGAGCAGAACCAATGCAGGAGCACCCTGCAGTGCAGCCACAGTCCCGTCCAGCCTCAGCTGCTGCCAGCAGGGTGAACGTCTGTGCTGGTGGAGAATCTCTCAGCCCAGCTCCAACACTCCTGATTCACACTAGTGGCCTCCTGGGCATGGGTCCAGGGCTACCAATGGCCTCTAAGACTCCCTCAACTGTGCCAGCAGTAGAACAAGGTAGACATTTAAACTTTTAAATCAATAAATCAATTAAAACTTTTCGCTACTATTTTCCTCTTGATTTTGTCACACACCTTCCAGAGGGCTCCTCACACCTTGCCCATCTTCCTTGGTCAAAAGCAGTCAGCTCTCCAACCAGATCTCCAAGTGAGACTGCCTATGGCAGCATCTGGTAGCAGTAAGGAGGAGTGACCCAGGAAGGCTCCACAAATGAAGCCATCCAAGGCACCTTTTTCTCTTGCCCAAACATCCTACAGTGGGAACTCCACTTCTCCCATCTAGGGATCAGACGGGGTCCATAAATTGTGGGTAGAAGAAAAGAGGATACATCACTACTGTCTGTCGTCCACTAAGGGCTAGAGTGAAAACTCACCCTCCCCACTAACAGCAGGGGGCGAAATGCATTCTTGCACTGTAGCCCTTGTTTGTCCTATTACTTTTAGGCAATAACATTTTAGTTCATTCACTTCCAAGACCGGAGAAAGAGAAAGGACACAGAAGAAGAAAGGACATATTCAAGGTCTGGATTTCACATCTACAGGTTCCATAATAAGCCTGAAGACAGACTTATGGCATAGTTAATTAGCCTTTTTTAATTTTTTTTTTTTTT
>VWZT01010057.1:178594-200950 GCA_013397055.1 Pachycephala philippinensis
TTTTCCCCCCCTGTAAATGCACTGAAAACCAGAAGGATTCTGTTTTCACTGTCACATTTTGGATGCTGTGCAATTCCTATGATACAGCTACTTGGGAGCTTCTGCAGCATTACCAAGAGAATTTACAGAGATTATCATTTTTACAATGGATAACCAAAGAACGCATTTAAATTATGAGCCTGACATGAATGTAGTATTTAAGTATATTTAAAATTAGAAAAGTAGCCTGAGACTTTCTTTACCTCAGTTTTAGTTCATGTCTTATTGCAAGAAATAAATTCTGCTGTTTAATTATTTACAGTCCTAATGGTGTTACTTTCCATTAATTGCTGAATACAGATAATATTTTATTTATAGATAAATGTATCTTATGTTTGTTCAGGAGTGAGTGGAAAGCAATAATTAAATAAACACAAAGTATCCAAATAAACGTAAAATAAATAAATTAATAATAACTGAAGGATAAAATTATGTTTATATTAGTAGAAAAATTATCTCCTATTTGTGACTAAATTCTGCCAATAATATATTACTACTGTCTTCATGTTTTGCACTGCAAAATTAACTTGCCACTTCTGCCCTAATTCTTTACAAAAGATGTATTAAGGTCCTGTCAGAATTTCTAAGTAATCAAAAATATTTCACAGTGGCAATGATTATGCATTAGAAACTAAAAAAGAACCCAGCTACAGGATGACTTTACAAGAGCTGTTTTTGGTCACTGAATCTGAGAGTGCTGGACCCTGTTAAATATTAACAGACAAGTGCTACGAAAGGATTAGCTTGGACTGTGAGCAGGTACAGTGAGAGACAAGCCCTTCACGATGGGTCTGAGTAGAACTGACAGTGCACTATTTGTTATACTTCTGAGGTGAAAGCAGAGAAGTGGATGCCTATTTAATATTCGAAATGGTCAGACTTTTTGTCAGAACATAAAACAAGTGGGAATAACAGGAAATTTTCCAGTTTGTAAGCAGTGTCCCACATTTGGCAGTTATAAAACACTGTAGATAAACATTATTGAATAATTCTTTTTAAATACACTTTTAAAAAATTACTTAACAAAAAACCTAAAAACTAGTTTGTAATGGCTTTTTACCCAAGAAATCTAACTAGTGGGAACAAGAAGTCTATTCTAGCACATGGGAGGATGGTAATAGCTTCATGAGTTTTCAATTAATCTCTGTCTGTTTTGATCTTTCCAGGACCGTCACTTCAGACGGAGTTACTGAGATGCTACAGTGGTGTCTCGTTAGTATCATCCATGCTGTTACAGTTGCAAAATAATCCTGACCAGCTTCTACAAACTAAACTGTAAGCAGAGAAGCAGGGCTGGGTCTGGTACAAACTCTGTGACTATACTCAGACAGGTTATTTTGCCACAGGAATCCCCCCTGAGAGCTGTAGTTGGTGTCTGGGCGCAAGAAGCTGTGGGTTCTCCAGGCTGCTATGTGCTGGTGGCACCCAGATTAGGTATTTCTCTAAAAGCTTCTTAGGTCACTTAATATGTCTAGTGCATCTTTTCATAAATCACAGAATCACAGAATGGTTTGGACTGGAAGGGACGTTTAAAGGTCATCCAATCCAACCCCCCTGCCCTTGGTAGAGACATCTTTCACTAGATCAGGTTGCTCCAAGCTCCATCCACCTTGGCCTTGAACACTTCCAGGGATGGGGCATCCACAGCTTTTCTGGGCAACTTGTCCCAGTGCCTCAACACCCTCGCAGTTAAGAATTTCTTCCTAATATCAATGTGTAAGTGTGAACTATAATCAGTGACAGGATATCGGGATTCAGAGAGAAGCAGAAATGCAAACTTCACCAGAAACATCTGAGGGACTTAACCTGTTAGAAACCACCAGGGACCAAGGCCTGCACTCACAGCTCTGTGTGACTGGCCAAGGAAGGACTGAGGATGTCACAGCATGAGAAGAACCCAGGCCTGGCCTGGGGACAACCACCCTGCTGCAGTCAGGTTTGTCTTTGGAGAGACTTTGCACCTACCCTGTTGGAGATATGTCCATGTATCTGTGTCAGCTGGGGGAACAGACTGCTTCTCACAAAAAGCAGTGACTTGAGAAAGGGCTTGGTGATGGCTGTAACACAGAAAAATCAACACATAAGAAGAAATGTCAGGCTGGGGCTAGAAGGTCATACTGGTTCCGTATGTGGCAATTGTAAGACTGCTGCTAGAATAGTGTGTTGCCAAGGAGGATGTTGGAGAAGGGAGATTCAAAGAAAGGACACAAAAAAGGATCCAGAATGAGGAAGGGATTCTTAGAATTGAGCAATTCAGCTTTTTTGAGAAAGGGTTAGAGATCTTACAATCTTTTTAGATGGATATTTACACATGAAAAAGTGCTGGTTTGGGGGTTACTTTTATAGGCATGAATTTATGGGAAAAAGGGAGGAGGAAAACTTTAATAGGGTTGCAATCTGCTATCAGCACTGCCTGGGGCTGCCCATTTGCTTTTTTAGTGATACAGGAGCAACACCCACACAATTCCCCCTCCTCCCCGGGAAAACAGCACAGCTCCTCCAGCCTGGCTCTTCCATTCTGCAGACAGCAGTTACCAGGACTCAGCAGCTCAGCAGCTGAACTCTGCCAGATAAACTCAGACTTGAAATAGGACAGAATTTCCTTGAAATAAGCTAATTAACAGCTGGAATGATTTGTCAGGGGAAATACACAGGCTCCTAAAATGAAATTAAGTGTCTTTTGAAACAGGCTGTCATCCAGTTGGAGAGAACAGCTTTATGCCCTGTTTAGTCAGAAGACCAGAGTGAAAAAATACAGGGGTTCCTTTCACCTTTACAGTCTTATGAAAAACACACCTGATGTTTATAGATACTTTGGTTCCTGATCATGCTGACTTTGCAGTAGAGCATGTTCCTGAGCTGATGCGAGGCAGGAAGAGGTGCTGCTCTATTTGCTGCTTGTCAAATTTGACAGTTATAGGGAGGAGGGAAATGGAGCACTTGCAAAAAAATAAAAATGCATTTTCTTCACTTTTCTTCTATAATATCAATCAGTGTAGCAGGTAGTTAAAAAAAAAAAAAAAAAGGAGCAGAGACGAAAAAACCAACATCCAGTACAAAATTTCATGCCTCTTTAGTAAAATTTTCAAAATAAATATGTGGATGTAGAGAAATTCTACAGAAGAAAGAGGTCAGTCATATCTCAATAACCCAGCTCTGGCAGTTTGCATTTCCTTTGGTTCCATCCCTTTTCATGTGGCGTGTCTTAGCAAAGCCCAGAGCGCCAGTGGCTGTGCCTTGGCTGACACAGATGAGGATGCACCCAGGAGAAATGGAAATGCCATTGTGTCCTCCACTTTCTTCTCTGATCCTGATGCCTGCTGGCTACAAAATGGTGCTGTAGCACTTCTGCTTTACACATACACTGGCCAAGCCTTACTGTGCATTCAGAGCAAGCTGTTTTCCTTGGTCATGCCAGCTGCAATGCAGAGTCAAAGGAAAGGCAAACAGGCACTTAAATGGGCTTTGAAGCCCTCATTGCGATGCAGTGAGAATAAAAGCCTCTTTGCTGCCAAAAAGAAAAAAAAAATCAATTTGCAGAAGCATAGAGGCTCTTTCTTCACTGTATCCTCTGCCTACACTTGCACTTTTACTCGTTATGTTCCTCCACAAATTGACACCAGTTAAGACATAGCAGCATGTGTTGTCTGGCAGTATTACATGGCTGGCCTGCGAGAGCATCCCACTCCTCCACTCTCCTAACTCATCTTGATCACCCACCTTCCAGCATGCAGATGGATATGACATGGAAGTGACAAGACTCCCCTGCATCGCTTTGCTCAGTTTGGGCACAAGGCCAGGTGCTGATTGGGCCAGGGACATCAGCGGGTGCTGGCTGCAGGTTCCACTTTGTCCAGGTGGGTTTTGGTCACAGCACTGCCAAAGGCTGTCTCGGCAGCTTTGGCCAGGCATTTCCATCCCTGAGCCTTTCTCCCCTCATCCTGCAGGCTCCTCAGGTCTGGGGGTCTTTTCCTGTGCAAGGCACAGAATTACACCAAATAAAAATAAACAGTCTATAACAATCCATGTTGCTCTATTCCTCCCCTGGCTGCACACATAGCTCCTCTACTGCTTGATGTTTGTCCACCTAGTTAATCCAAGCAGGTTCCTGAGCACAGGACCACAGATGTCTATCCTGACCTGCCCTGGCTCCCATTGTGGCCAAGCAAGTGCTCCCCAGAGCAGCTTCCAGGCACAGTCTGGCAGAGAAGGCAGCAGGGTGGCCATGGCTAGCGGGCAGTGTGCCTACAGCTGCCTCCATCTGCCAGCCAGATGGTGAACTGGCACGGACATGGGCTGTCCCACAGCAGGCAGTCCTGACTCCCAGGGAAGTTTGTGAGCATGCTTCATTTTTGGGTAGAGACATGTATTCATGATCAGCATGCCCATGAGTCCATTTAACCCCAACACAGCCACTGTCTGTCCACAGACTCTGTGCAGCTGCACTCTGAGAGCAGGTCCAGTAGATGTAAACTGTTTTCAAGAACCTAGCTGGACTGAACTTGTAGCCCAAAAGGAGTGGGAGGTAAAGCAGCATCATATCCATGTTATTGCTTTCATTCCTCAGCTGTTCCAGAGACTGGAGTTGTTTCTGACATAATTAGGGCTCTATTGCTCTGCCTACAGAACTCGTGGTACATTCTTTGTGAAGAAACCTTGATGGCAGTTATCCTCTATTGCTAGAAGATTTCTGCAATCATACCCTTGGCTTTTCCTTCATTTACTGAAGAAGATGGAATAAGAAAGTGGATCTTTATGTTGCACAAAATATATCAGAACACTGGGAGTAGCTTCTCAAAAGCAATACATTTTAACTTTATGGGCAATTCTTGAATAACCAACTGGACAAAAATCTGTATTTAAATAAATATTCTCAAAGTCTATAAACTTTACAGTCCAAGCAGATTTTGCCTTTTGGTATTCTTATTACTCATCTTTGTACCTGAGGTTGAGAAGCTAGGTAGAAAATATGAGGTAGTCCTAAATTCTATTTATATAATTCTAAATAACAGAAAACATAAACTTTCTCTTGAACAATGCTTGCACCACCTTTTTCCAAATAGCTGCACAAAATCATTACACTTTCCAAAATTAATATGTTTGCTCGACTTTGGAAAAAAAGAATTTGCCCATATCAGCATTTTATTTCAATAACTTAAAAATTACTATCTCCAAATGTCAGATTCTACGTGGTGATTAATAGCAGGCAATTTTACCTCGAAACTGTCCAGTTTTTAATGTAAAAGCTTGTAGGTCTTAGTGAAGGACTTGAGTTCATAATGAAACCAAAAAATGCAGGTTTAGTTATTTTGCGTTCCCAAGCTGTCAAGACAGCTGAACTAGTTTCTCAGAAAAGCAAGCTCAGGTTTGTGAGATGAAAATCCAACCACAAGATGGCATCTCGTTCTCACAGGAACATCCAGCAATGGGTAGGACTATTGCTGAAAACGAAATGAAGCAGTGATAGGGATTTCAGTAAAACAAAACCATTTTAGACACGGCATTTGCTCAAAGTGCTGCCCAGAAAAGGGCTGGCAGGAGGCTGAAGTAAAATGTGGAGCAACAAGCATTTCTTCCTCTCACCCCACCCAAACTGTGGTTGTGATCTAATGTTTTTAATTGCTGAAATTGAAATAGAAAAAAAAGTCTGAATCCACCATGAGCATAATGCAGGCACTTTGGGGCTATTAAAGGGAAGATGGAGCTTTAAAACTGGTTTGAGAACCTTTTGACTGTGAATTACTCCAAAAGACAGTCTGTGGCTGATGTTCTTAGGAAAATACTTTGTCACTCTCAAGGATGAGACAACCCTTTCCTATAATTCCTCATTTCCAGTACATGCATAGTATCTGTGGTATGTTTCCAGTTATCAAAGAGTGATGAGACACAGAATAAAGCTATGGCTCAGCTGAGAATTACTTTAGTAATATTACCACAGGGAAAATGTGACTGGCTCTGGAATTGATATAGTATGAAAGCTAAATTTAAAAACATACACATTTTAGCTGACACGGCAGTTTACAACAGAAGGCTCTAGAAAATAAATGTCTTTTATTTCTTATGCGTCCTATTAAGCAGAACCTTTCCAGTCTCAAAGCACTGTATTAATTAAGGACATGAGTGTGGATCCTCTCTGGCCTCAGACATTTCTTTTTCCCTGAGTAACACTACACGCCTCTGCACCAGAAGCAGTACCTCAGGGACCCCAGTGCCTTGGGGAGTGTGCCCCCAAGAGCAGAGGGAGAGAAAAGGCAGCAGTGTTCCCTCCAGACTGCCCTCTGCTTTATGGCAGCAGCAGCAACATCAGCACATTCACCACGATCTGGTTTCAGCTAGGCTTTAAACAGGAGCCATGGGATGAGGGACATGGTAGGGAAGAAGCAGTTGCCTGCTTAGGCAGAAGCTGCCTGAAATCTCCCTCTTGGCCTGGGTCATGCCTGTCTGTGCTGGTGGTGGATGAGGTTACAGGCAGTCCCAAGAGTGGGGGAGTGGGGCCAAGTGCACAGAAAGCAGATGAGCTGAAAGGTAGACAGAGTGGCCTGTGAAATCCCCCAAAACATCAGCCTATTTGGGTAAGAGTGTCTTGTAAATCATGGTCCTTCCAAAGGCTGTTCCCCTAAGGGCACACGTACGTGAGACCTTGCTCAGGCACTGCCCTACTTGCTGCTGCTGTTCTGCTTGCTCTGAAGTGAAATATCTTGTAAATGTCTTGTAAATCGTAATCTAAGACAGCAAAAATACTGCGTCTGGCTGAAACTGCAGTGAGAGTTTCAGAAGTCAGGCTGCTATCATCTGTATTGGATTGGCAGCGCCTCTTCACAAAATTTTACATGGGCCCTCTAATGACCATGAGAGGTCACGAACCCCCCACAATGGCTCATCAAGCAGACAGCACCATGTTCCCCAGTAAAATACTGAGGCTTCAGCTCATCTGCTCAACCGTGAATATTGACTGCTGAAGCACCTTTGTCCTACTGAAGGCTTTCACTAATGCATTGGACAAGTATCCTGCTGCAATTAGCATCTGAAATCTAAGAAACAAAAGCACAGCTTTCTTCAACTGTGGCTTGGAGAAATGCCTTATCAAAGTTTTCCCAAGCTCTGTCCCTTTTGTAGCTGTGTAAGAGACAAAACGTTAAGTGAATGATTGTGTATTATTCCCATGTTTATTAGTGGGAGGAAACACTTTCCAACGCTTTGTCTGTTCCTGAATAGAAAGAACCATGCAATAAAAAAAATAAATTAAAAAAAAAAATTATAAGAAGTGTTCAGGAAATATCAGGGAAAATATAATTGAAATTGTCCTTTTTTTTGCACATTGAATTCTGTGTCATTTTTATCCAGCCTATTTAAAAATGGATCTGTTCTGTTTGCAGTGGGAAAACAATAGTGTAGACAATTTACTCAGAACAATCACTTATTTGATATCTGTTATAGTCAGAGAGCTCCAACAAAACCTGTGTAATCACGGAAGCTCATGAATGCTATTACACATCTGCACTCATAGAATGTGACATTCCTGACACTCCACTGCCATCTGAATAGATGAAAAAATACTTTAGGACACACTTCCGAGCTGACAGCATCTTGCAAGAGCTTCCACAATTTAAAGCACTGAATCAAAGGGTTTTTTTTATAAAATTAATTATGAAAATTGCACTCAAAATTATTAATATTTTTGTTTCTAGTACTGTGGCTTAATTTCAGCTTTCTCCTCAGCATTGCTTTCACCCAGCAGAGCCATGTTCCATCTTGTGCTGCACTAAACCCCTGACACTTGGAGATAAGCCCACACTGAATGGCACTATGCTGGCAGAGCACCCCAGAACTGAATCCTGCTCAGGTAGACATGACTGCTTTGCCTACATATCATGAGTCTGAGCTTCCCAAGCCAGAGAGGAAGCAAAAATGAGCCAGATTTGAGATCTTTGCACGTGGTCTTGGCAGCAGCTCCTTCATTTACTAACACTTGAGAGCTGGTACTTCACAATAAAACTGTTTACCCCTGAAGATTACCCCAGCTTCTACCTCTGCTACTAAACCTGGAAGCACACTGAGTTCTGGTGCCTGAACTAGAGCAAGCACCAACGATGAACTGGTGTCTCTCCTCTGCTCTGGTTCCCACAGACAGAATGATCCAATGAGAGCTGCAGCGAAATACAGGTGCAACTTCAGCTTGAATAGCTTACATGGAATATTTTCCCAGAGGTTCAATAATATGAGTCCATGTACTAAAAAACATGTGACATACATAGAATATAATACATGCAGGCTTCTCCGATTCCAAAATGAGTGGATCTTTGCTAAGGTTATCCAAATAATTCAAAGAGATAGATTAAATAACAGATGCAACATGCACTTCCCTAACTTAGTATTTCTTCAAGTTGAAACTGGATCATCTAAGATATTCACACGAGTCCCATAGCTCCCTTTCTGACCATTATGCTTCTTTTGCCATTGAATATCAGCCTAGCTGACATGGTGAGTTTTGTGGTTAAAAGATCTTCCCATTCATCATAACTCCTGTCAAAAGAGCCCTCTTGACTCTCTTTCTCCCTTTATCCCCACACTCCTCATGTGGCTCCCTTTGCTGAAATCTTTTCTAGCACACAATCAACACTATGTGCAATGAGAACTCTCAGGGCCCAACGCAGTCATGACATCCAGCCTTTACCTTGAATCAGAGTTAGTTCTGATTTGGCAGTTGTCAGAGGGAAGGGAAGGGAAAGGAAGCCATGCAATGCACAGCCAGTACAACCTTGGTAATCCTGCCTCTGTGGCTCCACATTTCGTACTCGTGTCACACCAGTACTATCACAGATTATAGTGAAAATCTTTGAAGCCACACATCAGAAGACCACCTTTCCTGCCCATGGCAGCAGCCTGTCAACAAATACCTATTTAATGGGGCTTCAGGTTTTCACCCAAAAAGCCACCCTTCAGACACATTTTCCCTTACAGATGTTTTATCCAGACATTTCTTTCTAGGGAGAGCTTGCATTTTCCCCTCCTTATGCATCTATTCATTTGTGCTACAAGACTTGCAAATGTTTTAATATTTGTTCTGTTTTTACATGGTCCATAAGCACATTATTGTGACACAGAATAAGTGTTTCAGTTCCAAATGCATACAGCCTGGGGACAGATCATGGACACAGATGCATCTCAGAAATATACCAGAGACTGGCAACATTTACTGTGTGGTTAGCAACAAAATTTTCTACTTACAGTAGATCCTTCCTAACTTGGCTGCAAAATTTATTTGAAGAATGGGATTTAAGAGACAGTGCAAATCCTATTGTTATGATCAAAGAACATCTTTAAGCCTTAAGGTGCTTGAGGGTTGCTCTGGTTCCACAATGAGTGGATCTAATCAATTAGTAAGATCAGTAACATCTCTTCAAAAGGATGTAAGGAACCCTTATCAAATGAGTATTGGTGGCATCAGACTGTGCTACAGATCAATTGGCCTATAACCTTCTCTTTCCCCTATGGAACAGGGAAAGGGAACACCACACTGCCAATAAAAGAAATATTAGTCCAATGTTGACATTGCTTTTCCATGTCCACAACATATAGTTAAGGAGATGACGTCAAAAGACCGCTTTAGATGGAAAAGAAGAGAGCTTCTCTCTGTTTCACTTCCAGTTGCCCCTCCTAGGACTTCATTTCAGTGTTCAGAATGCAGTTTTCAATCTAAAGTGCAGGTGTTGCACCAAAGTGGTGGTGAGGATGTCCTGTATGATGCCCAAAGGACGGAAGCATGGACAGCTAACTCTATGCAGACTTCTGCACTCACAAAACCAGCCTGGGTCTGCTGAACACCACTGGATATGGAAGGAAGAAGATACATGAAGCCCAGTGCTCCCATATCTGAAAGCGAAGTACGAAGACATTTCAATAAAACCCTGATTTAGCCTGTAAGCCTCCAGACTGTATTCGCACAGTGCCTAACACACTAGGTTTTGGAAGGTCTAGGGATCAGAAAATAATACTATTTTTTTTCTAGGTAGGATTTAAATAAGCATTATAGAACTACTTCAGCAAATTTATTTATTTATTTATTTACTCAGCATTAATGTGTTGGGTAGCTTCCTTGACTAAACTAAAATGACCTAATAAAAACATCCAAATGTTTTAGAGGACTCTCTGGGCCTTAAAAGGGGATTATCATGTGACCATATTATTTAAGCATTTTTCAGGCACAATTAAGAAAACAGTGATTGGAGAAGTATCCCAATTGGGACAGATAACATTTATATGGTATGTGGGCTGACGGGAAATTTAAAAGTGCTGTTTGTTACGCTACAGACAGTTATGAAACAAATGATCTGGCTCTAACATAAACTGTTAAACTGAAAACATGCCAGAGGGAGACAGCTGCCAGTACATTAAAAAGTCATTTTCTCAGACAACAAAGACTTAAACCAATCATTTTATAAACATATTTCTTCGCCCAACCAGATTTCAGTAATTCTAATGGTTCGCCTACTGCATGGAGAAATAAAGTAAGCTTTTGCTCATACGATTTGTCAGGAATTTCCACTTGGGAAGAGCAGATGGTGCTAAAAACTGAACAAGGATAACAGCATTATCAGGCTTTCAACTACAAAATCCATTCTTTCTACACAGTTTTAAAACAGAAGCAATGCATATCACAAACCTCTGACCACAGCCAAGCTGCAGTTTGCATTTACACAATAACAGTTCCTGGTGTTGAGGATCAAAGTTTGGAGTAATTTTCTCCAGATTTGTGACAAAGATTTTGGATTATAAATTAAAGACATGGCCAAACTTGCCACTGGTGTAAGTTTGGACATCTCTTTTAAATTGCTGAATGTAGGGATTTAGACAGCATATGTACTCAAAGACACACTTTCCAAACAATCTATGCCATATTTCATGCTGACCGAGGTGACTGCCTGGACAAGTCTTAGGAAAGTTGGGCATCCAGACAAAGCTCAGAGCACTGTCTTTCCCCCAAAATAATTTTGTACTTTCATAGCATCACCCAAACAATTATTCCTGGATCCCCCAATCCTCTTCTGATAACATGTCTGTGACCCTCAGCCAGCTAGGGAAACCAGAAGAGATCCCAAATTACTCTGTCCTTCTGCATCTGCATATTCAATAGCCAAGAAAGTAAAGGTAGGAGTTGAGTACAAAAGTCTGACTTCCCAGCTCTCATTTCATTTCATAAAATAAAATAAAATTCAACACCAAGGTGACCCATTACCTAGACTGCTGTGAGTCCCAAGAATCATGAGTACTGAAGGGACAAGAAATCTCAAGTTCACTAAATCAAGCCGTGGAATTTATGAGGAGGGAATGAGGTGGCTCTACAACCCTGTTAATGTCCATGCTGGCATGGATAATTTGGAGCTGACAAGCTATTGCTAGATAACATATATTCATTTACTTTGCCTTTCACACTTGTTCAGCAAGCTACATCCCGACAGAACTATCATCTCTGGTTTTATGTGAAACTTATTTTACCAGTTACTTTTCTAAATGATACAATTCTCGGCATTGTTCTATAGAAATTATTGTTCTTTTCTTCTTTTTCTTGCTTGCTATTCTTCCCTTTCTTCCTTCCCTTCTCCCTCTTCTCCTTCCCCTTCTTCCCTCCTTTCCTTCACTTCTTCTGTCCTTTCCTCCCCTCTTCCCCCCTTCCTTCCCTTCTTCTTGTAACTAAAATCTTAGCCTGCTTTGGAAAGAAAAATAAAGAATTGCCAGTATGCATTATAAAGACCCAGAAGCCAAACCACAAGGCAAAGGGAATATCTTTTGTATTTATTTCTAAATTCCAAAATTTGGGTCAAGATTTCTGTGGGCTTTAAAAACATGGAACTGATAACAAGGTCACCACTAGGATTTAAATCCAGGGCTCTCTTTACAGCACAGTACTGAGAGTGGCAGGTGGCAGCCATGCACAGACACAATCTGTTAAAGCAATAATAATGATCACTACTCGGCATTCTTCTCTCTCCAGAAGAGGCAACACTAATGAAAATGTAATCTGATTTAAATATGTCATTACCAGGAACTTCTAAGACAAGTCTAACAGCACTGGCCACATCCACCAGCAGCAAGGCCCACAGCTTCTGCTTCCCAAGAGATGGCAATGCGCTGGCTCCCCTCTGCAGCACAGGGAGAAAAGGGCAGCCGCATAAATCTGCCTGTGTGGTGTCTGGTGAATCTGCCTTTTTCTCATATGGATCCTGCACGTCTGGCTCTGCCTGGTTCTGGAGGCATCTACCCTGCGTGGGTGGGAGAGCATCTGTGCTCCCATCCAGGAACCAAGAGTGTCCCAAACCCCCAAATTCACCCTGAACCTCAAAGCTCACCCTGAGCCTCAGTCAGGCACAGCCCCTCAGCACAGTGGCATCCCTGGCATCCCTCCCCTGGCCAGGTGCTGCTCATCCCAGCTGAGCAGGATGATTCAGCACTCAGTAGAAGGTAAGAGGAGATGCTGCCAAAGTCTCCTCCAAAGCATCGATGTCTACACTGGAGAGTTATTCAGGGCTCCCAGCCAGTTTTCAGCCTGCACACATCCATCATCCCCTCCTCAGTCTGGCGATTTCAGTCTGGAGCTGCTTTCAGACCCAAAACTAACTTAGTGCCTGTCTGTTTCTAGGACTGGGTGGATCTGCAGTGAGGTGAGTTCAGGCAAGCCAGTGTCAGTAGCCTTGCATCCCTGCCCTGCAGCCCTGTCATTCCCAGGCATGCCAGGGCTCCCATGGGTGGCACAATGGCAAATCCTGGCACACAGAGAGCTACTGGCTCTGTGCTCCACTACACATGAATGGGTACAGCAATAATGAGTCAATGGGAGCATCAGTCACGTTGTGACATGGAAATGTTCCCACGTTGGGCTAATGTCTAAGCTCAGAGCTCCTCAGCTCTGAGGGAGGACTTCAGCAAAGTGTACAGTGGGCATACACCCTGCAAGCATTGGCTCTAAACATAAACAGCTTGGTCTTAAATGAAACTTGCTGTGGAATGTGCCAAGTGACACAGAAAGAACCTTTTAAAGCACATCACTCCTAATTTAGGATATTTTCTCATCACAGTTGTTTTGAGCACACATATAAATGAAAAATAGAGAAGGAATAAAAAAACCCCCTTTTATTCTCAGCATTGCAGTAATTTGAATGTAATCAATTAAATCAGCATAAACTACTTCCAGTAAATTTAATCTAACTATTTCCAGTTCAGACTCCACCTGGTTTGTATGATGTTGCACGTGGTCGCTGTAGATAGAATTTTCCCAGGAAGGAACAAACGAGTGCAGTCAGTAACTTTCCAATTTGCAAATGTACAGTCAATAACACTTTCTCAGACACCGATGTGGGCACACACTTTGAGCTCTTGCTGAGCACAGGTTTCTGACACCAGGCAGCCCCTGAGGCCAAGTCAGACAGTGAAATAAATGATGGTGGTACTCTCTTCTTTGAGACATCTGCAGTGACATTCTCCTTAACCAGCGACCACCCTTTTCCTTACCACTTTCTAGAAAAGAAACAGGAAAGTCAGTTCCACAATATATGTTTACAAAGCAAGCATTCCTGTTTCCATTTTTAAATCACTGTTTACTCATACAGTCCATTCTTTTTATGGTGATAGAATGGATGTTTTCTTCTATCTACACTGGCATCACAAGTAGTTCTGTCCAGCTGCCTATGAAAAGATAATCTTTATTCTTGAATCTGTGAACAAATTAGGTACTCAAGAGAGAGGAGCCCAGCTCTCTGTTTCATTGGGAGGTATACAAAACTGTATATTTTATATGACAATTCTAAACGCAATATTCTTAGGTGTGAGGCCTTTTTTAGGGGAAGTTAAGCTGAGACCCTCATTTGTATCTCTTTTCTTCAGACTGTATTTTTTTTGAGTAGCCACCTTCCCCTGTCAGCCATCACCTCATCCAAGCCACCTTCGCTGTTGTATGAAAATGAGGGTAACGTGGAGAAAGAGCAGACTAGTTTAGTTCATCTGGTAAATATGGTCTCTTAAAAAGGAAGTGGTGAGGTAAATTATACCTAACTAGCAGCTAAGGTAGTGTCTGCGTCTGTAGTCTCTACAAGCCTTAATAACCCAGATACACTGTGTACATAAGAGAGTAAGAAATCTTCTGAAAACCATTGTGCACAGAGGTATCACTCAAAGCAGGCAATTGTGATGGTGAAACCACTGATCTCTAGCTTTGGACAACCATGCTGCTTTCCTGGTTTTGCACTATTTATTTTTTCAGCTGCTTAGCTCTGATGAATTGTAATGGAGCCATTCTGGATAATGCAAGTCAGAGTGGGCTAAAGCAGGCGAGCTGCTACATAAATTGGGCTGTTTGTTACAGCTTTTAGGTTGCTTAAACAGCCACACTGATGAAATGTTGGTAACCATCTGCTACAAACATTTGTAAATATAAACCAACCTAAATATTTCCTGGCTTGTTGCTCTTGTTTCAGGCATGGGTCTCTTGTTTGAGGAGCTTTTAAAATTTACCTGTAGTTTATGCATAGGCTTAATTTTTTCAGACTGTTTAGCTGCCTGGGGGTGATTTCACCACACTGTTCTTTGGTACCCCTCCATGCAAATTACTCATGACTGAATGGAGAAGGAAGATGCCTAATTCTGAAGACAATGATGATGATTATTATTATTGATATTACTTATCAGTGTCAAAGCAAACTGTTAAACTTTAAATTCTTCATGGAAGACTGGTTAGAGAGATTAATTGTAAGCTTTCTTTACACCAATTTATTCTGCAAATCTGAGCAAGTGGGACAAACGTGATCTCCTTAGAGAAGGAAGAGATTTTAAAGCATTTAGGAGCCCTATCCAAAGCTCAGCTGTGTTTGGCTCTATAGAAATAAGAGATGGAATTTTGACAGTCTGAATCTTTAGTTTTGGCCTTTCATCAGGGTCGACTGTGTTATACACAACACTCCTCATTTCAATGCATCCTATTAAATGCTTCCTCTCTGACTTGTGATCACATAATATCTCTTTTGTTTCCGCAACAGATGCTTAATGGGAAAAATATTATTATGAAAACTGTACTAGAAATCAGTTATTGGATACTTCTTCAAGCATCTACCACAATAAATGTTACTTGTTGACTGTCACTATCATTTTGCACCAGACTGCCCCAAGGAAACAAATGCTGCTCACCCTCAGATCCACTTTCCTTCCTGACATCTTTGTCTCTGTAACAAAAACTGCCTCCAAACTAAGAGTGCTCTAAGTGAAACCCACAATTTGGGGAGAGTGTTTGAAATATTATAAAGAAATGAAAGGACTTCTTGAAAGCTAGATTTTCCTGTTAGAGTGTTACATTCTGACAATGGGTAGCTAAGTTTTACAACATGATTTTACAACTCCTCCAACACACCAAGGACGGTGCTCATTTTAGACATCCTTTTTCTTTTATTGATGATCGACACTGAGTTATCTCTTATATGAATAAGACTTCTAAATCGAATGGTGAGATGTAATGTAGTAGAAATGTCTTTTAATTTTCAAAAAAAAGTTCAAGTATTCCTTTTCCACTAGAAAATGATCACATATGAGCATAGCTGTATTATTTTGCACAAACCAATGATCTTTTTATTTCTTTGCTTGCTTCCACATGATTGCAATGCTTCTGAAAGCTGTCAGGACGCGTTTAAATCATTAATGAATTTGTAATAAGGGTCTTAGGTTCCACACAGCAAGTATTTTGCAGTAGAAGGGTACGTTGCCAAAAGGTTCATCCTTGTTAATAGCATGCTCTGTAGTTGTGAAACACTGGCCTTTCAGACTTGAGCAAATAATTGAATGTCCTTTTGGCTCTGTTCCACTAATGACCCTCTGGAATAGTGCAGAATCCTAAAGTCAGAGAGTAAATGGGGTCCCTTCTTACTGGCACAGGCTTCTAAGTGTATTCGATATCCTGCCGTATAGATTAAATAAAAAGTGAGGCTTGCACTTGAACAAAGTGTTCAGGAAAGTAGGAGGACCTACTTGTTTCTTCTGCAGTGATTTGAAAAAAAAATTAAGATTGGCATAAATGGAGTGTGAGTGAAAGTATCTCTTTGTGTGTGTGAAAGTAGCAGAAGAAGCAGTTGGATGCGTTAAAAAGGTAAGTGAACAAAGAGAAAGAACAAACTGACCTAAAGATAAGGTATCAAACAAGACAAAGAACAAGTCCAGGGCCACAAGATATGCAAAGGCAACACACTTTCATGAATTTCATTGATTTGTGAAGAGTGAAACAAAATATCCCAACAAAGTATCCCAAACACCACTCCCTCCTAGAGAATATAAAAAAGCAAGTTCAAAATCAGTTCACTTGCCAACCAAGAAACCTAGAGGCACAATGAGGAATAACAAACAACATCCTTATTCTGTGTGATTGCACACATGATCTTGGCCAGACCAATTGGACACACACATTTTAGTATTTCCCAGTACATGGGTGTGAAAGCATAAAAAGAAACCGTCAACAGTTTACAGAGATTTTGTTTATAAAATCACATTCCCATTTATAAGACACTGTGCTGAGCTTTATCACACTCATTCCATATGCACTTTAGATCTTCAAAATCTAAACCTCAAGTTCCCAGGTAAATGACACACATGTCCCCCTGGCAAAGATGTTTTTTGTCATTGCTGTTCCGCAGCTTTATGGAAGGCCGAGGGTTGCACTGCAAAGATTGGCTTCACAAAGCCATGGCAATAGAGGGGGTCTAGGCAGCTTGAATGAGACTTCGCATAGATAAAATTGTCACAAATGGACACAGCCAGCACAAAATCTACGCATCATTTAAATTCTTCTTGAGCCTTTAAAACTAGACAGTAAATGGATTACAGGCCTTGACTGACCCAGTTTCATAATCTTAAAACACTTCAGCCAAAGAAGAAAATGGCAGTAAATGAAGACCTTACAGATTGTGTGACCCCTTTATGGTAGTGGCAGATCATGCAATACATTTTCTTTAAAACAACCTAGGAAGTTATATTGAGTCTTCCAGAACGATTTGAAATGAAAGCTTAGTGTAATACTGTAGAATCAGTGTGGAAGCTTGGGAGATTTATGAGTTTGATTATAACATGAAAAATTCTAGTTTCAGGTTGCCATCTCAGAGTCAGAGCAGTTTCCAAGTTTTCATGAAAAGTTTCTACGTGCTGAAAATTAAGACACTTGCTGTGGAAGTCCATATCTCCTGGCTACACAAAGCAATGTGCCAGTCTGGGAAAGTCAGGAGATGGAAACTGGATTATCTCCTTGGTGCAAAAGGCAGTACCTCCTAAGTTATGTTAGATCTGTATCCACACACAGATCAAGAGGCCTTAGAGGATCACCAGTTGGGCCTGTCTTACAGCAAGGACAGAAGTGGACATATATGCCTAAATGAGGACTTCAGTGGATTTAGGATGACCAAACTGTGTACCAGAAAACCTACTGTAGTGTCTTCCTCTGAATGTGTCTGACTTCCCAGGTGTCCTATCCAAAGTCACGCTCTGGTGTATTAAAAAAATTTCTTCATCCTGGGAAAAATTGAATCATTGTGCACAAACCTGTCCAGATATTCCTTCATACGAGGGGATGGATACAGCAAATACATTAAATCAGCCACTTCAGAAACAGCAGTGGCAGCAACTGCTTTCTTAGGATTGCCAAAGGATGAGCAAGATATATGTGAGATGCTGTATTCCACAACTCTTTAAACTATTGATGCAGTCTCAGAAATCCCAGCCTCCTCTCCTTTCTTCTCTACATTCCTCCCAGCCTCTTCCTTGTGAGGCTAAAAATTCAGGTTTCTTCAGACACTTCCTTCAGAAACCATTCAGTTCTTTGCTGCATTATGGCAGAGTTTGTACCAGTGGAGCAGGAAGAAGCATTAGCAGTCATAACAACTTCTTCATAAATGTCTGCAGTGCAATTATTTTCTTCACTTCTGGGGCCTCTGAGCACTGCTCCAACATAAACACGGACAAGCAAAAGGTAAGAACATGACCTAAGTAAGACAGAAATCTGCTGCTCACTAGCCCAGCACACCCAATGCTGCCAGCTGGTTGGTGCATGTCCCATTCAAATGGCTGCTGTGTCTTGCACCAGGCAGAGGCTAATAAACACGGTAACTAAGCAGAAGCCCTCACTGACTGGCATCTACCATATTCCCTTACCTCAATTCTACATATTCAGATATCTTCAAAAGCATATTTTTATTTTCCAAAGCAAAAGACACGTGTAAGGCATGGTTTAGACTGTAATTCTCATAACCAGGCTGAAAGACCATACTTTGGCTTCAAACTATTCCTTCAGCTCTGAAAATTCAACCTCAGGGATGAACCTCCATGATGCTTGATTTGGAGCTGTGCCTATCACACATGTGACCTGACATCTGTGTTCCTAAGAGCCATATGTGTCTGTTGGAAACCAACCATGTTTAAAAGAATTCCAATGTCCTGAAGACTCCCACAGGCAAATCTGTAACCCCTATAAAGGAAAGACAGAGAGGTAAGGACACGAGCCATGATCTGATGATTTAATAGCATCTAGAAATCAGGCTACTAGATTGCCCTTAATAGTATTTCATCAAGAGGGATTACTCCGTGTCAAAAAAAAAAGGAGCATAGAAATGAAAACTGTCATTTATGGTCTCATATAGATTTCCATTGGTTCCCCTGGGATTAGTGGTCTGCATGAATCAGACTGGGACACTGATAGCTTGGCCAATGCTCAGACAGCACATCATGGAAGGGAATTGCATATAGTAACGTAACATCCTGTTTGGAGGCTTAAGAGGCAAAAATCCAGCAGTAATCACTCCCAAAGGTAGTAACTCAGTTCTTATTGCCTTCATAACGACTCCACAGTTGTTCAGTCAATGAAAATGGAGTCTGATATTGAGCATCGAGAAGATAAATTAACAGTAAAATGAGTCTTACTCACACATCCACGTCCTACTTCAGTAGAGGACAGTAAAAACACAGCATGTACTCTTATAGTATGTTGTCCTCCTCTGTGAGGTGCTGAGATGGCTGAAAGGGAGGCAGGAGCAAACCCTTTCTTTACTAAATACTGTGTGAAGGAAAAAAAAGCTGTTAAAATTTAGTAAGCAGATTTTCCATTCGAATTAATGAATAGTTCATGTTATAAAGGCCTTTTGATTTACCCATCATTTTGGCTGAGAGTGAAAACACAAGAAATTCTTTTATGAGCTTCAGTTTTGGCATTAACAACATGCATGAAGTGCCAAATGCCAGGAGGTTGGCCTTATTAATTTTTGTATAAGACCCACTATTCCAGACAAAACAACTATATTCTAATTAATTAAAAGCAAAGAAACAAACAAAACCACCAAAATTGACATAAACCATACCAATAAACCTAAGAAAATTTAATCTTGTTTGATGCAAGCTTCCTTCCTGCCTCTCCCCTCAGCTCCAGGCAGTTCTCTTCTGTGTTTCAAGTCATGCTGGAAATGACTTACAAAGCAAACTCTTGGCTGAGGACCCCAAATGTCTTATGGTCAATGAACATATTCCCCGAAGACTTGCCTTACATCTAATATGGAATACAAAGGATTCTGCAACTATAGCAGCTAGAAAAAAAAAAAAAATCCATCCAAAATAAATCAGGGGATTATCATCAAGCGGGATATAAGACAATGAACAAAAGCTAATGAACAGAAGACTCACTGTGTCATGTCTAAAATTAGACTGCATTGACATTTGCACTGTCACTGGCTTGTGGAATATTCAAAGACATATTATTGTTGTAAGCACCATATATATCTTTATCAATTTAATAATTACAGCTAGTTCAGTATATTGCTAGTTCAATGGGTAAGTGACAGGATAATTTCACACAGGAACAAATGATGGAGTTGGTATTAAGAGGGAAAATTAGTGCGAATTGCAACACTGAAAAAAAATGTGAACAGCAAGTCTTCTGAAGTTCCTGAAAGAAACAGCACTAACAGAAGGGACAGCATTACCTCTGTGACTGCCTCCCGACACAGGAGCTCAGTCCTGAAGCCAACTCCCTCAGTCACCTGTACAGCCAAAACCAGCCTTCTTGGCAGTACGAGACACAGAAAAGTGCCAGCATAGGAAAAGAGATGGGAACATGGAGGTGGGAATGGAAGGAGACGGTGGGAGAAGTTGGTACTTAGATCATCTGAAAGTGACATGGAATCATGCCTTAAACTTATTAAAACAAGCAGGGTCATTTTGAGAGAAATGGGTTAAGGAATGATCACATGAGTGGCAATCCCGGCAGGCTTGAGAATATTGCATCCTCTATCTGAAACAGGAATGAGGAGGCAGGACAGGCTGTGGAAGACAGAAAGCTTCTTCCGAGTTGGACCTGGCCAGAGTTTCCACTATGGCTGATGTAGCACTGGTCTCACATGCCTTACCACACCACCTGAAACCGTGTGTAGCAGAGTGATTCTGCTCAGGAGATATAGTGAAGAAACTCCAGGTTACTGTCTCAAGAAATCCAGCCAAGTAAAAGAGAGAAGGGAGAAAAGTAGTGGAACAATTGCCCTTGTATAACTGTATGAAATTATACACTGTAAGTGTGCAGTAAAGTCTGAGGGGAAAAAAAAAAAAAAAAAAGAAGAAAAAAATATACAGGATTGAAAAAAGAAAAAAAGAATCACCAAAGCTTCGAGACTTTATGCCACCAAAACACAGGCATTTCTTCAACCATCTGGGTAGTTCCTCTGATTTCAATCAACTATGTGTTTGCAAAGTGTGTGGTTTGATCCATATGCAGAAATATTTCACTGAGTCGGGAAGTGACAAATCATAACATAGGTCTGGTGTGACTCCTTCAGAAATTCATTTTGTAGCTCCCATTACCAAAACGATGCTACTAAACTGGAAGTTGCACAGATGAAGAGAAATAAAAGCTGGTTGCTGGCTTAAATTATGATTTGGAAGGTCTCAAAGCCCCTGAAGTGTGCATGCACTCAGAAAACCACAGGATATATTATGCTGAATTCAAAGATGAGTGAAGTGCAGATTAGGAAAGAGATTGTTTATTAAAGTTTTCTGAAAAACAGGGTATTTTAGACCATGGAATAACCTCACAGGAAACAAGCAGAACTGCAAAGTGTGGCAACTACTGAGGACAAAGTAACACCCCGGTGTAAGGGCAGACTCTCTGAGGTAACAGATCCACACACAACTGTTCTGTGCTTGATGAAAGGCAGGTTAAAATGAGAACGGGACAGCTGCTCAGCGAATATTAAATGTGACAGGAACAAGCCCCTACAACAGCAGTTCTCATTTTCTACTTGACCTCTAATACTGCAATTGCTTTATCCATTCAGCTTGGTTTCACATACGCCTCCTTGTCCTCATGCCACTTTACTCTTACAATTATAACCTCTTCTATAAAATCAGGAATATATCTGCAGTTTTCCTCAAGCACAATTGACTATAGCATTCCTTGAAAGGCCAGAAAATTGGCTTTCCTTTCAGACCATGCACTTTTTTACACAAAAGCATTTCCAGCACCGGTTTCTGCTGCCATAGCCGTTTCGTAGCCAGAAGAATGGGCGCTTATTTAAAGTGTCAATAATAGAAAGTAATAAAAGCGTGACACATCCTGAGGCGCTGTGAGCTGCTCCTGACGGAAAGCTGCGGTGGGAGCACGACCCTTTCCCGGGTTCTGTCGGTCACTGTCACACCATTATCGGATCAGCCCGGTCAGGTCAGCTTTGCTGTTCATTTAGTGCTGGTGGGTGGTGGTGAGCAACGACGATGCTGAAAGCTTTAGGTGTTTGAAACCGTTTTTTTTTTTTATAAAAAGGTGCTCCGACTTCGGCTTGCAGTGACACCGCTCTTTCAACTAACACCTCGCTACGTGTTTTCAGCCCACCTCCATTAGAATTTTAACACCAAACCAATCCACGACAAAACCAAACCAGCCAACCAACCAAACCCCCAAACTGAGGTGTTTCAGCACGCAAATCCTCTGCAGATACACATGAACGATAATTTTAAAACCAAGCATTAGTGAAACACAACACCGCTAAGTCTATGTCGGCAGCTGGTCCTGCCAATCTAATTGCAGCTCGCAATCAAGGTGACTTTAGGGGAAAAACTTCCCCTTGCAGGGACAATCCCCTCACAGGGTCGGTCCCCTCACACGGACAATCCTTTCACAGACTCAGTCCCCTCAGAGGGATAATCCCCTCACAGGCGTGGTTCCCTCACAGGGACAGTCCCTTTACAGGACAATTCCCTCACATGGACAATCGCCTCACAAGCTCCATCCCCTCACAAGCAGCGCTGCCGCCCCGCGCCCGCGCC
>VWZT01010059.1:4963-16096 GCA_013397055.1 Pachycephala philippinensis
TTGGTGACACCGTGTGCCTGCAGGTCCATGTCCCCGAAGGCCACCTCCTCCCCCTGGATGCGGAGCTGGCGCACGCAGCCTGCGGGGAGGTGGAGATGGGCAGAACTGTCTGGTGATGCTGGCGTCCCCTCACCCCGCTGCCCCCCAGAACCCGCCACTCACCCATGAAACCCCGGCTGAGCCCCGTCTTCGCCACAGCGCCGATGTCGGGGTACCCACCCAGGTACAGCTCCTCGTTCAGATCCAGCCCTTGGAACTTGCCCTGCGGGCACGAGAGGGTGGGCACCACCTCCAGCACCCCGACCCCACCCGACAGCCCCCCAAAGTGATACCTGTGAGGTGCCGTTGACAGCGGGGTGCCCATCCAGGCCCAGCGAGCCCCAGGTGAGGTTGCGGAGCAGCCGCACGGTGTGGAACTCGCCCAGCCGCAGCGCGGTGGGGTGACGGATGGTGGCCATGCCCGAACCAGCATCAAACCTGAGTTTTTGGGGGGTACAAGGGGTGTGGGTGACTGCTGGCACACATCTCCCACCTCTCCCATAGCACCTCTTCATAGGTCTCACCTAAATTCGGGGCGTCCACCCACCAAGCCGAAGGAGATGAAGTCGGCACCACTGTTTTTCCGCTGCCCGTTGTAGAGGAGAAGCCCTGAGGGGTGGCAGGGGATCAGGTGGGACAGTCCCCATCCTGAGGTGGGGGACATGTTCTAGGGGACCCCAAAATTCTCCCAGAATGGAGGAGAAACCCCCCATAAATTGGAGGCTCTCAGATGAACAGAGAATGGGAGATAAAGGGGGGCAAGGGGAGCATGAAGGGAGGGGAGGATGAAGGCAGGGAAGGGAGGGGGAGATGACGGAGGAGACATGAAGGGGGACACAGAGCACACGTGGGGGACACGGGCTCACCATCGGCAGCATCAGGTCGGAAAGTGATGAGGATCTCAAACCTCTTGTAGGCGTCCTTGATGGTGGGCAGGGGGAGGAAGGAGCCGGGCGACTGCCCGAAATAGGGGACCACGTGCTCTGCGGGGAAGGGGGGTCAGGAGGGGCAGGGCACATCACCCCCCGCTCCTGTCCGTCCATCTGTCCGTCCGTCTGTCCTCACCTTGGACCTTCAGCACGTAGTAAGCTGTCTGCTGGCCGCGGTGGTTGGCGGCCACACAGGTGTAGACACCGGCGTCCTCGGGGCGCACAGCCGGCAGCGTCAGCACGTTCCCCTGCACCCTGGCACCCACCGGCAGCTCCCCCTCCAGCTGTGGCACAGCAGAGGGGGGGTCAGCACCCCCCGGCAGCCCCCACAGCCCCTGCCACCCCCCAATCCCTCCATTGCACCTTGCTCCAGGTGATCTCTGGCACGGGGAAGCCAGATGCCAAGCACGGCAGAACAGCCGCGGATCCGATGGACACCTCCTTCACCTCCGGCTGCCCGGCGATTTGAGGAGCGGCTGGGGACGCACGGAGGTGTCACCACCCTGCGGTGACATGGTGTGTGTCCCCAGCTCCGTGTCCCCGTGCTCACCTTGCACGTGGAGGATGACGTGGGACTGGACGGTGCCCACGGCGTTGGTGGCGGTGCAGCGGTACTGCCCGGCATCCACCCGCTCCACCTGCTCGATGGTGAGGGTGCCGGCACGGACCAGCACCCCGGGGCGGATGTGGCCCCCCACTTTGCTCCAGGTGACGTGGGGATGGGGCTCCCCCAAGCCCAGGCACTCCAGCTCCACTGTCGTCCCTGCCAGCACCGTCTGCACCGCGGTCCGGATGTTGATCAGGGCTCTGGGAAGAGCTTGGGGGGACAGCGGGGTTTTGGGGTGAACCCCTGGCACAGGGAGGCATCACAGTCTGGCACCAGAGTGGGAGATAGGGAGAAATGGGGTTCCTGAGGGGAGGTGGGACAGTTGGGGTGGCTGTGGGAATGGGGAGAGGTCAGAGGTGCTGGGAGTCCTCGTGAGCATGGGGAGACATGGGGGGTACCAGGGTGGTCACTGGTGTGGGAAGAGATAGGGGGTACTGGGGCATCCGTAGGGGTGGGGAGAGACTGATTGTGTTGGGGTGTCCCATGGGGAAGGCTGGGAGGTATTGGGGTGCCTGCAGGCTTGAGGAGAGATTTGGGGTCACCACGGGCATTGGGGAGTATCAGGGTGCCTGTGGGTGTAGGGGAATGGAGGGTGCTGGGGAGCCCCTCGGTGTGGGCACATCCCGGGGTGCCCTGGTTGGTGGGGGACAGGTCAGGGGGTGCCCGTGTCCCCATGTCCCCGGGTGACGCTCCTACCCTGGACAGTGAGGGTGGCCCTGTCCTCCGCCTGCCCGCCAGGGGCACTGGCCCGGCACACATACACGCCCTGCGCCCCCGCCGCCAGCTCCGGCATCCTGCGGGGACACAGCCAGCGTGAGGGACCCCGCGGGGGCCCAGCGTGGGGGTCCCACCTCCCTGTCCCACCTTCCTTACCGCAGCACCCCGTCCCGCACGATGTGGGTGGGGGGCAGCTCCCCGCCGTCCTTCAGCCACTCCACACGGGCACGGGGGTCCCCAGAGACAGAGCAGGCGAACTCGGCGGTGCCACCCACCCCCTTGACGAGGCTCCCCGGTGTCACCCGCACCACCAAAGGACTGCCAGCGATGTCCCCACCTTCACCAGCACCACCTGGAAGGGATGCAGAGACCCAGTGGTACCCAGCAACACCAGGATAACCTGGGTGGGATGCAGAGCCCCACTGGTACCCAACGGCACCACCCAGGTGGGATGGGAAGCCCCAGTGGTACCCAGTGGCACTTGCATCACCCATGTGGGATGCAGACCCCCACTGGTACCCAATGGCACCGCCCCAGCAGGATGGGGAGCCCCAGTGGTACCCAGCGGCACTGGGATTATCTGAACAGGGATGGGGAGCCCCAGTGGTACCCATCAGCACCGGGATCACCCAGGCAGGACGCAGAGCTCTGAGGGCAGCCGGTGGCACTGCCACCACCCAAAGCGAGCACCGATGGTACCCGGCCCGGGATGGGCTCACCGTGAACAGCCACGCGGGCGAAGGCCTCGGCGGTGCCGACGCGGTTGGTGACGAGGCAGCGGTAGGTGCCGGCGTCGGCGGGGGCCGCGGGGCTGAGGCGGAGGAGGCCAGCGCGGTAGGCCACGCGCGCCGAGAGGCTGCCGTTCACCTTGTCCCAGGTGTAGTGCAGCGGGGGGGTGCCGTGGGCCAGGCACTGCACCTGCAGCGCGTCACCTGCCCGCACCGCCGTGTCCTCGGGCAGGATGGTGGCGTACGGAGGTGCTGCGGGATGGGTGGAGCCGTCAGCCGGGATGGGGCCAGGAATGGGTCAGCGGGGCAAGGAGGGTGTCGGTGAGGGGGGTAGGGGGTGATGGAGATGGGCGTGTGTTGGGATGGGTGAGAGCTGGATGGATCCACAAGGAAGGGGTGGATAGAGGAGTGTGAGAGGAGATGGAGATATGGATGGCTGGGATGGCCAGGGGTGATGGATGAATCCACCAGGAAGGAAGGGATGGGTGGATGGATGGATGGATGGATGGATGGATGGATGGATGGATGGATGGATGGACGGATGGACGGAGAGTTTGAGAGGAGACGGCGAGTTGGCTGTGTGCTGGGATGGATGAGGTGGATGATGCACAAGGAGAAGGTGGATACAGGAGTCAGGAAATGCAGAGTTGGATGTGAGCTGGAAAGATTGAATGATGGATGAATGTACCAGGAATGGATGGATGGATAGGTTTGAGAGGAGATTGAGAGACGAGTATATGCTGGGATGGATCACGTGGATGGATGCACAAGGAAGGGATGGATGGAAAGGGTGTGAGAGGAGATGGAGAGATGGATGTGAGCTGGGATGGATGAGCAATGGATGAATCCACAAGGAAAAGCTGGATGGAGAAATGAGATGTAGAGATGGGTGTGAGCTGGGATGGGTGAATGCACAAAGGAGAGATGGATGGAAGAGTTAGGAGATGGAGAGATGGACGTGAGCTGGGATGGGCGAGTGATGGATGAATCCACATGGAAGAGGTAGGCGTGGGGGTGGATGGATCAAGGACTGGCAGGGTGTGAGAGCAGATGGTGAGTTGGGATGGATGAGATGGATGATGCACAAGGAAGGGATGGATGGAAGGGTGTAAGAGGAGATGGAGAGATGGCATGTGCTGGGATGGACCAGAGGTGGGTGGATGCACGAGGATGAGATGCATGGAGGGGTGTGAGAGGAACCAGAGAGAGGAATGTCAGCTGGAGCAGGTGAGCAAGGGATGAATCCACCAGGAAGGGATGGACGGAGGGGCGTGAGAGGAGATGGAGAGATGGATGTGAGCTGTGATGGATGAGAGAGGGGTGAATTCACAAGGACGAGATGGATGGAAGAGCAAGGAGGTGGGGAGATGGATGTGTGCTGGGATTGATGAATCCATGAGGAAAAGACAGATGGAGAGGTGTGAGCAGAGATGGAGAGATGGACGTGAGCTGGGATGGATGAGTGATGGGTGAATCCACAACAAAGAAAGGGATGTAAAAGCAAGGAGATGGGGAGCTGGGATGAATGAGATGGATGGATCCATGAGGAAGAGATGGAAGGAGAGATATGAGCAGGGACAGAGGGATGGGTTTGAGCTGGGATGCATGAGCCATGGATGGATCCATGATGGATGGACAAACCGACGGATGAGAGAGCAGAAGTGGAGATGGACATGCACAGGGATGGGACAAGTGGGTGGTCACATCCACAGGAAGGGTTGGTGATGGAGCTTGAGAGGAGCTTGAGAGGAGGAGGATGAGTGCTGGGATGGAGCGAGGACAGTCCCGTGAGGAAGGGCTGGATGTAGGGGTGGGAGTGGCGATGGAGGCGGCCACATGCAGAGGAAAGATGGGTGACAGCCACAGCAGAGGTGGCAGCAGGAACCCAGGGGCACCCCAACCCCCTGCTGTCCCCTCCTTACTCTCCACATCGAGGGTGACGAAGACTTCTGTGGAACCGGCGGGGCTGCTGGCATTGCAGATGTACTGGCCCGAGTCCTGCTGCGCGGCACGAGGGATGACCAGGCTGCCGTTCACCACGCGGTGCTGCCAGGGCAGGGGTGCCCGCAGCTTCGACCACTCGATCCGGGGCGCTGGGTCACCTGCGACCACACCGTGCCCATCACCGTGGTGTCAGGTACGGCTCAGGACACCCCCTCTCCAACACGGTCCCCAGGCTGCCCGTACCTCTGGCCGTGCAGTGCAGTGTGGCAGTGTCCCCGGCCACCACGGTGACGGTGGATGGTGCGGTGACCTCGGGGGCCCCGGGGTGCCGCTGCGCCGACTCCACGCTGACGTCCACCCGTGCCTGCGCCGAGCCCAGGGCGCTGTGTGCCGTGCACACGTAGGTCCCGGCGTGCTCTGGCTTGGCCGGTGAGAGCTGGGGGGGACAGGGTGGGGATGAGCACCAGGCACTGCCCGGAGCCCCATGGCACCCCCGGGTGCCCCCTCACCTGCAGGATGGCCTGGCTGTCCATGTGCAGCAGCGTCTGGTGCTCCACCTTCTGCCGGGAGCCCAGCCGGCTCCAGCGCACCAGCGGCCGCGGCTCGCCCCGGCCCAGGCACTCCAGGCTCAGGGATTTGCCCTCCCTCACTGTCACGGGGCCTGGTGGCATCACTGACACCGTGGGGGCACCTGGAGAAGGAGGAGGACATCAGGGTGGGGATTGGGACACCACCATGAAGGACACTGGCCTGGCCATGGGGGCACCCATCACCCTGGGAGCACCGGGGGCATGGGAGGAGCATGAGGGTGGGGACGGGACACAACGTCTCAGGAGCATCCGAAGCCCACGGAGGACATGAGCATGGGGATGGGGACATCACAGCTCCTGAGGCTCCTGGAAGGGCACCAGCATGGGGAGATGGGCACCACCACTCCAGGAGCACCTGAAGCGTGGAGAAGAGATAGGGACAGGGACACCATCACTCCAGTGGTATCTGGGTGACACGAAGGACACCAGCATGGTGACAGCGAGACCACCCTGAGGGCATCTGGAGCAGGTGGAGGACATGGGGATGGGGACACCAGTGCCCTGGGGACACCTGGGTCAAATGGAGACAGGGACAGGGCCACCCTGGCCACCTCATACCTTGCACCACGAGGTTGACGACGCTGCTGGCAACGCCGAAGCGGTTGGAGGCCACACAGTGGTAGGCGCCCTGGTTGCCCACGTGGGCACCGGTGATGGAGATGACTGAGCCATTGGCGCTGATCTTCACATTGTCTGGGCAAGGAGGAGCCATCAGCACCAGGGCCACCCTGGGACCGTGCCAGGGCCACCCTGGGACCGCCGTACCTTGGAGGTGTTGGCCAGGCCCCATCCGCCAGGTGATGTTGACGGGCCGGGCACCATCATGGACCCGGCACTTGAAGGTGGCATCTTCCCCCGGTGCCACGGCCATGCTGTGCGGGTCGATGGAGATGATGGGGCTCTGCAGACCTGCAGGGACAAAGGGACAGAGAGGCCACAAGGTCACTCACATCCCCCATCTCCCCCAGCATCCTCCCTCGCCCCGCAGCCGCACTCACGGTAGCTGGAGCTGTCACGGGAGGTGACAGTGACAGAGATAGTGGCCTCGCGGGACACGCTGCCCGTGTCAGCCCGGCACACGTACTCTCCCGAATCCGCCACCGAGAGCTGCGACAGCCGCAGCCGGGACCCTGAAATCTGGGGACATCACGACAGAAGGTGGTGGCATCACCCACCCACGCACAGCCACCACCGTCCCCCACCCACCGGTGTCCCCACCTACCTGGTGCTTGGCTGGGAGGGCCCCACCGCGCTTGTACCAGGTGATGGTGGCCTGTCCCTGGCCAGCCACCACGCAGTCCAGGTCCAGGGTCTGTCCCTCGGTGACAGAGGACGCCGAGGACTCGATGCGGATGGGTGGCGTGACGCCGGTGGCTGCATGGGCTGCATGGGCAGGGTTGAGGGTGAACGGCCCCAGTGGTCCCTGACACCAGCGGGGACCTGTCCCCTGGAGGGTGGCACTCACAGTGGGATGGGTTCACTCCGTCATCGATGGTGACAATGAGGGATGTCTCCTGCGTGACACCGCCCGACGTCACCCGGCACACGTACTCCCCCGAATCGGCTGCTGTCACCTGGGGGATGCGCAGGCGGGTACCTGACACCTGCAGGGGACAATTAGTGGACAAGTCAGCACCATAGAGCAGGGGATGGGACAAATTCAGGGTGACCCTCCCCTGTCCCCTACCTGGTGGCCAGTGGGCAGGGAACCACCACGCTTGTACCACGTCACGGTGGTGGGGCCGGACCCTGCCACCACGCAGTTGAGGTCCAGGGTCTGTCCCTCGGCGATGGCCGAGGACAAGGACTCGATGCGGAGGGGCTGGGAGATGCCAGAGGCTGGGGGAGGACAGGGAAAGGGGATGTTTATCACCAAGGTGACACCCGGCTGTCCCCAAGCGCTGCCCTCTCTCTCACACTCACTGTAGTAGGTGTCAGCACTGCTGGGCACGGTGACAATGACAGACGCCTCCTGGGTGACAGTCCCCAGGGTCACCCGGCACACGTACTCCCCTGAATCGGCCACTGCCACTTGGGCAAGGCGCAAGCGGGTCCCCGACACCTGGGGAGGTGACAAGTTGGGGACACATCAGCACCTGATGCAGGGTTGTGGCCTGCAGGGCAAAGCCACCTCTCCCGTGTCCCACCTGGCTGTTGGGTGGCAGAGCCCCCCCACGCCGGTACCAGGTGACATGGGGGTGACCCTGTCCTGCCACCATGCAGTTGAGGTCCAGCGTCTGTCCCTCGGTGACCGCAGCCGAGGAGGTCTCGATCCTCACTGGTGGTGTGACACCGACAGCTGGGGGTGGCAGTAGGGTCAGCGGGGTCACCACCGTGTCCTCACCACGCCCCTGTGTCACCTCTCACCCATCCCAGTACCGTAAGAGGAGCCGGCGCCAGTCTGGATGGTGACAATGAGGGACGTCTCATGTGTGGCACTGCCCGAGGTCACCCGGCACACGTACTCCCCCGAATCGGCTGCTGTCACCTGGGGGATGCGCAGGCGGGTGCCCGACACCTGCAGGGGTGACACATGTGAGAATGGGGACATAAACCCCTCAACACCACCAAAAATCCCTTTTCCATCCCAAAATGCTCCTCAGTGTCCCCTACCTGGTGCTTGGCTGGGAGGGACCCCCCACGCTTGTACCAGGTGACAGTGGCCTGTCCCTGCCCGGCCACGATGCAGTTGAGGTCCAGGGTCTGTCCCTCGGCCACAGAGGAGGACGAAGACTCGATGCGTACTGGAGGGGTGACACCAACGGCTGGAGACAGAGACAGGAGGGTCACCCCAAGGACGGTGGCACTGTCCCCCAGTCCTCAGTCACCTCCTCCTGTCCCCACTCACGGTAGGCACCGGCACTGCTGGGCTGGATGGTCACCATGATGGAGATCTCCTTGGTGGTGGCCCCGCTGGTCACCCGGCACACGTACTCGCCCGAGTCGGCCGCTGTCACCTGCAGCAGCCGCAGCCGGGAGCCGGACACCTGTGGGGAGGGGACACGGGGTCACTGGGGCCATCAGCTCTGGCAAGCGGTCATCTCGGATTGCACAACGCGACTTGAGCTTGCACAGGGCCACTTTGGGCTTGCACAGGCCACCTGGGCTTCTATGGGGTCATTTGGGCTTCCTTGGGGTCACTTGAGCTTCCCTGGGGTCACTTGGTCTTCCCTGGGGTCACTCGGGCTTCTGTAGTCATGGGGCCCCCTGGGCCTCCCCAGGACCAGCTGACCTTGTATGGGGTCCTCAGGACTTGCACGGGCCCCTGGGTCTTGCCCAGAGCTGCGTGTCATCCCTATCCTCCCCGCTTGGTGACATCCCCCTCTGTGTCCCCTACCTGGTGCTTGGCCGGGAGGGTCCCCCCGCGCTTGTACCAGGTGACAGTGGCCTGTGCGGGGCTGGCGATGACACAGTTGAGGTCCAGGGTCTGTCCCTCGGTCACAGGGGATGACAGGGACGAGGACTCGATGCGCAGTGGGGTTGTGCTACCCGGGACTGGGGACCAAGATGGGTTAGAGACTGTGACCACTGCCATGTGTGACCGTCCCGGGTCACGGGGAGCAGTGTCACCCCCCACGGGAAACCTCCCATGTCCCCTGTCCCCACTCACGGTAGGCACCGGCACTGCTGGGCTGGATGGTCACCATGATGGAGGTTTCCTTGGTGGTGGCCCCGCTGGTCACCCGGCACACATACTCACCCGAGTCGGCCGCTGTCACCTGCAGCAGCCGCAGCCGGGAGCCGGACACCTGTGGCGAGGGGACACGGGGTCACTGGGGCCACTTGGGCTTCCATGGGACCATCTGCATTTGCACGGGCCACCTGGGCTTGCCCAGGGCCAGCTGGCCTTGCATGAGCCACCAGGACTTGCATGGGCCACCCAGGCTTGCCCAGACCTGTGGGTCAGCCGCCTCCACCCCCTTTGGTGACATCCCCCCTCCGTGTCCCCTACCTGGTGCTTGGCTGGGAGGGTCCCCCCACGCTTGTACCAGGTGACAGTGGCCTGTGCAGGGCTGGCAATGACACAGTTGAGGTCCAGGGTCTGTCCCTCGACCACGGCGGAGGCCGGGGAGTCGATGCGCAGGGGAGTCGTGTTGCCTGGGGCTGGGGACCAAGACAGGAGAGTGACACCAGTGACATCAGTGACACCAGTGACCACAGCAAGGCCTTGCCAGCATGGGCACCTGAGCCATGGCTCAGTGCTGTGACACATGAGGATGCCCCGCTGGCACTGCCACCCCCTGTCCCCACTCACGGTAGGCACTGGCACTGCTGGGCTGGATGGTCACCATGACCGCGGTCTCCTTGGTGGTGGCCCCGCTGGTCCCCCGGCACACGTCCTCGCCCGAGTCGGCCGCTGTCACCTGCAGCAGCCGCAGCCGGGAGCCAGACACCTGTGGGGAGGGGACACAGGGGTCACCAGGGACACTGGGGTCACCAGGGACACAAGGGTCACCAGAGCCACCTGGGCTCGCTCAGGGCTGTGCATCAACCCCAGCCCCCTTCGCGTCATCCCCCTCTGTGTCCCCTACCTGGTGCTTGGCTGGGAGGGACCCCCCGCGCTTGTACCAGGTGACAGCGGCCTGGCCGTGCCCGGCCACGATGCAGTTGAGGTCCAGGGTCTGTCCCTCAGCCACAGTGGACGAGGATGCCTCAATCCGGACAGGGACCCCTGAAGCTGGTGGTCCTGCAGGGGAGGACAGAGCTGTGACCACCCATCGGGAAGCAGCACATTCCCTGCCTTGCTCTGAGCCCCGTCTCACCATAGGATGAGCCGGCCACGGCCACGACAGTGACAATGACAGATGCCTCCCGGGCGGTGGTCCCCAAGCTTGCCCGGCACACGTACTCCCCTGAATCAGCTGCCGTGACGTGGGGGACACGGAGCCGGGACCCTGACACCTGCAGTTGGGGACATGCTTTGGTGCCACACAGCAGGGGACAGGGCAGCGTTTGGGGTGCTGCCCACCGTGCTCGGCCCTACCTGGTGGCCGGCGGGCAGGGAGCCCCCACGCTTGTACCACGTCACGGTGGCCGAGCCGGGTGCTGCCACCACACAGTCCAGGTCCAGGGTCTGTCCCTCGGTGACGGACGGGGACGAGGACTCGATGCGGACAGGCGGTGCTGCCCCTGTGGGGAGCAGAAGCGGGGATATGGATGGGTTGTAGCCCCCCCAAACCATCCCCAAACACCACTGGTGTCCCTCACTCTCCTCACCTGGCACCACGGCCACCTCGATAGCGGCGCGGGCTGTGCCAGCAGCGCTGGTGCCCACGCAGAGGTAGATGCCACCATCGGCCGCCGTCACAGAGGGGATGACCAGTGTGGCGATGTCACCGTGCTCGGAGCGGGACTGTGGCACGAGGGTGGGTGTCAGTGGCACCTGTGGTGCACCCACACCCCCTGGAGCACCCACGGGTGCCAGCGCCCCGCTCACCTGTGGCGGCAGGGTGCCCCCCTGCTTCTCCCAGGTGATGGTGGCAGTGGGGGACCCCGAGACCCGGCAGTAGAGCCGCACCGTGGAGCCCTCCTGCACCTCCGTCCGCTCCGGGCTCACCTGCACCTGCGGGGTGCCCGCG
>VWZT01010061.1:9706-45145 GCA_013397055.1 Pachycephala philippinensis
ACTGAACAAACTGTACTGCAAAATGTTATTTTAACACATTATATACTTTATACATTTTAAAACTAAAAAGATACTCATTTTAGCTCTGCTTCCCCAAGAGTTAAGGCAAAACTTTCAGAAGACCATTACTAATAATTTTTTCATGCTTTATCTAATTCAAGTCAATATATTATGAAATATTATTCTCACTATTTCTATATATTGTAAATATAAAAGTGACTTCACCTAACACGGTTCATCTCCCATTTTAAATGCAGTGGATACAGTAAAGAAAACATTCAGAAGTTACATCCTAATACATAAAACAATAATATAATTTTAACTTCATGGGGAAAAAATAATGATAGAACAGGGGTTTCCTTTGTTATAGCACAACAGCAATGGGAATTTTGTTTTTATGAACATCTATTACAGTGTAATCTAATAAAAAAATTCTCATTTGTCCAGAGATCTCCCAATTCATTTTTTCCCTTAAAAGGTTGTAAAAGTAACTGAGGTAAGAAAAGATAAACAAAGTTCAGTTCATGTTCCTTATCACAATGACAGCTCCATGTATGTGCTTATAAATTGATGATTTATTATTAACAAAATCTCAATTACACAAAATACTTACATTTTTAACCAAGTGACAATAATAATCTGCTGACGTGTAGCCCAGAGCTGATATGAATGTACTGGTTTCAGCTTCATTACTTTCCCACTTAGAAGAAGAAAGGAGATGGCACAGCAAACTCTGAGAAATCAAGAGAATGGCAATAAAGTACCAGGGGACAACAAGCTGTGTAAGGAGATATGACAGCTACTGAGCTCTGTCTGGGGTAAGGTCCTTTGATCGGCTATGGCCATTTTGCACCATTTGACACAGAAGAGCAGACAGCTCCCACCAAGCATAAGGAAAATGATGCAGCTGCCACAATAAAATGTGGGTTCACACACACCACATGATTTCAGCAGCTGTCCAATAGCAATGGCGACCATTCACACCAAAAACAGACAGACCTTTGCTAGGTTTCAGTTCTCTGGGAGCCATTTCAATCATCTGTAGTCTCAATCAGTACCATGATCAAGAAAAGAAAGTGTGAAATTAACTACTTTTCCATATCACTGTTTCAAGATGTCCTGGGATTCAGGGTCTGGCTTCATAATGTAATTTGCTTAATTTCCTCATTATCTTGAGGAGATAATGATAAAACCTTATCTTGACATTACTTCCTCTACCAGTTTCACTATGAAATGCTTTACATCTCATTAAAACCTTTTAAATACATCATACAATAACCTAAGCAATCCTTTGATGATAGATTCTAAGTCAGATTAACAGATTTGGTACACTGGTTCTGCAGGCGTGCATGGAGGACTCTGAGAATAGTACTCAAGCTTTCCCAGTTCTTCAGCGCTATACCACAGCTCTGCTGTCATTTGGACAGACATTACACCCCAGCACCTTCCCCAGCAAACTTATTTATGAAAACCAAAAGTGTGAAATCTTGAGCAGGTTTTTGCATCCTGGAGTCACAGCTGAGAAGAGGCAGTTCTATGTTGATTATCAAACAATCTGCTCTGTGTTTTTTACAGCTTTTATTTCTTCCTGTTCTCGATTGCTACATGCTGATATAAAAACAGTTATGCTCCCTTTCTAGGTTTCATTTCAGGGCTTTATGTATCATTGACACTTAATAGGATAAACTAGATTACACTTTATATGGCACTAAGTATATAAAATTCTTTGTAACAGAGGGTCAGGATTAGTATATACTGAAAGAGCCCTTCATTTAAAAAATATATGATTAAAAGAAAGTTAAGATGAACACTCTGTGACTTCCATGGGTTTAGGCTGCTTCATTCTGTGTATTCTTATTAATAAACGAGGAACCTGATGAAAGATTTTGAGACAAAAAACCCCAGAAATCTCATTAACTCATTTTCTCCTTTCAGAAACTCAAGTATTTATACATGCTTTTGTTGAACATCCCTAAGCAACTGCTTCAGAAGTCCTGGATTTAGACATGTTGAATCCATGTGTTCCATGTTTGATTGATGTGAGAGAGAAGAATCAGCAGAAGAACACCAGAGGTCTAAGAAAATTCACTGTTATCAAAATAAGGAACAAGCATTTGGGATACCTTATTGACCATACTCTAGGATTCTTTTACTACCTTGAAGAGTTATGTTAAATGCCTAAATATCCTTTTCCTTCATCGTAAACCTTTTTTCCTAGATAGCCCTCAACAGGAGAAACTGCTGTTCTATTGCCATTCAGTGAATTCCCTAAAACCAAAGAGGAGGGAAAATGCTGTGGCAAAACAGAGTTTCAAAGTAGTAACTTACATTCGATTTCTGCATTCTTAAGAAAAAGCAGAAAAGAGCAGATTTTCAAAATGTACAAGCCTCTTCATATGTCAAAAGTGGAAGCTAAAATCTATTAAACTGTACAATCTCCAAACAGGCCTTAACCAATTTATTAATAAAAAATAATAACACTTACATATTTTATTGTCTTTTGCAATTATTACTGAAGTTAAATTTTCTTTTCAGAACGTTATCAAGGGTTCAGACAATTAGTTCGTACAAAATAGGACAGTTTGCCAAGTAGAATGAGATAAGGGACCAAACTGCAAGCTGAAAACCAAATAAAAGCGCTATTACAACAACAAACCTGGGATGCCATTTCTGCTAGAGGTAAGGAAGGGGCTTGAAAATTACAAAGTCTGTTGGATGGCTTAGTGAAAGACATACAAAAAGCTGGACCAGTGACAATAAACACAAAAATCTCTGAAAAGGATTTGACAGGTTGACATGGTGACAGCTAAATGAGGGAGTAGCTTAAAACCCCATATATTCACCTGTAACACTATAAAATTGATTATCTAGTGACCCTTTCTGTAACTAGAATTTTCCTAAGGATAAAAATAATCAAACACTTTTGAAGAGTACTTTCAAAATTACTTTACCCCTACCCCTGCGTAACAGCCGGTGTTAACCAAGTGATAAAAGGAAAGAGAAGACAAAATTACTATACATCATCAAGTCTGCATACATCCTGCAACAGTTTCCTCGGTTGTTTTTTGGTTTGGTATTGCTTTGGGGTTTTGTTTGTTTCTTTACTTGCTTGGGGTTTTTTGTTGTTTCATTTCAATTTACTAGATCCATGCAAGGAATTCGCAGATTTTTTTCTCTTGAAATGTACAAAACCACTGAACAGCCAGAAGGGGGCAAGGAAACACAGGCAAGGAGATACTGTAGTCAAGATGAAAGGAGCTATTAGGTATTTATATAAGTCAAATAGATATTAAAGATGGAAAATATGTAAAATTTAGCTCTGTGTCTTATGTATTTCATTTTACTGACACTGTTGCAGCGGAAAGCCTGAGACACCCCTACATGCAACAAAGGTAAGATATTTGTTTACCATAAGTTAAAGCATTTGTCTTTTTCAGTTTAAAAGCTTTCTTGCTCTTCTAGAATATATACAGAAAGTTCTCCCCTCTAGAAAAATAGCTTATTTACTTCTTATATAATTCTGGTTGTAAGTGATAATTCTTTTACTACTCTATATTAGCAGAGAGTTGTCTTAAAGAAAAACAAATACTGATGCTTCACTCATACTTGGTAAATGAGCTGTTAGGATAAGGAATATTTAGTATCTTCATCAATATGATGGGATTGAGTGGGACAAGAGGATCGAGTGCACCCCCAGCCAGTTTGCAGATGACACCAAGATCTGTGGTGCAGTTGATCCCTGTGGGAAGAGATGCCATCCAGAGGTATAAGGGGCGGACCTGTGTGAACCTCACAAAGTTCAACAAGGTCAAGTGAAAAGTCCAGCACCTCAGATGGGGCTATCTCCAGTATCAATTATCAGGGATGAATGGATTGAGAGCAGCCCTGCAGAGAGGGGCTTGGGAATATTAATGGATGAAAAACTGGACATGAGCCAGCAATGTGCACTTGCAGATCAGAAATCCAGAGATGCTGGAACAGGTTGTCCAGAGAACTGGTGGATGCCTCATCCATGGCAAGGATCCAGGTTGGATGGGGCACTGAGCAATGGCAGGGGGGTTGTACTAGGTGATGGCTGATACCCCTTCAACCCAAGATGTTCCATGAGTCTGTGATTTGTGTAAGTTGGACTGTTTCTAGAAACCAAGCAGCTTTCTGCTCTTCTACCACAATCCTCACTAATGCTGTGGAAGGGGAAGTATAATGGCCAGAAATAAAACTTATACCTAATAACCTCCAATTAAAGACAATATTTTATTTTCATATTATTTTTCCAGCCGCTTAGCAGGTCAAGTGGAAAAACAAACTCAATACTTGTGAGAAACATAATTTTCCAGTTAAAACATGGAAATATAAAAGAAACAAACCATTCCAAGAGATACTCTCTAATAAGAAAATCTGACTGAGAACACAAAAAAAAAGTCATGTAATTATTTTCTTACATTTGTCCATCCTCTTTCATCCTATATATCATTAACTTGATTATCAAAAAGACAGTGCAAACCAGGAATGGCTAATTTTTAACTAAATGGCAAGGAAAACTGTTGGGTTTGACGTTCACAAAGTTTAAAATCCAGTTAATTCTCAGATCTAAAGGGTTATTTCACATCATACTGTAGAATTTGGTTAAAACTAGCTCCAAGACTGAGTGTAAAACAACATTCTCTTACATTTCAGTTTCTTCCTTCGTTTTTGAAATTAAGTCTTTTAGAAAGTACTATAGAGAAATCTAACAGATTTCAGATTTTCTCACATACACAGGAAGCAGTACAAATATTCAAACCTAGTGGTAGGTTCCATTATTACATTATGAATCCCCCCCCCGAAAGCATTTTGGAAAATCAAAAAACATGACATATTACACAGCCACAGTATGGGTTTCTGGGGTCAGAGAGATCAGTAATTTGATCCTGATGACTTTTAGGGAATCATTTCAAGATCAATACCTACAAGGTATTCAAGCACATGATGAGAAAATTGTCAGTCCTAAATGCACTCCTGTATTGATTATATCAGTCATGGATCCTACAGTACTCTAGCAAAATTAACAACTGGAGATCTACATAATCATCAGTTATTCCTGGCAGTGAATCTATTACCACTCACTGTCTAATCCACTAGTACCACATTCTACAAGCCAGGAAAGTGGAGCAATCTGCAGCAGAAATGCTGCATTCAAAAGGAAAAATTGCAAGGTGTCTTTTATTTTTGCATTTCCAGAATCAAGGTGGCTGCTTTGGGAGAACGAACAGCAGTCAGGCATACTATAATATCAGAAGTGACTTCTTTTCTTGATTTCTCTCACCACTGAGTAAGTAAGAAGGAAACCACCATGGTTCTAGTTGCAAGAGAAGAAATCCATCCCCATGGCCTAGGATTAAAGTTCTGTGACAAAATCCCATTCAACCTGAAACTGAATTAATGAATAATAAAGCCCTCACAACGACCAACTTCTTTGAACAACCTTGCCAGTGGCTTTATTTTATTGATGCAATTTATACTGAGCAATACTGCAGATAATTCAAAATCCACTGCTGCAGAGTGATTTCTAATATCTTTAACAGGCAGATAATCCTACAAGCATTACCATAAAGATATAAAGTCATTTCCTTATCAGTGTAAGTACACTGCTTCATATCTACAAGATCCTATAGTGGAGGCCTGATTTAACATTTACTCCTCTGACTTGCAGATTTATATATATAGAGGCTATCCCAAATTAATTCGCTCAGGAAAGTGGAGGGAATGAGAACAGACTTGAAACTGAAGATTTCTGAGAATGGAGAAAAAAATGGAGAAAAAAAAGCCACGATTTTGCTGGTTATCACCCCCTGTATCTGTCAGTAAAGCTATCCTACAATAAAGTTATCCTGCTTAACTAACCTGGTCTCCTTCTCTGACTAGGAGACATGCTTACTGGATGAGGAAAAGGCTGTGGATGTTGTCTACCCGGACTTTTACAGATTCATGGAATCATGTTCTGAGTGGGGAATCATCTGCGGAAGGGATCTGCAAGGATGACTGAGTCCAACCCCTGGCCCTGGCACAGCACCATCCCCAAGAGTCACACCAGGTGCCTGAGAGCATTGTCCAAATGCTCCTGGACTCTGTCAGGCTTGCTGCTGTGACCACTTCCCTGGGGAGTCTGTTCCTGTGCCCAACCACCCTCTGGGTGAAGAACCTTTTCTAATATCCAACCTAAACCTCCCCTGACACAACTTCATGTCATCTCCTCGGATCCTGTCACTGGTCATTAGAGAGAAGAGATCAGTGCCTGCCCCTCCTCTTTCCCTCATGAGAATGCTGAAGACCCCAATGAGATCTTCCCTCAGTCTCCTTGTTGAAGACCCCACTGAGGTCTCCTGTCAGTCTTTTCTTTTCCCGGCTGAACAAACAAAGTGACATCTGCCACTCCTTGTATGGCTTCCTCTCTAGACCTTTCACCATCTTAATAACTTTACTAAAGTAAAGCCTTTGACACCATTTCCCACAGCATTCTTCTGGAGAAAATGGCTACTCATGGCCTGAGTGTACCCTTTGCTGCATGTAAAACTGGCTGGATGGCCAGCCCAGAGAGTGATGGTGAATGGAGTTACACCCAGTTGGTCTCCAGTCCTACTGGTGTTCCTTAGGGCTCAGTGTTGAGGCCATTCCTGTTCAACATCTTTATTGATCATCTGGGTAAGGAGAACATGTCACAGCCCATTGGTATGGGGCATGATGCTCATTATAGATTCTCACAGGCTGAACAAGACACCAGACCATGTGCCAGGAAATTAATATTTTGTTGTACAGTTGTCTTAGCTACAGCAACCAGCCCACTGCTTAGACTGAGAAGGTGTTGGCTAGCAAGCCTTTAAATACTTACAAGAGGTGCTGGCTAGCAAACCAATATTCAAAGGTTGTGGCTCACAAACCGCAACACTCCAACTCAAAGGTGCTGGTTAACAAGCCATATCATACCTCCACTATCTCCCCACTCCCACAACAAAGTTCAGCTGGAGTATGGGAGAGGATATGATTTGCTGAGGCAAAGGAAGAGAAGAAAACAAATCGTATCTCCAGTCCTTAGATATCACACCGGTTCTGTCACGTGGATGGTCCAGAGCTTGGATATCAAGAAACAAAACAAAAGAGAATGAGAGGAGAAAGGGAGAAAAGAGAAAGAAAGCCAGAGAAAAAAGGAAGAGGGGACCTGATTCACTCCCTTTTATAGTTCACCTGGTGCACGCCTTTTATGTAAATTAGACTTGTCACACAGTTTTGTTCACTCATGCACAGCCAGGCCTTCTCCAGGAAGTGAGGTAGTGGGGGAGGACTAAAAATGCGTCTCAAGGCAGAGTAGGAACTTGGCTCAGAACAGCACTGCCCCAGCTTCATGGGACCCTCTACTCCAATTACACCTTTCCTGTAGCAATACTCAGAATGTTTGAGACAAAATATGCTCAGGTCTGATCCTCTACAGTGCCCCCTCAGTCTGCAGGTGAAACCAAGCTGGGTGGGAGAGCTGATCTGCTGGAGGGTAGGAAGTCTCTGCAGAAAGATCTGGACAGGCTGATTCAATGGGCTGAGGCCAGTGGTATGAGGTTTGATACGGTGAAGTGCTGGGTCCAGCCCCTGGGTCACAACAACCTCAGGCAGCACTACAGGCTGGGGCAAGAGAGGCTGGAAAGCTGCCCGGCCAAAAAGGACCTGGGGGTGCTGGTCAACAATGGCTGAACACGAGTCAGTGTGTGCCCAGGTGGCCAAGAAGGCCAATGGCATCCTGGCCTGTATCAGCAATAGTGTGGCCAGCAGAACCAGGGTAGGGATTGTCCCCCTGTACTCAGCACTGGTGGGGCCACACCTTGAATCCCAAGTCAAGTTCTGGGTCACTCACAACAAGAAGGATATTGAAGTGCTGGAGTGAGTCCAGAGAAGGGCATCAGAACTGGTGAAAGGTCTGGAGCATAAGTCCTGTGAGACACAGCTGAGGGAACTGGGGCTCTTTAGCCTGGAGAAAAGGAGGGGAGACCGTATTGTTCTCTACAACTGCCTTAAAGGAGGGTGCAGCCAGGTGGGGATCGGTCTCTTCTCTTACAGTCTCAGTTACAAGTGACAAAAAGAAGACATGGTCTCAAACTGCACCAAGAGAGGTTTAGATTGGATATTAGGAAAAATTTCTTCATTGACAGGGTAGTCAGGCATTGGAATAGGCCATCCTATTGATGGTGGCATCACCACTTCTGGAACTGTTCAAAAGCTGTGTAGATGTGGCACTTGGGGACATGGTTAGGTGGCAACATGGCAGTGCAGTGTTAATATTGGACTTGATGATCTTATAGGTCTTTTCCAACCTCTATGACTCTACAGAGGACTAAGCAACTAAAACAGTTTTCACGTAAGCTAAGCTAATTCTTTTGCTACTCCCCTTTAAGTAATGAAGGCTGATTTCCATGTACGACAAGAGATTTGCTGAGTTACTCCATAACTTTGTTTCTCAGAGACAATCATCTCATGAGGCATATGAAACTGTGAAAGCCTGGAAATTACTTTTGTGGAGCAGAACTTGTCCCTCCACTGATTTAAGTAACACAGCCCCAGACAGATACCAACTCAGCTACTGTCCACCAATCCAGCAAGGCAGGAGGCGCTTTAGTCTCTGACACTGTATTTACCAAGCAGGGGTCCAAAAGCTCTGAACCCTTTTACCCCTTTTCTTTCTGAAATAGCCAATATTTTCCTGCATATATCAATGGGTTAAAATATAGAACCTTGAATTAAAGGCACGATTGCTTCTGAAATTAGACATCAACACATAAACAGAACCTGATTTTTATTACAGGATGGCAAGTTTTATGCTAGTAACTGTATTTTTGTAGCAACTGTTCTGGGATTTACGGCACAGTTTTAAAGACATTCCAGGGGAGCCAGATAAACCAATTTATTTCTGGGAACTTCTCAACACACTCTTTCCAAAATATTTATAGTTCTGAATGTCCTCAGAAGCATATTGTGAAAATCAACAGCTCCAACGTATTTTGAACAGCAGAGATGGATGGTTTCACTGGGATAAGCCATTCAAACCTGACACTGATTAAGACTTCCCAATGATGCTACTGAGCTCTTTTCTGCCATCTTGGATGAGTCTATCAAAGCAACAGAAGAGTAGGATGGAACTGAATAATCTATCATTTATTCTAAAGAATACTTCTCTTAAGTATATTCTCCTTGAAAACACAGAGTGCAGTTAGTTTTTGAGAAGAGACCATTAATGACATTTTGCTGAAAATTATGATCTGTGTGAATCTGTTGCAGTAAGTACAGGACACATACCCAAGGGGAAATTTCTGAAATCTGATCAAGTAACAGGTTTATTTCTGACCTTTCTATCTGCTTCAACAGGAACCAGATTTCCTCAGCTCTGCTAAAAAAAAGCAGGTATAATATGAAAAACTTTATCTTATTCAGAGGAAGCTTTAGAAGTAAGTGTTATTTCTTATACACATTTAATCCAATTTTTGAGAGAACTTCTTGTATGTCAATGATTTCAAGTGTGTGTACATCAATGTTGTTCTTAGGTGTTTCCTCTACAGCCAGATGGCCCATTGCTTTCAACACAAGTCTAGAAGACAAGTCAAATCTATTTCCAAGCTGTAAAATAGTACTTCAAAACTGTATAATTGATTACAGCATTAAAGATGAATCAGACAATATGATCTCCAATCATTATTAAAAAAAATTAAAATACTATATAATAGGTTTTTTCTTTAAAAGTAGGATTCTAACAGGCCACATTACTTCCTAAATCATTTAACAGTCCTCAGTAAACAAGATATACACATTACTCTGATTTGTTTAAATATAAATTGTTTCTTTCCTAGCTTTCAGCAGCTCAGACCAAACCAAACTCCTGTAAATATTTTTAGTAATATTTTCTTAAAAATCCTGCCCAATGACCTATGAGTTTTATCGTGTCCCATATCCTCTAGATTAAACAACTGACAATAAAACACAAACAGGTTTGGTATTTTTAAAACCTTCTTACTATGAAATAACCAGCCAGTTCTGAATAATCGTAGTGGCTAAGTCTGTAAATGACAAAGCCGCACATTCATTTAGAGACCATTTCACCAACTGTTTATGAAATCAATTCTGTGAGTGTGAGTGGAATGCTGACATAACACAATTCATACTATTTCTACACACTTATCCATTCATAACAAAGTCTGTGACTTTTAATTTTCCTTCTAAGACCTCTTGCTCACTTGTTCCGTGGCTCCAGGAAAAGACAGAAAAATAGTTTTCCACAAACCAAAATCAAAATGTAAAAGAATGTAAGGTATCAAACATCACACAGATTTAAACATAATCTAGCTTTCAAAGCACTGTTTTACTCAAAACAATTCTGTTTTCTCAACATTTTATAAAATTCTCAGTGTATAGATTAGGGGAAATTACATGGCATGTATTTGTGAACAACAATTATCAGTACGTGAGAGCATATTTTATACACTAAAAAAATAGTAAAAAATCGTTAAAAGTATCTTTAAATATACCATCAATAATGTAACCAAAATGTCCAGTTTCTCCTTAAAATTGGTAAAAACACATTTCAGACAGACAAAATGTTAAATTATGTACATACATACATTTCAATGATTACCTAGTCAACGCAACCTCTCACTTTACCAAACTGAGTCTATTCCAGTAACCACTCAGAGGTTTTGCAAAAAAGAAATCACTTCAGTTTCAATTAACATTAAGAAAGCTTGGAATATTCTTCAGTAATTTAGTTAATTAGGGCCAAAGTGCCTAAGTATAGGGCTGGGGGGGTTTGCTTCCCACATTTCTTTCTGACATTTACTGTCAGGAAGTTTCTTATTTCAGCACACTTTATGGATACATGCATCTACGGGATGGTTTTCATTAGCTAAATTCTATACCAGCACACTAAATAAAACTGCTGGCCACAAGTACATGTTTCAGATTTACTGAAGCATCTCATTTTAGTCCTTCTTCACTTGGAACGAAAGTCTGACATCTGCCTACATCTAAATCTCCATTGATAACCATTACAGACTAGTTGATTATAAACAAATTATTCTGCTAAACACTCCTACAGAGACAAGGATCTTGCCATTTAAGCATGTGATCAAGTTACAGAAAATCTACAGATAAATGACTAGACTGAATTAATTTTACTTTTGGGTTAAAAATAAAAACAAAAAACCCAGGAATAATACTATTCTTTCAGAAAATTAATACACAGACTTCATTGCTTTTCACATATTCCCAGACACAAAAACATAGATTCTGTGAAGTTCTCCACACTGTACCTGATGCAATAGAGCCCTGTTCTGTCCCTGAAGAATGTAAGCAGGCTCATTTTCAGTCAGCATTTGCAGTAAAACTGCTTTAAATGCTCTTACATTAGGCCAATTTCCTTAACTTTGTTTTAACAACCACAACTACAATTTGCTCTTTAAAAATAGTAAAAAAGTATGGCAAAAATACACTAAAGGACCACGAAAACCTACTAGAAAAACTTAACTGAATAAAATTCAAAAACCCATTGAGACAAATATACTTTTTCTTCAGAAATTAAAGTATGCTATTAACAGTATTCCTCTTGCTTATACAGGTAGCTTAGCAAAAAGACTAAGCTGATATTCTACGTCTGTTTCCTAAAATGGATGAAAAATGTTACATGATCCTAATTTCCAAATGAAATGTGGAAAAGAAAATTATGGGGAGGGGAAGGCAAGGCTGGATTGTTGTTCCCTCACCAATTCAAGCTCAGTTACGTTCTGTGACACTGGTACAGCAAAAGCATGTTGCACTACTACTGTGGCTAAGACCATGCAACTTTTTAATGGATGAGTTCCAAAGCCTAAGCTCCATCTGCAAGTCACTAACAAAACCCTCAGAAATTATAAGAAAGAAACTAAAGAACTGTCGGGCTGGCAAGCTTTGAGTCTGCTCTTGGCCTCAGACAGGAAAAGCAGTTTCAAATCTCCTTCCCTTTTCTCTCTCCTTTCTCTTTAAGAAACACCCACCTCGAAAGTGCTATTACTCTTTGTCTTAAAGAAAGGGAGACTTTTGATGCTGAAATAAAACACACATTTACACTAACTTACAAAAGGAAATTCAATAGCTCTACCAGAGTCAACCGTAAATCTTTTTTCTTTTTTTTAAAGCTCTCTGGTTTAACTAGCCAGAGATTTAGAATTAATTTCCTTCTTCCCTCCACAATTTTCAAAAGCCAAAATGAAAGCTTCCCACTGAAGAATTCCTTAAATCCACCCAAAAATGATGTGGAAAAGAGGGATGAATAAGTTTAGAAAGAGTGGATGGATTGTAAGATTGTTTCACTTTTACTTTTAATCTGTGAGTTCCATAATTTCTAGAAAAATTATAATCTCAAATTTATGCTTTTTTCAATGAATGTATGTACCCAATGTTTGACTTTTATATTTCCAATAGGTACACATTGCAAATACTGCACCTAATTTACAACGATATTCATGAAAAATTACTTTAATCACTTTGGGTTTGGACTTCCCAAGTATCATGCCATTAAAAGTTTAAGGGGAGAAAAATGTCCACTGAACTTCTTAGCAAAAAAAAGCACAAAATACACCTAGATTGGTGATACAACAACTGCTGGTCACAGTTATATTAAATTGAGCAAAAATATCTAATGCCAGTAGAATTTCTTCAAATAAAGACCTCTTTTTATGTCTCAGTAACAAATCATTATTCTTTACTGGAGCCACCTGGCACGACTAAAGTGCTCTGAGAAATGTCAGCTGGCTAGCAAATTGTGACACTTGCTGTTAAAGCTCAAGCAGCCTTGCAGGAAAGCAGAATTCTTGCTTTCTCATTTTGTTCTTTGACATACTTAGCTTTTGTTTATTTTGGCCCAGAAGCCAAGAAATCCTTTATACTCATGTCAGCTTGGCATTGTTAAAGAATTATATTTGAAGAAGAGAGGTCTGTTTTCTCCCAGCCCATTCATAATACCGTTCTATTTTCAACCAGAAGACTATGGTAATGATTGCAAATTTGAAAACACTGCAAATTCACTTACATCGTACCAGTGTAACTATCTACAGGCGACCAGAGAAGGTCCAAATCAGCTTAAAATGCTGATTCTCAAAAGAGCTAGTGAGAAGACTAACTAACTATTTAGATATATAATCTTCAAAATGTTAGAAATTACCAAGAACTCCCTCTGGCTGACTTTACAAAAACTGAAAGAACAACAGAAACAAGAAAATCCTGACAGTGAACTCAGTAAAACTTCAAGACAACAAGGATTAGAAATCATTTATGTGCTGTATGTGAAAAGCCACCTTCATTCTAAAATGTTTTCTCATTATGTTAAAAAGATCCAGCCCCAGTCCCTTCTTGCACAAATAGGTTTAATACCTTTTATCATCCTCCCATCCTTTATGAATTGAATTGTTTTACAACATATTCTACTAGAAATCTTGAATATATGCTATTACTGTATCAATTACTCATCTTTGATTCATCAGTCAATTCCCATTTTCACTGCAATATTCCCCCTCACCCAGAAGCCACCCGCTCTAACCACACCTGAGAATTTTGGGGTCTTTAACCTTTAACAGAACTGTACATTAACAAGTTTAAGAGGCAGACATGTCGAATTTTTAGAAAACACTGCTATGAGATGTGGGATTCCTAAGGTGTGTACGCCTTAGGAAGTGCACTCACTTCAACAGGATAAAGTCCTTGTTACCTGGGACACAAGCTAATGGCACATAGGACAGAGAAAAGTGCTTGCTCTTTACTCCCTTGGGACGCATTGCAGAGCAAGCCGACTTGATTCTTAAAACTGAATTTTAACCAGTAATTTAAAGGTTGAAAAATCTCTTATTGCATTAAGAGTTCAGTAAGTCATTGGGCTTTAATTAATTATGTCAGATCTTAAACACATGCCTATGTTTCATTTAAGTATTTTGTCCTCTGTTTTGATTCAAAAGAAAATTGACTTTGAACTATCAGTTACCCAGTGACATTTAAGACATTTCTTTCAAGCTCATTTACATACTTGATTCCACATAGGCCTAATTACAATGTAAAAACTCATCTACCAAAATATATCCTTTTGTGTACATGCACTTATAAAATATAATTAAATCACCTGTCCTCAACTGCAGTTGATTTATGTACTCCAAAAGAGGCCTGTAAATGCTGTCTAACTGTTTGCATGACACCAAGTTTACCTGCTTAAATCTATTCCGTAAAACTCAAGATTCCAGATGAGTATACGTCAAATATCAAGGAGGTGAAATCAGCTTCCAAAGGAGTAAACTGGCCACAAGGTGAAAAAACACCAGAAAGTTCCCCTTCATTTTGGCTGGAGAAAACGTACTCTGCTAATGGCTAGAGAGACAGTAAAGCATTTTACAGAAACAGCAAAACCACACTGGGCATTGAAGGAAAAAATGTGGGAGAATGAAAACAAGATGGAAAGCTTTTAAATTAAACATAACACAGCATTTAATGTAAGGGCAGAGGTTATTTCTTGCTGCAAAAACCAACAAAACATTCAGGTTTTAAAGTAATACGTATTTTAATAACAAAAGCCCCAACAGAGCACAACAAACTTTTTTAAAAGCCTATAGATAGTACATTATATACTATTTACTTCAAGCAGAACTGATTTGGGAGGTAACAGCTGACAGAAGCAAGCAGCCAAAAGGAGGGGTGAAGGGAAGCTATATTTTTTCAAAATTAAAAACCCTTAATGGTCTGTGGAATGCTGTTTACTTCATCTCTGTTTTACAACCACTGCTGCATGGAGAAGGGATTGACTGAAATGTTTGCAGCCTGTGGCCACCCACATTATGGGAAGCACTATGATTAAAGAGAATGCTACGCTGTTGTATCTGCCAGCAGTCTGCTCCATGCTGTAATTATTATACTTGCCGTCTTCTTATAATCTATTGCATCTGTTGCGGCAAGACCCCAGTGTCCAACATGAAAACCATTGAACCCAAATAGCAAGTTATTTTTAGTGTGCACAAATGGTCTGAAAACTGGATACTTTAAATACTTCTCTTTTATGTTTATGAAAACATTTTCCGTTATAGGATAGCCAGTCACATCTACCACTGAAATACTCACTTTAAACTAACTACCGAAAGATATAGTCTGACACACCACCCATTCATCCCACATCTTTATAATGAGCTAAGTTGTTGCTTTAGATCTTTAAAGCACAAAAACTGCGTGAATTCTAGATTAGACATGTCTCTAGAGAGCACTAAAATATCAGAATTCCATCTGTCATTTTGTTATTACATACACTGAACATTTCTGATGACTCTATAACTTCTCCCTTTCTCTTTAAGAATATTTAATATTTAATAGCAACAACTTTGAAAACAATAAAGTAAGCCGTAAACACCAAAATAAGTAGCAGTTCTCTTAGCAGAAATTTTATTAACTCTTAAAGGAGTTCAAAACTTACACTACATGCATTCTCTTGATTTTGTTTCGTATTTTATCACACAAAATTAACGAGTACAACACTATTGTTGGAAGCAATAACAGATAGCTGTTATTGCACTCTTCTCCAACAAATTTACGAGGCAGTCTGTCCCATTTCAACAATTTTGCCAGGAGTTGGCTGCAGATGCTCCTGGTGAAAACCACAGATTGTCTACTGGCTGTAACTATGAGGTATTACACTAACCAGTGTGCCACCACCTAGCAAAAGAGGGAAGAAGGGTATGTCACAAGCAAGGCTGAATGAAAACAATCAAGGACTGAGTAAAAGCCCATTCATCTCCAACCACTCCAGACCACTTTGAGGAAATATCTTTAGACCCTCTTACATATAAGCTGTTGATGGAAGGCAAGGGTAAATTCCATATATAGTGATTGAGGAAAACTGCCACAAAGACTCCTGAAGGAGCAGGGAAAAACACAGAAAAAATTAACAGGAAAAGTATAAACAAGACACATACTTTAATCACCATCAGATGTCTTTCATCTGAAGGAACACACTATGATCTTTGCAGTGATCAAAGTTCCTGATGATTATTTGCACAGGTTAGAGGAGGAATGACAATGCTTTTCCAAACATACCAAAAAAGCCATAAGATCCGTAAAACCACAAGAGTGAGTCTCAGAAAGTGATTAAGTAACTTTGAACTACTTTGGCCTCCAGGATACTTAACATTTTCCATTCGTCTCTTGGATCCATGCCTCCTGGAACACAGACGTCCCTCTTCCCACAACTGCTAGGGAAAACTAGATCCCCTGCTCCACGCCTCCCCATCCCTCTTATACTGACATTCCCTTCTGATTATTTTGTGTTTTATCATGGTAAAATATTACAGTGATATTAACACAATAGTCCAAACCAACTAGTTATTTATCTTTGTCCAAATACTACTAGAATTGTTTTCCCTTTAGAGAGGGGAAATGACAACAAAAAAGTTTCAAAATGCTGTATTTGTAATAAAACCATGTTAAAACTATGCTCTATGACAGATTCTTTCTCCTTTAACTTTCTCACTAACAAATAGCAGGTGAAGTATGTTCATAATTTTAACTCAGATATCTCTGTTCAGCTCTTAATCTCCTTCTTTCAAAGCTGTCTAGATAAGAAGGAAAAAATATGTTTCTCAGTATGTCCTCTAGCAACTCATAAGCCTTTTAATAGACACATTACCCATATATGTCATTAAAGTAGTATCCTTATCTCATAGGGACATCCTTTATTATAAATCCAACATTATTTTAATACTTCTTGCATCAGATGGTCTTGGGGCCCATTTCCCCTATGGAATGACAATTCACAAGTGATTTAGGCTCTTCCTAACTTAAAAAAGCAAACTAAAGAACAGATATTGAGGCTCACTATAATTTGTGCACTACATATTTTCTTCATGTTACCTTAAATTCCTGTCTGCTAGAAAAATGTGAACTTGAAGATTTTCTTCTATAAAGAATTATTTATTAAAAGAATACTTTTTAAGAAAAGAAAAGCTCTTTACATTATGTTTGAATTACTTTTAACATATGTCCTTTCCTAACATTTTCTGATGTTTTCCTAACTGGCAAAGTGTACATACAAATAAAAATAGTAGGTAATGAGTTTGAAAGATGGAAAGCATATTGGCTCCAAAATCAAATCAACAGTCTTCACCTAAGAAGAGAATATTGGAATTCCAATTTGGTGTACAACCTACACAGAATCACAGAATGGTTTGGGTTGGAAGGGGATCTTGAAGATCATCTCATTCCAACCCAGCCACCAGGGGCAGGGATGCTTTCACAGCATTTGGTCTTTGCCTGAGCTGCGCTGCAGCCGTGCCTGTGACTGCTCACGCACCTCGCTGCCCTGCAGCCTGACCCCTGGCCATGATACCTCAGCTAAACCTTGGGCCTGCCTCGTCACTGTGAGCCTGGTGTGGCAGTCACTGGACTCACGGCTGGCCCTGGTGGTGTCACTGGACCTGCTCTGCTGTCCTTGTGCACCGGTGCCATTTCTGTGTCACGGCACAGCTGCACCTGCCTTGTCCTCACCTGCAGGTGCCGGCTCAGCCTCCCCTGTGCAGCAGCCACCCTCACACCACCTGTGGCAGTGGCACTGAGCTACTCTCAACTGCCCCTGAAACATAATGGTCTCAGTACTCAGTTTCACTGGGTGTCACTAATAAGTCTTCTCAATTAGCCTCTCTATTGACTACTCTCAGATCTTACATTCAATTAAGAGTTGATCTACATCTACATTTTGCCTCACTGAATTTTTTCCAAATGCTTACTGAATTTTCCAGCCAACAGCAATTCTGTTCAGGGTCTGAATTTACCTTTGCAAATATGATACTTAAGAGGTGAAGAGTGTTTCATCCTCAGAATTTATTCTCAGACCTTCTGGCCACAACTGGTTTATTATCATTTAAGCTGAAGCTCAGTTTTCACCAAAAAAAGAACCTACAAGCATTTTACTGCATGAACTGAGGTCAGTAGAAGATTAGGATTTCTTACTCTTGCTTTTGTTAGGCCCATGGCACAAACAGCAGCATTTTCCTGTTTTAACTGACATGACTGCAGTGATATCATCTCTGGGATTTTTTTGCAGAGATGGTCACAAAAATTGCAGATTCTTTTTCATAAATTATTTATTCCATTCTGTTTTGAAAACCTTTCAAGATCTGGACAGATTGCTTCTTGAAGAGTTTTGCACAAGAGTACACTTAACATAAGGATGGTTCAGACCACTTGATGAAGCATATTCAGGAGACTTTTTATACAGTCCATCCACATGAATGGTATTCTTAGTACAATCTGTCTTGTTCTACTCTTCTCCACAGGTGTGTTACACCTGTGCAAAGCCATTTTTTCTTGTTTCACTTGGCTCAGGAATTCTGCTTCTTGCAAAAATGACTTGGAGCTTCTGACAATCTTATTGTTGGATTTGGGTATTATTATTTTCTTCCAGAATCACAGAACTTCTGGATTTTTAGAAAATATGTTCCTGCCATCTGGTGACAAAAAGCGACCCAGCCCAAATGACAATGAAGTAAATAAACACAGCTTTCCCTATGGAGAGGGCTGAACTTGAATTGTTTTTCTAAAAACAAGCCTGATGTTATGGAAAGCTTAATATCTGGCACCAGACAGAAATGTCCCTCTTCCAGTGTTATTATCACATATTTTCTTTTTATATATTTAAATGAGTAGTCTTTCATTGGTGTTGGGTTGGCTTTGTGTATGGCCAAAAAATACACCAGTTATTCTTCAGAACAGACAGACTTCAGGAAAGAATCACAGAATATTTGTGTCTCTTCAGCTTTGTTCTGCACTTTGAGTACTACTCCACTGAACTGGAAGATTTTTTTTTTTGGTCCACTGTCCCAGCTTCTGGCAAAAGTTATTCAGTTTCACCAAGTATTTTCAGACCTGCATGCCCTTTCAGCTCACTGTTTTTTCCTCCCTCTCTGTCAGATTTGCTTTGATAAGGGGCCCTGACAAAATGAGTATTCCATTTCCCCATGCTTTAGCTTTGACTGGCACAACCTTTTTTGCTTTCTTTCGGCTCTAATTCTCCAATTGGTGCTTGATGAATACAACAAATCACAACTTTGGTCTACATCTGCCAACATGTATTTCACCACTTGTTCCAAATTCTGATTACACCATGATCTCTCAGCTCTGAGTCAGCCTTTAAGTTTGTAAGACTGGGTTTTTTTCAGTCTTTTTTACAAATCCGTTCACAGGTTTTACTATTTTCAGTTTCCTTATGCAGTCTCAGACACATCTAATTTTTATGTTTTACTTTACATAATACATGGGTGTATAGCTTCTGCATACATGTCTGAAATAACAGTTGACTCAGACACTAAAATTTGCATTTCCCACCCTCTCCATAAGATATAAGCCTATGTGGGATTAAAAATGGGATTAAAATTTTCATGAATGTTAAGAATATTACTAATTGCATAGCATAACAATAAAATTTCTAAAAAAACATTGTCCAGTGCTTCAAGGCTTTAACCAATCATAAATTTTAGGAATAATTAACCAATCATAAATTATAGGAATAATCTAAAAAACCTTCAGACATAAACAAAGCAATATGACAAAAGGGATCACTAGCCTTTAATTATCCAGAATCTCTTGTGTGCTCGCAAGAGCCTCCAGAACAGGCAACCATTACCAGCAGGAAATATGGGACGGTTCTTGTCTCCATTTTTATGAGACATATTTATTTAATGATTGCTCTTAGTTTTAACTAAGAAAGGAAAACCTTTGTAACACAGAATAGCTGAAGAAAGTATGATGTACAACAGCTAATTCCCAGTTTTTATTTTCACCAGCTCCAGAGAATGGTCTGCCCATGCTTACTCTGTAAGAGCATTCTTTTATACCCACTGATTTCGTTGCAGAAGTCATGTTCAAAGTTGGTCCTTCCTTAGCAGGTGCACTTATCTTTATTTGTCATTCTCATGAGACCTCATCACACCTGAAGGACAGGATGCCATCCAGAGGAACCCGGACAAGCTCGGTAGCTGGGCCCATGGGAATCTCATGCAATTTAACCAAGCACAAGGTGCTGCACCTGGGTCAGGACAACCCCCAGCACCAACACAGGCTGGGGATGGACAGATGGAGAGCAGCCCTGTGGAGAAGGATTTGGGGTGCTGGTGGGTGAGAGGCTGGACATGACCCAGCCATGGGCACTCACAGCCCAGAAAGCCAAACGTATCCTGGGCTGCATCCAAAGCAGCGTGGGCAGCAGGGGAGGGAGGGGATTCTGCCCCTCTGCTCTGCTCTGGTGAGACCCCACCTGGAACTCTGCATCCAGTCCCTGGGTCCCTCTGGGGTCCCCAGCACAGGAAGGGCACGGACCTGTTGGAGAGAGTCCAGAGGAGGCCACCAAGATGATTCAAAGGATGGAGCACCTTCCATATGAGGCTGAGAGAATTGGGATGAGCCTGGAGAAGAGAAGGCTTTGGGGTGACATAATTGTAGCCTTCCGGCACCTGAAGGGAGCCAACAAGAAAGATGGAGAGAGACTTTTCACGAGAGCATGTAGTGACAGGACAAGGGGGAATGGATTCAAACTAAAACAGCGTAGACTTAGATTGATACTAGGAAGAAATGCTTTACTGTGAGGGTAGTAAAGCACTGGCACAGGTTTACCGGAGAAGCTGTGGATGCCCCATCCCTGGAAGTTTTCAAGGCCAGGCTGGATGCAGCTCTGAGCAACCTGGTCTAGCAGGACCTTTCCAACCCAGGCCATTCTACATCAATTTTAACAACTTAAAGGCAACCCACCATACCTGCCTTTTTACCACAACACATCCAGGGAACACCTGGGAAAGGCCACAACAATATTACCATTATTTTAATCGCTAACAACATCTAAGTTAGATCCCTCTGGCACGGGTGAGAGTGCTGGCTTCCCTGCGCAGGCAGGGATGTGTGAGGGACACGGGCGAGCGCCCAGGGTGGAGATCGCCATCTCCCGGCTCCGAGCGGCGCCGGCTCTCGCGGCTGACCGCGCCGGTGCTAATGCACTGGGAGAGGCTGGCTCCTGACAAGAGACCAGACACAAAAGAATGTGTAATTTGTTGTACCCAACGTGGCAGGGAAAGCCTCATGCCTACGGAAAATAAACTCGTGAAAGCAGCAGCAGTAAAAAAAGGTGCAGAATAAACTAAAACATTTTAATGGGAACAGCAAACCAAGTAATAAGATGAGAGACTATTCAGAATAGATAGATTACTTTGTCCTTAAAAAGTACAAAGCATGACCATAGATAAATGAGTTACTATGAAACCGTGTAATAAGGAAAAACAAAGAGGAGGAAATACGAAAAAACCTGCACTGTTCAGAATACTACTGTAATTTTATAACAGTGAGAGAAGGAGGAGGCTAGAGAAAAGGAATAGCTGTTTCTTTATGCTTCTTTTTTCTTAAGTTAATCCCTAACAACATCTAAGTTGAGTTTTTCATTGCAAGCACTTCAGAACCTTTCTAAACTGTTCACATATACTCTTTAATATAACAGATTTTTGGATACAAAGCCCTAAGTGCTTAAAAACCCCAATAAATATCAAGAATCAGTCACTACCAAAACAAGTGAAAACACAGAGTTCTTCCACATCTCTGGAAAAATTATGGGCAGAAAAATACAAAACTCAGTTCAACTGAATGCACTGTGCATACAGCGAAGAAGATAATGAAATTAATTTTCTTATTAGTGAGGATCCTGTACTGTCGCCAAAAATGTCATGAATCTTAACACAGAATTCTCACTAGTGCCACCAACATTAGACAACTAAGAATCCAAACAATGCCATACAACAAGGGCAGCAGGGAAGCTGGCTTCTAAACTTCAGACTACTATCAAAAAAAAAAAAAGTTCGTCTTTCCTTGGAAGAGTATTTATTGTAATGCTGTGAAACAGAAAACGGTGTACATATTAATATAAAATGAATATATGTGTACCTGTATGTAATATGAAGAATGCCATCTACTGGTATATAAGAATATACACCACTGTTTCTAAGTTACTAAACAGCTATCATAATAAGCAACAAAGTTGTCATTACTGTGTTCTACAAACAACAGTGTCCAGTTTCAAACTTTGCCTCACATATTCAGCATACTATATTTTAATAAATACATGTAAGCCATATATCCTACAACGTAAGCCTGTACCCATAAAATAGACAAAGAAGAAAATACAATTGTCTTATTCTAAGGTCTAAAGACCTTACTGCAGCCTACCAGCATTTAAAGGGGGCTTATAAGAAAGATGGGGATAGACATGGCCATATACAGGATACAGATTTGCAAAAGAACTACACATTTTCAGAAAAGAAAACTTGGCCAAGCCAAAAAAAACACCTCTAAGAATAGAGGGCAAGCCTTAGAGGTCTTCCACTCCTATGTTTATGCTCTTATGTATATAGTCTTGTTCCTTTGTATTCGTTTGAGGGATAGTAAAGCACTGAAAAAATAAATCTTAAAAAAAAAAAAGAAAAAAATTCAAAAAAAAAAGAAAGGACAAAAATTTAAAAAAAGGGTATTAACTTTCTGTTTTACCCAATTTGAAAAAGATGGGCTGTAACACTTTCATAAGTACATATGGCCTTCCAACACAATCCAATAAAAGTAGTATTTGAAATAAATTCCAAAGCCATAAACAATTCATAAACACATCTTATAAACTGAGAGCAGAGAAGAAGGTGTGGCCAAGTTAATAAAAAGGAAATCTGCTTCAACTGGTGCATGTGATTGCAAGAGTAATGTGCAGTGAAAGGAAGCTGTTCTAGCCCCATCAGACACAAGGCCATCTTAAAACCATACTTACTTCACAGCTCCAAAAATTCAGAGGAGGCCATCTGGAGAAACTAAATAACTTTCTTAGACTGGTTTCACCGGGTCATTATTGTTTTTATTAGTGTGAAATCTGTGGCAGCATTTATCTTGGCTTCCTATGCTGTGCCCAGCTTTACAAAAGACCTACATAACCTGGATTCCAACACTAAGGCTCAGAATCATAAACAAAACCAAAAATATCTACCATTTTAAGTAGCATCTAATCCTAAAAACACTGCAGTCTACACTGCACACTTTAATTAAATTTTAATAAATTTCATATTTTATTCTTTTAAAGGATTTACAGACCTGCACAATCTTGGTTTCAGAAATTTAGTAATAATGCATTTCAAGTGGGTAGCTACCCTTCCTGCCCTTAAAAACAACACAGCTTTTCTATGACAACGGCCGGAAAGTTAAAAATCAAGCTAGCCTTAAATGCATTTTTTGCAACTTTGAAAATGCAATTTAGTAGCTAAAAACAAAAGACTTGAGATCAGCCTTCCTATCAATGACCTTCATCAAAGATGCACTGAAAAGCCCCAGCACTCCTCAGGAACTCAGGCTCGCCATGACAAAAAAAGCAAGGTGTAATTTCATAGTCAATGTACACAGCTACAAAAGCAAAGGGAGGAAGAGATTCAACACTAACTTGACTGAATAATACAATTTTCCAATCAGATACAACTTTGCATTTTGGGGGAAAAATTTTGATGCAAGCCACTTTCAAACCTATAAAACTAGGAAGAAACTTTAAGAAGTGGTGTTGTTGTTGTTGTTGTTGTTGTTGTTGTAATCGGTAATCGTAAGTAGGCAAAGTTCTCTGTCTCCATTACAGACTTCTACTTATTGTTTGGTTGTTTGGGTGAGGTTTTTTGGTTGCTTGCTTGCTTTGCTTTGCTTTTTTGATGTTTTGTTTGTTCTATCATCAACTAAATGGATACCCAAAGATCCCAATTTATTGGATGTATGCTGGCCTACACAGTGAACCATTCTGCCTTTTTAAAAACTAAGTATTCCCCCTCAGTGTATGTTGAAGTATTAAGCTGAGGAAATAAAATGAGCTATCGACTGCAGGGCCAAAAGACAAAGCCACTCTGAAGATCAATTCTGTAAAAGCTGAAAAGCAGTTCCTATAGGTAAACCCCTTTTCCACAGCTCCTGTGTCAGTGCGCATGGACCTGACACAGATCCCCACTCTGTGTGGTCATCGACGGCTATCCATACCCCCTGGGGAGAGCTTAAATACCTTAGATTATCTATCATTTCATTCCAAGTACAGGCAAGTTTTCTATAAAGACCTTAGTGGCATTCAAACTTCCATAGTGTTATTTAAAATTTCCTTCTGGACTTAAATTCCCTTTACATCACGTAGTCGTAAAACTACCTTCCTCCCCATGTCCAAGAGTCTGTAAATTTTAGACTTTTGGCCTTTTATCCCACAGTGTGCCACAGCGTATGGGGCATCTTCTCCACAAGTGAATAACCTTGCTGTAAAGAGCTCCTGACATATTACCAACACCGAGGTCAGATCAAATCACTGCAGAGACTGATCATCCAGCCAATATTAAAACAGCTGATGACAACCTCAAATTATGGCTCTCATAACAAATGTGTCTTGATCCCTTTCTGTGACATTCGTTTGAGACACATATAACAAGGAAAAAGCAGACCAGGAGGAAACAATGTTAAATGTACACTAGGTGGGCCAGGGGATTTACTGTGTGCATGTTTCTTTTTTTAAATATAAATCATTATCACAGATGGCAAAAGAAAACTTTCAAGAGTAGCAAAACATTTAGCTCGGGTTCTTCTGTAAAAACAAGCATGATAGTCCTTATTGTATCACAATTACTGATGGCCAGAATTACAGTGATGAAAAGGAAATAAAACCACTTTCTTCAAAAAGCCTTGTGATGATGCTACTGGGCAGTAAGAAGCTGCAAATAAATTTACCTAATTATAGAAAACAATTTAATAATACCCTTTCTTTTATTCCCACCTACTGTATTCTCATGCTGTGTTACACCCACTTAAGGCAACTAGGTAAGTGCTGAATAATAAAAATAGCTAGTAAGATATGTTTGTGCTTTGAATCCCTCCATGCCCTCCTTCCTAAGCTTTAGTTTAACTCTTGACCCATCAAGTCACAGTGGCTATTACGGGTGATTGAAACACACAGAGTAGGTGGAAAAATTTCTGCAGATTACAGGGTGGCTTGAATCAAATATTTGACATGTTAGTTTCAGGGTAAAATAAAAGCAGCGGTCCCACCTCCATCCATCTCCAACTGTTTGTTCCTGCTTACCTGATACTTTTTCTTGTATCAGCAATACCATCAATTCAGTTACATTAATCAGATGAGTCAAATGTTGTAGGTTAAGACAATTGTTTTTTTCCCTCCCAGAAACCAAAGCTATCTGTAGTAGACTGTCTGGGTACATCTCTCCCTCACCACTTAATATCATTACTGCATATGTTATTAACATGCATCATTAATGCACAGGTATATGTTATCCTACTAAAAACCAAAAATGACGAATTTTGCTCTTTGACAATTAACTGCATACTGTGCCTCTCCTATTGCATTACAAAGAATATACAAAAGCAGCAAGACTACATTAGAAAAGGCAGAGGGGTTTTTTAAAATATCATTTTACTTTGGCATTCAAGCACTGCCACACTTTGAATTACAAGTATACTAGAGTTCAGTAAAAGCCTCCAGAAAAACATTAAAGACAGGAAGAAAATAATGGCGATTTTACTTATTATTAAATTGTTCAAATTTTCATGGTACGTGGTACAGCCCACCAAACAGGTATATACAGGCACCCAAGGCCATCTAAAAGACTGTGAGAACATATTTCTCAGACTACTGCTTTTAAATCAACAGTGCTTGTTTACTAACATGTAGTTGTTTATTAACATAAAAATCTGTATCACCATCATCATCATCCATTATTATATAGTAATTTGTACATCCTAGTATTACAATGCATACCTAGATAATCTGACATACCAAATAAACTATTAAGTAAGAAATTATCTACCTAGAGAAATCTACAAGTATCTTCAGCTTTAACAGAGCTGTACATAAATAATGATGAGGCTGCTACATTCTCACTAGTTGTGAGGACTAAAAGGTAAAAAAAAAATATTAACAATTCCATTTATATTTTTTACCATACTTTTATATGGACCCATGGAAAATGCAAGGACACAACAGAACTGCAGCCTCCAATTGTTTTCAATGTAAACTATTAAGCAACAATGTGCAGCAAGCTATATACATGTGCTTTTTTAATTCAGTGTGGAAATATATAAAATATGAACAGATGTGCCATGCAAAACCCTAATTTTGGGATTAAAGTTAGAGATTCATTATTCCTCAAGTCACTAAACATAAATCCACACACAAGCACTGCCCCTTCCCTCTCTGACTGTCTTTGAAGAAAGTTTGGATACAATTAAATTCTTCATAGGCAGGAGATTAAACAAAAAAAAGAATAAAATTACAGAACAAATACATGTTGCTTTCAAAACAAACCATGGCATTTTTCCAGGTTATTTATTTTATCCTAATTGAAAGGTTCTTTATTTTTAATAGCAACACTTGCATCCCTTCTGATTTGTGGGTGCTGCTCACTATTCAAGGATACTAGACCTGGTGAATCCAGAAGGTTAAGAGCCATCAAAACTACCAAATGTAAAATGCCTCATCCTTTTAAGATTTAAAATGAGACTAACAGTGACTGTTATAATTAGAATTATATACACGTCAACACTATATGTATGCAAGTTGTCTTTGGAGCAGTTTCTTAAATGACAGTGTGTCTATGCTATAGATGTAGCACCTTTAAATAATCAATTTAATCCAAAGCAGTCCTGGGAAGGATTCATTCACTTACCCGTATCCAGCTGTTGGCCTTCAGTTCCACAGCATTCTGTGGTTCACTGCTGTACAGACAACATAAGCAATACATCAGAGTCTTCTGGCTTTCATCTGCAGGAAAAAAGCAAATAAAGATACACTTAGAGGGAAAAGAAAAACCCAAACAAAACAGACAAAATTACACACAACAATCCCAATCCATCCAGAAAATTGAGGCCCTAAATATCAGCCGCAACTCATACTGCTTCTGTTCTACCAGATTCATACCACACATTTAACATTATTCACTATACACATCTTGTGTAATCATTTCCTTCAACAGCAGTTTAAAAGGTACCAAAGTGTTCAGAATCTATACAGTAACTAGATGATCTTAAGAAACTTTCAGGACCTAGCAATTCATTTACATAAAAAACACATGAAGCTATCTTCAAGGAACTTTCAACTCAATATCTAAATAATATCATCAATAATAGACAATAATCAACAGTAGAAAAATAGTTTATTCCATTGTGTCCAAAGCTTGCACAACTCAAGTATGCTCCCTTATGAAAAACTAAAGTTTGTGAAGTATGAAATCATTCATGACTAGAATGTAAAATACCAAGTTCTCTGTAAAAATATAGGAAGAGTCTCCATGCCTCAGGAAAATGACACTTCTGCAGACAGCAGAAAAGCTAAATGATGATGGGAGAAAATCCTATTCTGATTTTCTGTTCAGGATCAGAATGGGTTTTACTTAATTCCAACCCATTGTTTGAAATGAGTTCTCTTCCTTAAGAATCTACTCTAAAATGAGCGTGACTCTCACTGCTCAGATGCACAGATATTATTATGGAGGAGCCGATTATCTGAAGTAAGCAGTTGAAGAGCCATTTAACTCGTGATTATTTCAGACAACTTTGTTTTCAATAGGCTTTGGTGGGTTTTTTCCTAATGTTCTTCAGCATATACCAAGATGTTCTACAATGAATTTAGTCCCAGAACAAAACGGTGTGATTGAAATGAAAATTCTGAAAACTGGACGTAGTATTGTAGTTCTGATATAATATTCACTTAGTAAGCAATAATCTTCTTGTTCAAAATAATACAAATAAGGGATACTACCAGTTTTAGAAATTATGAAACAATTTGATTACCAAGCTCAATGAGCAATTTCTTTTGTTTTCCATGTATTTGTTATCCAGGATGTAATAAACAGTATTATTTAGAAGTGTTTTGTTAGGAAAGCCTGAGGAAAAAATAAAAGGTCCATTAAGTAATGCCTGTATTTTCACCAGGTGACCAGAGACTTTAACACTGATTTAAACCAGTATTCCTCAATAAATGTCCAACAAGCCTGGAGGCCATTACTGACCTCCCACTGACTAACATCTCTGCAACAGAAGTGGTTTCCCAAGCACATCCTTTTTACCGACCACAATTTGGGGGTATTCTGCCATTGTGTGTTTGAGGACTTGTTTTAATATGGATTTTTACAAGGCTAATAATTTCCTAGGTTTTGTAATTCTGAAGTTAAAGGACGCATCTTGCATATTGCTTTGCAGAAGTTCAAAGTATCCTTAAACTCTGATTATAAATATATTCAACTGGCATTCAGACATCAGCACTAATAGACAACTGTCTCCTTCAAAAAAACCTTCCATCTAAACTCTACTATGACTTTATATGGGAGGAAAAAATAAACAGAGTGGTTTATTTGTTTAAATGACTAAACCATAGCAAATTGCTTCTTGGAAAATAAATATTTTAAACATTATTAATTACTAATACAAAAATATTGCCTGATTATGAAGTCTGGCTTTTGACATAACTTTCAATTACATAAATTACACAGAAAAAGGCAAAGACATCAAGTCCAAATCCCTTATCTCAAACAACATATACATAGTTCAAGTATTCCTTCTTTTAACTCAACCGGTTTATACTGTACATCTACAGTATATCAATAAGTAATTTTATTTAAATTTTGGTTTTCTTTTGACTTAAAAAAATTAAGAGAAGAGGTGAAAAAAACGCATATAACTGCTTGAATAGACTTCTGGATGAGAAGATTTTTTGTTACATGTGATGACTTGCTGCATACTCTAAAACACATTGCATATGTTGTTGCCTGTCAGAAATGTAAATCAGTATGATGAAAGCTAAAATCATGAAAACAAAGCTTACATAAACTAAGTTGGCACACTTTGCCAGCATAATGAGTTTACATAGATTAACACAGATACATTCAAACCTCAACCCAAGTGAAACCAACCTATACTGATCTCATAGCTAAGACAACAGTTTCCAAAAAACAAGGAACTAGTACAGCTTCAGACTTTCCTAGTTTAAAAAATTACTTTTTGACCAAAACTGAGGTAGCCTCCCACAGATTCATGAAAAACAGGAAAGAGGCCCGTACAATCCTCTTGCTGATACACCCCATGACACACTCTGAGGGCAACTCTTGGTTCACTGTTCTCTTTTCACAGCTGCCCTGGAACAGTAGATGAAATATGGGAAGATTAAGACAGATCTTAAAATATTTACTGCAGCTGCAAAAGATAATCATATCAAAAGACCAAACACAGCACCATAGAAAACCTACTGGTGGATTTTTTCCTCACAGTTTTCTAGCAACTGTGATCTCCATGGAAAACATACCATCATGATAGGCACTGAAAAGCATTATCAGGATACAAACAAAGGCATGAAAGAAAGCCGAATACCCAAATAACCAATTAATACATCCACAGAAATAAAATTAAAAACTCAAAGGTGGAAATGACAGCTCAGAAAAGGTTATCAACTATCTACTGGACTTCTGTGGGCAGGTGATATGGTGGTATTCCAACAAAGGCAATAAAAAATGTTTGTAGGAAATTTCAGACAGCTTGGTAGCTCCTTTAAAAAAAATAAAAAAAAAAAAAAAGGGAAAACAAAAAACAAAACAAAACAAAAAAACCAACAACAACCAAAAAGAGGCAGAAACCCCCCGAGGAAACAAACAAAAAAACTAAAACACCTCAAACCAATCAACCAGTCAAAAGTCCAAACCTTTCTGATCAATCAGATTGTACTTGTTTCCTGCCAATCTCACAACAAACATTTTTTAAAAAACAGAAACAAAGAACAAAAAGGAATGTTTTTCTCACAACACACTGTAGTCGCAATCATCCCAAGCACAGTTTATAAATACCCTGTCACGAATGGGGCCAGATGGAAGGAAGAAAACCCTAATCTTACAGACAGAAATATTATTTTTAGAGCTTGTAAAATTTTATTGAAACACATCAGAAAATGTTCATTAGCTAAAACTGAGCTTTCTGTGGAAATAAATGCATTCCCAAGCTTACACGCTCACACACATGTACTGACAGACAGGCACCAAGAAATCCCCCAGCATTTATAGTATTAGTTTGGGATTCAAGACATTTCGGCTCAAAACTCAAACCAGGAGGGTCCTACTGAGAAGATAATCCCACAGCCCACAAAGAAAACCAAAAAAACAAAAAACCACTGGAATTCCTTACCAAGACTGAATTCCTCATGTACCCCTTGTGGTTTAGGACCACAAGTACAGCCATGAAATTTTCTTCAGTCGTGCTTCCCTCACATTAGCATTCTAAATAAGGCTAACTTGGTCACCTCCTGCTCAGGAGTGTTTATGAGGAGATTATTTTCCCTTGGAGACCATGCTTCCTGCACTGAGTGGTCAGCCATGTCAGCTTCCAGCACCAACAGACGTTCATCTCAGGTGATAGGGATTGTGGTTTGGACATGATGCAGAAGTATAATGTTTTTCCTTCTCCATTTATTAGTATGAAAGACTGAATTGAACAAAATTAGTTCCTTCTTCTGTGAGGGTGGCCTGGTCTCAGCCACATGCCTGAATGAGCTATTTATCCAAATGAGAAATTATATGAAACCCACTTGAGAGTCAGCATCTGCTATAGCCAGCACTATCTTAAAGAATATCTTCAGAACCAGTGCCAAACAAAATGAAGAACTGCTGAATCTAAAATGCCAGCAGTCCAAAGAGTGCTCAGGTGGCTGTAAGAAGAGGAAGTGGCAGGAATGCATAAGCAGACATCTTCAGGTCTATTGATGTCAGAAAATCTTCAAGCATTAAAGTGAAGGATTCCATTTTGAGCAAGTAAAGTTCTCTGAATTGGCCTGCTTGCCACTTTGAGACAAAAAAAAAAACCTGTAGTAAAATTTCATTCTCAAGCAAACTTCAGAGGTAATGACCAATTTGCAGAAAAAGTGCTTTTGCAGCTTCAGAAAATGCTGAAGGAACACAAAAAAGAAGAAAGAAGTAGAGGAAACCAAGAATGTATTGCTGGGATTTTTGCAAAAAGGAGCCAAAAGCAGACACAGATGGCTTTCAACTCTGATGAGAAATATAGGTAAAGCTACAACACAATATACTGACAGCTCAGAAAAACTGATGGTCTAAAGACCTGCAGATTCCAAACAAAAACTTGGAAGCAAACCGTTTATGTAATTGTAAACACAAATGTATCAACATACTCAAAAACTATGATTGACAGGGAAATCTCTCCATTGTAAAAATACATCTGTAAAGTATGAAAAAGCTTTTCAAAAAGCACATATTTGCTCTGCAAAACTGGTCTCTGTTTAAACCTATGGTTCCATCCCAAATTTTTCTTTCAGAGGCGAAGTGCTGACATTACACCCGTCTACTATGAGTTTTACAGACAAGTTAATTTTGTCTGTGCTTGGAGCTGTCTAAAAGACAAAGCCAAAACAGAAGACGTATGCTGTGCTTGAGTTAGTAAACCCTTCTAGGTGAAAACAAAATTGCCCTTTTCTGTATTTCCCCCAAAAGGAAGCATAAAACAGAAACGACACAATGCTATTTTTTTTCTTTTTTTTAATTGTAGTTGTAATAAGAGCAAAAGACTAACAAAAATTTATTTTAAGGGGCTCACAGAGAAGCTCAGAATTAGTTTTCTGCTTAAATGAAATCCCAAGTAATTTATCAAAATGTCAACATTTCAGTTCCTGAAAAATGTACCAGAACTGTTGATTACATAGCACAAGGAGTATCTCCTTCCCGCCAAAAGTTTTCCTGTGCCCAATTTATTTTCTCTTCTATATTCTCACTCACACACATATTCACCACCAGTAAGAGCACTTTGTTTTTTCATATGCTTTTTTCCTATGTTACCACTTTACTGTTTTAATTTTGACTCTATGTGCATTTTTACTAGTTAAGGATGGAGAGATGGGAAAAATACATCTTCAGAATTCAATAAAAACAAACACTATCATAACTTACAAAAACACACGTATCAGGAAAGTTAATTCTTCTATCTTAGCATATACAATATAATATTCTGATACATACTGAAAGAAACTTCCCTTGAAAGTAATTTGAAGCACTAGATTTTGTACATTTTGAGACTCCAGCAAAATGTAATCAATACAACAAAAAATGAGAGTGGAAATCATGATGCACATAAACACTTACTGGGTATAAAACCAACTGGTCCCAAGCCAAGATTCTGTAACTAAACCATGAAATTAATTAGATCCAAAAGTGAATTTAACATTTCTGAAAGCCATATATTTTAAATAACACGGATAGCCTTTTCATCTCAAAATTTTACTTCAGTAAAAAAGAATGTAGTGTTTTTATAGAAAAAATCATACTATGTAACAAGTCATATTTTCCTAATTTCTACAGAATCAAGTTTATGGAACTGTTGCAGAAATATCTTTACACATTCTTACCATATCCTATAACAAAAGGATTCCAACAGAGCCTTCCTAGAAGCTGTCCAATTAAAGGGAACTGCTGGATTGCTACAGCTGAACGCTGCTAAAACATAAAAACAAACAAAAAGATAGTAAATATACTGCACATATTCCTTACCTAATACTTAACTGTGTTAGAAAATTTTTTAATTTGCCTCACACTCAGCAACCAGATCAGTATTAGTAACTAGCAAGCAGAAGATTTCATTGTATTAAAAGCCTAATAAACACACATTTTTGTTGAACTTCATTGCTATAATACACTGTCTCACAGTTTCTGAAGAAATTAATACCTGCTATGGCATACAATTATCTTTGCTACTTTTGCCTGCTTTCTTTAAATTAACTTAATGACTAGTCAGTAACAAACCCACATTTTACTTCTAACCAAATAGAAAGCAGTTTCAAGATAAAAGTAGTAAACAATGTAGTTTATATACAATCCTGTGTAATCAGTCTTATTTCTCCATTTTTTTAGCTTTACTATCTAATAAATGAAGGCTTTGAAAAATAGTGCTGTGCTGAGATAACACGCAAGTAGCACGGATGATAACCATCTCCTGCTACTGCAATAAATTCCTTACAATTGTCTCATGTTTGGGGCTAGACCAAGATTTCTGGTGCCATATTCACAAGGTCCATTTCAGGCCATGCCTCAGATTACTTGAAGTAGCAATATTTTTTTTCCCCCTTAAGGAAAAAGAAATACAAATATGGGAAGAAACTCCACTCCCCCAAACCTTTTAGTTAAAATTTAAAATTTAAATTCAGTTCAGAAACAAACCTCATTTTGCACTCTACAGATAAGAATATTTAAAAATAAGAACTTCCATAAGAAGCAAGCCTTATGCCATAATGCAGTACTTCTAAAGCTATTATACTGAATATATACACTGAAAAAGCCATGCTCAGACAAACATATTAGCAACTAAACATGAACAACTACATTTACTCAAGTGAGTGCAGACAAGAATTAAATTACTAAATAGAACAGGCAGCAGTTTATGCCAGTGATCTGATCATGCTGCTAGAATTCACTGTGTGTGCCATAACACTGGGGTTAGCGTGTCAGCAGACCCTCTAAGATTTAAAGGATCAGTTACAGTTTTGCATGTTAAGGCCTGTAAATCATGCAATTTATGACCTGACAACCAGAATCAAATTCTTGTTTATTTAAAGAGTTTTGTTAGGAGGCTAGAGGATTGGCTGGGAAATTTCACGTGACATCAACCAATCAAGAAGAAAAAGCTCCTTTCACAATAAATCAGGGAAACAGGAAGCACACTCCTGTTTGCATTACCTGTGACTGTTTCCCCAATTTGCCCCTCTGATCCAGCAATACATTAGGTCAACAAGACAAACCTCTTTGCTACTGTTAGCTTCTGGTTTTGTCAAAACATGGTGCAGATTGTTTTGGAGGACCTCTTCAAAACAGGTCACTCTTCCTTCTAAAGTCACTTACCGAATGTTTTATTGTTTCATAAAGCTGATGTAGAAATTCCTGGAGCTGGGGCAAGTGAAGGCACACATCTTTCTGGGATTCCAACGCAGTGGCTTGACCCCACTCAACAGCTTTATCCAACCAATATCCAAAGTTCAGTCTGGGCACTGTAGCATCCTGAGCCATTCCACAATCCTGAAAAAAAGATTTTAATTCCACATCAGGCAGCACTAAACACTGGCTTCAAACCAAGAACAAATACACAAAGAGGGATTTCTGCTACCTTTTTTGTGTACACACAAGAAAGGAGGTGTAGGGAGTGTCTGTGTTTACATCTCATAAGGCTGGCAGTTTTATTTGTAAGATTAAGAGGGTAAACTAATAACCCGATTATGATGAAGTAGCAAAGGGGGCATAGTAATCAGTAAATTATCTTAGAATAAATGTAACACCCACATGTGTTTCAGGCTTTCGTTATCTAAATTCGTCATCACCAATATTTCACTCAGAATTTTAGAATAGTTTGAGCGTGCATTTGTTTAGAATGCTATGCATGATGAAAAACTAAAAACGTTTTTTCCAAGATAAATGAAAGCATTAAAATAAGGCTCAATCAAAACAAAAGGCACTAGGAGGCCTTTGTTCATTGTAATTTCTATATTTGTAATTGATCATTAGCTGTAAGTACAAAACCAGTATTCTCCTTGATAGAAACTAATAAATTTAATATTTCAGTTCTGTTTCTCTTTGCATACCATACAAATAAGAGGGAAATAATATAACCACGTGCAGCTTTACAAATAACTCAGTTCTCAATGAAAGCTGTACCATAAATGACTCACATCCTATGGCACCCTTCACTCTAAAAAACTGGTCTTTGAGCGATAAGCACTATCACCAAGGCAGAACATTAAAATCTAACCAAACTGCCCCAGTAAAAGATACCAAAAAGCAGCACACATTTTTTCCTGCTTTACTATTATATTTTTCTTTGACAGAAGGACAGAGAACAGCACAGCAGGCAGTACAACAACCTTTAAATCTCTGAAAGAAACATCTCTTAGGCTGAAAGAGCAAATGAGCTCTTGCAGCCTTTCAATCATTGTTCTTTCTGTCAAAACTATAAAGACAACTGTCTATTAACAGAATGTGGTGGCAGTTTTTAGACCACTTGGAGACAAATTCAGACACTCAGAGAAGCCACAGAAATCAGTGAATATGTATCTTTGCAAGCTATAAACCAAAAAAATAAACCAGAACCTCCACAGCAGCCCTGCTAACCAAGCTTGCTTTCTACAGTTAACCCTTAACAAACACAGTATTTGTATAGTATGCTAATCTGAGCCAGATAAAAATTTGGAGATCATCAATAAACTTGTTTAATTTCTATGAGGAAAAAAAAAAAAAAAGTGCATAGTGAATCACAACTATTATTTGAGTTTGGATCCTGCCCAAAAAAAAAAAAAAAAAAAAAAAAATAGAG
>VWZT01010064.1:0-17156 GCA_013397055.1 Pachycephala philippinensis
AAGCTTTTTAGCATCCATAATACCTCACCCTTGAGTCTAAGTTTAAGAGAGATTAGCAATTTGGTTAATCATTGTAGCTCCTTTTGTACTCTGTTGGAGAGAGAAATACAGCTCCAGCAGGCAATTCACAATAATTTTGAGTGGATTCTGCACTGAGCAGTCTTGGAAGGTCCTTGCCCTGACTGCATCCTTCTAAATGGGGACAGTGAGAAACTAGTTTGCAAATGATGGTAAACAGATGGGTGGATGATTACCTGACTTTGTTTATGAAAAGTAGTACTGTAGAAAGTAGAGTTTATGGATGCCAGGGAGTAAGGAGTTGTGTGTGTTCTTTAGAACACGTAACTACTGTGCTTTTTTCAACCAATGCTAAACGTCATTCACAAATTGTCCAGAATTAGCCCTCCCACAAAGTGATGGACACTCTTTGTGTAGAGGCACTAAGTGGTTCACTGTGGGTCTCAGATTACATCTGGTGATGACATAACATCTTTTATAGATTTGTGCATTTGGCTTCTTCCCCTGCTTTATCATGTATTAAAAAACAAAGAAGCACCAAAATAGTAAATATTATATTTCCATACTGCACAGTAAATGCACAGTGTTTAATACATTATTGTATACTATATATAATAAACACACAATGTAAGCCAGCTTGTTGATGAACACGCAGAGTGGCATTTTCACCTTATACATGGTAACTGAGAGCCCTTACAAGGAACTCGCATTATTGGGGAAACCCTTTCCATTGATAATGTATGTGAAACAAGAAGTGTGATATGATCTCTTAGACCTCCTACCTCCTCTGCAGATACCAGCCTTCTTTATCACACATTGTTGGAAATATTCAAATGCAAAAAACTAATCTCACCCACATAACTAACATCTTTGGCGGGGAAAATATCACCTTTAAATCTGTATCAGAGTTGCCTAAATCAGCACAAAGGCTTGGGGTTTTTTTCCCTGACATTTTTTTCCTCCTTGTCTATGTTAATTTATAAGTACATGCACTGTATATTATACTTGTAAAATGAGATTCAGCCCTTGTGGCAGTGTGAGATTTGCTACCTAGGCACAACCAAACCTCTGCAGGAATGCACATGTATTCATGTGAGATGCATTAAATATAGTACATCCTGATTTCACACACAATCCTTCATCAGTGAAGAAGTACACAGGCTGCCAAATCAAAATTGAGTTTGAAACAAACAGGATGAGACATCTGAAGTCTCTGAAGGCTTTTTTCCCTTTGTGGGTTTTTCGTACAGTATGTCAGATCACTTTGAGCACCCAGTTAGAAGTATTTTAGCATAACTGTTAATAGGATGTTTAGAAAACACCAGAAGTCAAACCCTAAAGTGTTGTTTTGGTTGTTCTGTTGTTTGGGATTTTTGGGGGGACTTCTTGGGACTTCTTTGGGGGGAAAAAGCTCTAGCAACAACAAACGAACTGTGCCCTCAGTGAAAGATCTATCTGAGGCAGAAAGACAGAAAAGTGAGTCTAGATGTCAAGCTTCAGCTACAGAAAAAAAAACAAATCAAACATGAGGATGGGCAAGGAGAAGCAGGATCATTTCCCTCCATGCAAACTAAATAGCAGAAGGTTTGTTCCAGTCTGTCATCTTTACAAACCTCAGATTCCCTAAGGCTATATTGAAACAGCATTTGGTAGAATCTCAGTGAACCTGTATTTTCCGGCCAAGTTGCATCCACCCCCTGTACGGGCTTGAGGAACAAGTGAAAATCAGTATTTGTACATAGTTTAAAAAAAATCAAGTACTTCTCCATCCCTAAATCACCTTGAGAATGGAAGTTTCCATAATTGGTCCTTTCATCCTTCCTCCCTTTCCTCACACTCTCTAGAAACATCTTGGTTTCTTTAAGCCTTTCCCCTCCTATCCAATTTTCAATGCATATACTCAAATGAAGATTCCTGTGTTGTTTTCCAGCTCAGTTTAAAAGAACTTCCATTGCCTTCAAAAAAATGCATATTCAGTTCATTCAATCATGATAGATTTTAGCCTAAAAGTGACATTTAAATTTGTCAGCACTGTAGGATCCAGTTTCTAAAATATGAAACTTTCCACTCATTAAGCATACCCCAACTTCCAACTTCCAGTGCTTTGTTTAGCCTTGGTTTTTTTGGCAGGTCTGTCAGATGGCCTCACCAGAATACCACAGCTATATGGTAGACAAGACGACTTTCAAGCCATGAAGAAGCTTTTAGGTAAATCTTACCTGCAGGGAAGTACTTTGTTGCAATACTAATATGTGCAAAGTACTTTCTCAGATTATGCAAGGATCATTTAACCTCCTGAAGTGTTACAATTATCTATATAAAAAAAAAAAAAAAAAAAGCTTTCTTTTGTTTGTTAATCCTAGCAAATGCACACTCACAAACATCATAATATTTGTTGTTATGGGACAGATTACACAACCAGCACATATACTGTTTTGCAGTTAATTAAAGCATTAAAAAATCAGCAGCTGCAAACACTGAAATTCTCATACCAGTAAGATTTGGAATGTGACGTTATTACTTTGGCAGTGAGTTACAGATTTTAACATACAAAAGCACACAGATTTGCATGGGCAGGAATGTTGTTGTTACCTTTTTAGGGATTCTGTGGAGTTCAGATTCCTGCAAGGAACATTGGCCATATCAGAAATATTGACCCATGCAGTTTTCACATCCATTGGATCAGGGCTGTATACACACTGAAACCTGACCAAAATAATCATTACAGCAGAAAAAAAAAAATGTTGGAAAAAAATTTTTCTAACTTAAAAGACACTTTGACCTGATTTTCAAGAACTGACATGTATTCAGAAAGAAAAATTAGACAAAAATATTATACAGAACAAGACAACAAACTTACTGATTTCCACATGATTATGAACTGTCTCACATTATAATTATGTGTGCACTATTAGAACAACATCCAATTGCATATTTAAATCATTCATACTTTAATTTGGTGCTGTAAAATAAACCAGCTATATCCAAATTCACGAACCCAATAAGAAATTATAAAGGAGGACAATATTATTAAAGGATAAAGTTTTATCTATATATGTAAAAAACAGGCTATGGCTAATTTTTTTCCAACTCTTTCAAATATTTTCAGTTCAATAACTTCGATCACTTATCTCTTGCTTTAGATGAAGTATTGAATGATGATAGCAGAAGAGTGAGACAGTATTTTTCTTAGGTCAGCATGTTCAAATGCTCATGGAAGCACCTCTTTCTCTCCATCTTAGCTCAGTGAAATGCAGGAATGTTCTTGTAATAAGAGAATTCCTGATGAAGATTTATAGCACACAATATTTAAGTCATCAAAGCACATTTTGTTGCTATAGTAACAATAATCCTCCACACACAATATGTAAAGTAATTCATCTAAAATAATATATTCTGTATTCATTCTAGACATTGGCAGGTAATCTTTTCAATCTTCTAGCCTTGTGTTTTGAAGAATTTTATTTTAGTTCTTTAAAGGAGCATCTCTTTTAGAAGAGGTGAGAGCAACTGCTTATTTTGCTATAAAAACACTTCGTGATATTGTGTGCTCACTCAATTGGTTAATGAAATTCAGCAACAATCTGGACTGAGAGCATATCAGAACTTAAAAGAAACAATGTGTGACTTGGTATGTCAACTATATGATGTCCAGAGACTAAATCGTCGTTTCTAACGTTTGCTTTAGTATTACAGATTATAGTGGAGCATTGAGGACAAATATGGAAAGCATCAGGAGCAAACGACTGTATTTCATCAAGTACAGTTGGCATTTTCTCAGAAGCATAAGAGAGTTAGGAGATCCCTCTGGAAGAAAATGGTGCTTTTCATAAGGGGAGACTACTGGGAAATTGGTGAAGTTCTGAATTTAAAATGCTGTAGCAATTCCACAATAATTCCCTAAGAGAATATTTTTATTTTCAATTGAGCACTAAAGACATTTAACAAAGTCAAATGCCACATCAAGATTATTTAAAACTCTGTCTATACTGCTTCCCTAACACAACATTAGCATGGAGAAGCTATTACAGAGAGTCATTAGTGGGACTGGAAAAGCTGGGACCACAAATGGTCATAAACCTTTAACACCCCAGTGAACAGGATGGGCAAACAGCATATGACACGTCAGAAGTACATGATGTGGCAGTTTGCCCAGGCAGGGTATGCAGGGAGGATGCTGTAATCTTCAGGTAGGTCCACACCTCAGGTAAGTGCTTAGTGTTCTAGGTCTCTGCTATAATGGTGGAGACTCGACTTAGAACCAAAAGCATTGTGTCTACTGAGACAGCCCCTGAGAAGTCTGATGCTTCCACTCAGATAGAACTGGTAAGGAAGGAGATGTCCGTACAGGTGGTAGCAACAGATGCCCAGTTACTCCTCCTGGAGAAGAGGCAGTACTTGCACAGCGTACACAGTTTGACAACCTGCTGCAGCACATGGCCAAATTACAGGAGACAGTTAATAGGCTGTGCAGTGTTAGAGGGGCTGAAACAGAGATAGACATGTGGCTTCAGAACCATATGTCTACAATGGATACCACTGATCATGAGGTACCTTGGACCCTGATGATCAAAAAAGCAGGGCTCCAATTCAACCTCCACCCTCCAACATCCAGACCAAAACCAGATACAATGCTTTAAAAGCTTTAGATGTCTATGAGCAAGGCCAACATGGTGGTTACTGTTGAATGATGATAATGGGTGACTCTCTGTTACAGGCCACTGAGGGACCCATCTGCTGGCCTGATAGACAGTCACAAGAAATATGCTGCCTACTGAGGGATAGGATTCATGATGCTTTTAGAGGGCAGGAAACCTTCATAGATGGAAGAAGCTCCTAGTAAATCTCAAATGCCAGAAAGAAATTTATGGGATATGGAAAAAAGGACAGACCACGTGGGAGGACTATAGGAACATTATCAGGGTATGCAGGGATGCGATGAGCAAGGCCGAGGCTCACTTGGAATTGAGTCTGGCAAAGGACATCAAGGACAACAAGAAGGGCTTCTCTAAGTAGTTCAGCAGAAAAGGAAGAATAGGAAAAATGTGGGGCCACTGCTAAATCAGATGGTTGTCCGGGTAACAGAAGACACAGAGAAAGTAGAATCAATGAATGCCTTCTTTGTCTCAGTCTTTACTGGTGAGGTTGGCCCTCAGGAGTCCCAGACCTTGGATGTAAGAAAAGGCCAGAGAAAGGAAGGCTTCCATTTGGTCATAGAGGGTTGGGTTAGAAATTGGCTAGGCAGTTTAAACACCCATAAATCCATGGTCTCTGATGGGCTGCACCCATGGGTGCTGAGGGAACTGGCAGATGTGTATCTGCCACTCTTCATCATCTTTGAAAAATCATAGAGAATGGGAGAAGTGTCTGATTATTGGAGGCAGGTCAGTGTTACTGTCATCTTCAAAAGGGGCAAGAAGGGGGACCTGGGAAACTACCAGTCAGTCAGCCTCACCTCCATCGCTGGAAAGGTAATGGAACAGGTCGTTCTGGAGGTCATCAACAAGCATGTAGAAGAAAAGCAGGCCATCAGGACTAGTCAGCATGGATTCACCAAGAGGAAGTCATGCTTGACCAATCAGATAACCTTCTGTGAAGACATGGGAGGATGGGTTGACAAGTGGAGAGCGGTGGATGTTGTTTACCTCAACGTCAGCAAGGCTTCTGACACTGTCTCCTATAACATCCTTGTAGGTAAACTCAGGAGATGAGGGTTAGGTAAATGGACAGTGAGGTGGATCAAGAACTGCCTGAATGACAGAATTCAGAGGGTCATGATCAGTGGAGTAGAATCCAGTTGGAGGCCAGTAGTCAGTGGCATTCCCCAGGGATCAATACTGGGTCCAGTTTTACTTAACTTTTTTTATCAATGGGCTGGATAAAGGGATAGAGTGTACCCTCAGGAATTTGCTGATTATAGGAAACTGGTGGGAATAGTTGATACATCTGAAGGCTGCGCTGCCACTCAGTGGGATCTCGATAGGCTGCAAAGTTGGGTGGAGAGAAACCTAATGAGGTTTATCTAACAAAGGCAAGAGTAGGGTGCTGCACCTGCAGGGAAATAACCCCAATTACCAGTATAGGTTGGAGGATGACCTGCTGGAGAGCAGCTTTCCTGAGAATCTAACCATGAGCCAGCAGTGCCCTTGTGGCCAGGAGGGCCAATGGTATCCTGGGGTACATCAGAAAGATTGGGCCCAGCAGGTCAAGGGAGGTGATCTTTCCCTTCTACTCAGCCCTAGTGAGAAAACATCCCAGATGTCGTGTCCAGTTCTGGGCTTCTGCTTACAAGAAAGAGAAGGAGCTACTGGAGATGGTCCAGCAGAGGGCCACAAAGATGATAAGGGGGTCTGAAGCATCTCTCTTATGAGGAGAGACTCTGGGAGCTGACCCTGTTTAGTCTGGAGAGGAGAAGACTGAGAGAGGATCTCATTAATGCATAAAAATATCTCAAAGGTGAGTACCAAGAGGATGGTGCCAGACTTTTCCTTGGTGCCCAGCGACAGAACAAGGAGTACTGGCCATAAACTTAAACACAAGAAGTTTCACCTCAGTATGAGGAAGAACTTTACATTGAGGCTGGAAGAGCACTGGCACAAGCTGCCCAGGTAGGTTGTGGAGTCTCCTTCTTGGAGACATTTAAAACCCACCTGGACACATTCCTGTGTAACCTGCTCTAGGTGACCTTGCCTTGGCAGGGGGGCTGGACTAGAAGATCTCCAGAGGTCCCTTCTAACCCTAACAATTTGGTGATTCTAAAAAAAAATACATCTTGTGGAGCTACTCATAGGAATGGGTATACGATCAAAAAGGTGTGGAGACCACCGTCATAGATTGCACACATTTGCAAATGCAAAATAGCAAACCAGTGTTTTAAAGTGACCCAATATGATTCAGAAGTAAGTAGTAGACATCCTTGTTTTTTCACACTGCTTCCACTGTTCTGACAGGACTATTCTTTGTACAAGCACAGTCCTAGATAGTCCTTGGGTCTATTTAAAAACAACAGAAAAAACTAGGTGGACTCATTTAATCTGAAAGAGATGCATATTGTTATGAAATGCCTTTTCTACAGGAGTCCAACATAAAATCTACATGTCACAAAAATTGCAGGGATGCAAAGCTGAGAGGATTTAAGAGGATCTCAGAAGCAGTGCAGGAAGTTTAAGAGCTATCTGCCTAGCAGTGAAATTTCCCAAGTCAACATAAACTAATAACTATACAGAATAGATTCTCAAGAAAGTAAACAGTGGCGAAAGTTGTCGTATTTCTGCTTAGACAATTTAGTTATGTAATTCCATATTTCAGTAACATCTATTCTTGCTTGATCACAATTTTACCATTGATAAACAGGCAACTACTTTGGGAAATCTGATTCTGAACTTTTATCTTATTTGAGGGCGAGGCCTTGAATTCTTTGAAAGCAGTATGAAGAAGAGGTACTCAAACTGGATGACTTTTTTACAAGAGGGAGTTTTGGAGGAAGGGAGATTTTTTAAGAAAGGAGATCAAACACTGCAAATATTCGTAGATAAAAAATACAAATATGTCAGTATGTTTGATTTCATTATGTCTTCAGTATTGCTTTGTGGTCTATTCTAGGTCATTTCAAAACCCTCCCCTTCTTAGCCTGTCATTTCAGAATAATGGCTTTTATTTCAAAGTTGTCTGGCAATTTAAAAGAATGGAATTTTTTTCCGAAAGTGAATAACTGACATGTTAAATAGCAAGTTGGAAATGTTTTTATTAGACTCAAGCAATTCATATTAGACTCAATCTAAATTCATATTATTAAAACTCTGCATAATAGCTTAAACCTTATTGCAAATTTCCTGCAAATTCTCAACATGGCCAAAATCATTCACCTCTAATATATTAAAAAAAGCCCCCCATATAATAATTAATCAGAGAAGTTTAATGGGCTATAAATAAAATTCGGCGGGCTGTTTTTTTTTGCCAGGATGATACTCACTCACAAACTTGCCTGAGTGGTCTTATGGGATTGAAAAGAATCCTTCTCAATGAATAGCTGATTCTTGATGGGATTAATAATTGCAGAATTGAACTCATTTTATATGGGTTTTGAAAAAAAATTCCTGAGCAAAAATTAACCTCTGGAGAAGATCACACATTAAATATACAAGTTTCAAGAAATTGAAAAAGTGCAATTCCTACTATCAAATGAAGTATCTTCTGCCTTTTCTTATCCTTGACCATTAAAAAACCTTGGATTTTCATAATTTCATAGCACAGATGAATACCAGTGTCAGGATAAATGAGTCCTACCAACATAATAGAATTTATGGGAGTCTCAGATGGGTCCTTGAAGAAAAATTTTCTGCAAGTGTAGAGGCTTTGAGAAAAGCAATTGCACCCTGAGGCATCTTCAGCTACTTTCTCTTACCTGAAGGGCTCCCTGGAAATTCTTCCTTTCAACAATCCATCACAATTCATGCATATATGAAACTCTCAGACGGATTTTAGCGATCTTTCTTTCTTCATATGCCTGCANTGCTGCATAAAGCATCTTAGTAGTTGTTATTAGCAGAATTGTTAAAATATTCACTGTAGTGTAGTTCTAGAGTACTTAACTTGGCCTAAACATTATTAACCACACTCCTCAGTACAAGTTTGACCTACAAAGCAGCCTAGGGGAGAAGAAAATATGAAATACCCAACATTATAAATATTTTAAATATACAAGGTATTAATGTTTTAACACATGCTCTAATGCTATTTTTTCACATGGATGAAAGCTATTCTGCATCACGTATGTACATCACGAGACCTTAATGGTCTCAGGTGGAGCCCACGTGGAGGAGGGACATATTCCCTTGCAGCTCTTGCTTTTAGGTAAGCTCAGAATGAGGACAGAAGCCCAATATCAGGGAGGAGAGGAATCCTGTCTTCCATCACCAAGGTCCCTACATCTAAGGATGCAGAGACAGGCTGAGCCTCTCCAAAAGGCACTGCAATATGCCAATTTTGGAGAGGCTTCTGGTTGTCTGATGTAGGAGGAGCTGATGATGGTGGTGGGAAAGGCCTACAGAATGCAGCTGGATCTGTGGGGCATGAAATCTCATTATACCCACAGAGCATTAAAAGCATTTATTGTTTGTGTAAATTGCAAATAAAAGTTATTGAAAATAACAACGTACAGGTTTTCTATTTACGTTCATGAAAACCTGTGCATTCTTCCAAAGTGAACAAACATCATAATCAGGGAACATAAGTGGTTACAGGACTGAAGGCTGACCTTAAATGTCCTCTTTGATTTTCATTTCTTAGTTAAGTGATGTTCTACCATGTAATTAGTAAACAGTTGCAAGACATTAGGGGTGAGATTTTTAAGGAATTTTCAATGGGATAAAAATAGCCTCAAAATGCATGCTTACAAATACTTCTTGCCCTCTGTTGCTAATTCATTAAATATCTCTAAATGCGCATCAATAAAAATAGAGAAAAAATGCGTTTGGGAAGGGGATAAAGGAGGAGATGGTAGTGAGGCTGAGAAGATAATGCTGTTTCCTTTGTTGGTATTGTATAAGAACATGTAAGAAAAACTTTTCTAAAATCTATGAAAGTGTAGGGAGGGTCGGGAGGTCAAGGACCACTGTGATAATCCTGAGTCACTTGTCAACTCAGATTTCCAAAAGAGCCACGTGTTTTGGGCTATCATTAAATCTTATGTGGTGTCCTTTGGTTGAGATTTAGTTCTCCAAAGTCACAAAGATTTTGTCTTATTTTGCCAAATAATGTCAAGATCAAACTACTGGGATCGTATTGAAGCAATATTAAAAGTTAAAGGTATGGAGCAAAGTCATAGTCTTTAAAAAATGCTGTAAAATAATACTGGTACCATACTCTGGAATATAGCTCCTCAGAAATGGACTAGTTAATCAATATGGAATTCCAAGGCCAGGTTGTGTCGGAAAGCTGGAAAACTGGTGGAATAACAGACATTAAAAAGAAAAAATAATTAAATTACATGACTGCTTTTATCTGCTTATTTGAAAACAAGTTTTAGTAAATATGGCTCATTGTTTTCCATCCATGAAATTAATTACTACTTGAAAAGAAGATACTTCTGCTTTTCCGGTCATGGCTACTGAGTATATTCTTCTCATGGATCCTCCTGAATTATATTAAATAACATTATAAATCTCAATGTTAACTATGTTAATGTTATATGATTTCTATGCATCCCTTACTAAAATAATGTATATTCTCAAAGTGACTTTTACACCTTGCATGAAATACTCAGATTTCAGCTATAAGATAAAGTAACCTCTAGAAACAACATGTTCTCTGGAAAAAGATAAATCATGGCCTTAAATATTGGCCTTTGATCCTTAAACAAAACACTGCAGTTCAGAAAAAAAGGCAGGCACAACTTAGTTCTCAGTCAAGACAAAAGTCCGGACTAATCTGCAGGAATAATATGAATCCTGGGGCAATGTAGAAGAGTGGCCTCTAATTTAAACATTACGTCTAAGAAATACATTTTATTACTCATTTTTGGGCATTTCATTAATAAGGTGCTAATCAGCTACTTCAGATTGACTCAACTCCACTCCAAGCTTTGTCTTGAAAAGCAGAGAAAAATGCTATGCTTCCATTCCACAAGGAGCCCTTCCGTTTTGTCACTGACTGTGGTCCCAGCCTCCAACATCAAAGTTCAACAAGCACAAATAATGTGATGCTGATAGATTACATGCAATTGAATAAGTAAAATGGTCTAGAAAAGAAATAATACACAGTTTGCCTTTTCAGAAATCACTTTGACCCTTGACTTCTGCCTAACTGAGACATTAAGCATTGTCATGCCCCTTCCTGTGAAAACAAATGCATTTCTTGAAATTACTTTTAACTGCATCTTTCCTCAAGAGCAATACACATTAAGTTTTGTTCTACACATGCACAAGGGGGACACTTCACCATAAGTGTTGCACCAAATATTACTAACAGGCTTTCTTGTCTGCTGTAGAAAGATGTAATGGAGCTCATGCTGCAGCAATACTGACACAAAATACTCCGTTTTGCCTAGCCTCATAAATCAGACATGGGGGATGCAAAAAAATTACATTACTAAACTGCCCACAGGTATTGCATTATGTACCCAGTGATTAAACAGATAGCATGCATTCCTATTATTGACAAAAAAATTAGGACATCTATGTAATAGGTAATTGTTCATACACCAGAATTTTGTAAAAAAGAAACATTTTTCAGAAAAAGTTTCTCTAGTGCAGGTATGTCTGCTCCTCAATCTTTGTTTTTCTGGATTATTTTTAACAATGTCATCATTTAGTCACTAGAAGCTTCATGCCTTTGAATGTACTTAAAGAAAATTATCAAATCTGAAGAAAGATAAGAGAAACCAATGCACAGTCCCACAAGGACATACTATTTCAAAATTACAGCTAAATTAAGGATAATATTGTAATAAAAGCTAAACCAATGTAGCAATCTAAGCCAATTTAAGTGTTCTATTATGCAAAATTGCAGCCATTATAAAAGAGGAAATCAAAGACTGTTGTTAACATGGTTAAGCTATGGTTCTGTCACATCAGAAAATAGTGATACATGAAGAGTTTTCAAATTATAGTTTGACAGGCAGGATAGGAACTGAATTTAAAGTATCTAGCACTAGGACTGTAGGGACAAAGGTCCTGATCCCAAACTGCTCGACCTATTTCTCAACAGCATCTTGCAGACTCTATTCTATGCACTATGTGCCTGATGTAGCAAAACACCCACTTCATTTCAAACATGTGGTCATCTTCCCTGCAGTCAATAGACTGCTCACTTCACAAGTGCTTTTCTAAATCAGTCCTGGAGGATTGGGCCTTTGGCTGAATGCTCTAAATATTCCCTAAATAGTTTCTTGCTAGTCAAGCAAATCTCTGTTCACTTTCGTGGTAAGAATTTCACTTATAAAATGGTCTAGTACCAAGGATGTAATTTTCACTGCATTGTCTGATTACATAGTTTTTGTCCTTTATATCACTGGTCATCTATACATACTGTGTAATTATGATAAAATGCTTTTTCAGTTGCAAATCAGAAAGTAGAAATGTAACCTATACGCTTCATTGCTTTAGGTGAAATGAATATGAGATCTTGAAAATGGAGCAGATTAAAATTTTTTTAATTAAAATTTTTGAATTTATACAGTATTTGTCCAATTCTGCTTACTCTTAAAAAGACACAGAAAAACTGCTGTGATTTCCCCAATATCTTGAATAATTACGTAAAAATGACCTTGTAGGGTATCCTATGTTGAATGATCTGTGAATAGAGAAGATGCCTGTCAGAAATAGGAGGATTGAAATACAATCATAACATCAGAATTTCAGTTCTACTGTCATGATTCTTAATTACTTATTTTCTCCATGCAGTTCTTAGTCCTACCCAACCCTGCCTCTTTCTTTACAGTCCAGAAAGGGTTTAAATGTAGTAAAAGGACAAGAAGATGGTGGTACCTTCCTCTTAGAAATCTTCAGCCGTTCTGTAAAGGAGAGCTTCCTGATCCTACTGTTTCACCAAATTCTTCAAAATTCACGTACAGTTTGGAAGCTGAATTCATATCTATTATCATTTTATTTAAGGACCAAACTTTGCCCATTCCTAAGGTGACCTTCTGGTCTGTGGTATCATGGGGGTCAAATAATATTATGAGTCTTCATAGCAGATTACTCTGGAACAAGGACAGTGATACTATGTTTCTCTTAAGCATGTGTTCTGAAAAGACAGACAATACAAGACTTCCACAAAAAAAAATCTGTGTTAGACACACAGCAGCTAGCAAGGGAACAGCTAACTAAAGCTGAACATTATGAGATGCATAAAAATGAAGCTTATAATTTTATCAATTTTGTCTTTCATTTTTGATGCGCTTAAAGGTTTTATTTTCATCCTGATTCTATGGCATACATAGCATCCAGTCAACATCAAAACAAACTGCTTGTCATTAAATATTAAATTCCTTAAGGGGTAAATCTGTAAGTCTTTAATTTCTTTTTAGATTTTCCAGCTGAAGCTGGCACTACTCAAGGCTAGAGAAGCATTTGGAATCCATAAATTGAGATGAAACTAATGAGAGTTAAACTTGAGAAAGGACTGTTTAAATAAAGCCCCAAGGAAGAAATTGCATGAATATGCCTACATGAGACAATGTAGAGCTATTCATAATGAACTGGGTTTTACACCAGAGGAAAATCATAGAAACACAGAGTCATGGAACCATAGCATGGTTTGGGTTAGAAGGGATCTTTAAAGATCATCTAGTCCAGCCCTGCAAGTCATGAGCAGGGACATCTTTCACTAGATCAAAAAACTTTTACTTGGACAGTATTGCAGATGTCACTTCCTCTGCAGTCTGCCTCACCATGCACCTATCAATCCACCTCGGAAAATATACTAAACATTTTCAAAACTTTCTGAATGTGCAAACATTTTATATAGCAGAAAAAAATAGCCCATGCATTGAACAGTATTGACTGCACCTATGTTTTTTTAAAGTTATGTTCCCCAATGCATTCTTAGCTTTTGAAAAAGGCTTTACATGGCTTAAATACAAGTTCTTGCCATAGGCCCTGCTTAGCACTGTTTAGATATGTGCTGTGCACAGTGAGCCAAAAAGAGACTTCTGTTGTCCTATTAGGTAAACTTAGACTTGTAGCATTTCCAGTGTGGCATTCTGCAGTGAACTTCCTGAAATGTCATCTCTGTTAGCATACCTTAGCAGCTCACTATCTGGCTACCTTTGACTTGGCTACAATACGTTTCCTTATATTTCGCTAGGACCCTCCTAATACTTCTGGAAGAAGCTCAGACATCAATAATGTTGCATGTGAGAACCTCTTCTTTTTTTTCTTCCTACAGTATTGGACTACAAGTCTCTTCCCTTATAATACAGGTACACTTCTTCTTCAGTTTATTTTAAATATCATGTCAATGAGGCCTAGCATCATTTTCTCAACTAATATATGATAGCTGAGCTGGACGTCCTAGTAAAGAAGGCAGACAGTAACCCTTTGTATAACAATTTTTGAAGCAGTCTGTCAGAAATGAGCAGGAGAAAGGCACAGGTTGTAATTACAGCAGTATTTAACATGATGAGATACTGAAACCTCTCAATAATATTGTGATGGTTTAGTAATTTTGCTACCAGTCATCAATTGCTGTACGAGACCCAAGGATCCCACTTAGTATCAGCAACAGAGAAGCTTTGTCATCTAGAGACACCTCCGTAACTTTCTGTGTTTCCAATAAAAGTACTGTATCTAGAAAGAGAGAATATATCTCCCAGAGTGCAGACAATCAACTACTGCAGACGACGACTGTTTCATGGTATCTTTTTCAGAAAACATAACTTTTCACAAAATATGTGGCTGAGTAATATTCATCTCCTACAGTCTCACGTAAAGGTATACTCAGGCCCAGGTTAGCAAGCAGATGCTAAATGAAACAGAAGCATAGTTTTAAAAGGAATCAGACCAAGCTCATGGAGTTAGGTAAGAGTCAGAACACAACTAAATGTTGTCAATTATAAGTTTAAACTTCAGTTTTAACAACGAAGTTTACACACCTCCACTGATTTTCACCCTTGTTATCAGTCAGTGACACTTAAAGGAAAGACCCATAGCGCCTTCTAAATAGCTGCTAACGCAATATGCATTGTATTGTTAAAATGCAGTCACAGTGGTTGCATACCATAGCTGGAACATCCTTTTGCAGAGAGGATGAGAGGATTTGGACCAGGCCATAGCATTTCAGTTTGTGAGATGCCTTAATCCAGTATATTTCTAAAAAAAAGAGTACCACTGGTGTTTCCAGCACAGGAAAGAGTCTTCTCTAAAAGTCCTGGGATCACCAATGACTTCAGTTCTATAAGGAGAAGCAGAAGATGAGGACTAAGGCTTTCCTATTTTCCTATCCCTTGGTAGATAAATCTCACCTGTACAACTTAGTAAACACATTACAGAAATGCAAAGGTAGATATCAGGTTTACTGCAAGTTCTCTTTATGCATTTTAGATGAAAGAGTTGTTGAATAAATACATAGTAACTTTGTGGAAAAGCAAACAGAATCAAATTCCTTTTTCTGTAGGAAACCATTGGAAAAAACCAAAACTTCCTGGCTCAAGAGCTTTCTACTTCTCTTCTTCCACAACCTTGGTAGAACAAAAGTCTACCTAGTTAAGCAAGACTCGAAACTCTCAGTATGCCACATGAAAATGCACCTCCTTCCCAACAAACTTGATGCATTACTTGTCTTTGGCCCTGGTTTTGTGCGAAAGTGCTGTTTTGCACCAATTCCAAACTTGAAGAGATCCTTTAGTGTTTCTCCAAACTGATCTAGAAACTAGAACCCTTTTAGGTACAGTACTGTCTTATTTCCAGATCGAGAATGGAAGAGCTTGGAATGAAGAAGACTGACAAGACTTCTGAGGACAGCCACAATGAGCAAGTATAGAGGAATCTCGCTGATGAAAAGGTAGGCACTGACAAAATTAAGAGGAAATTTTGGTAACTGATGAACTTCAGGGTTTATACCTAGTACTTTGAAAATACTAGTTAGAGAACTTCAGCCCATGGTATCTCAATTCACTTAGAATTTTCACTGAATTATGTACAATTACTCCAGAGGTATTACTATGGGGATAGCATCCTAGTGCACGTACTTTAAAAAATTGACAAGAGTTTCTCTGTTCTACTTTGGTCAGAACCTGAAATTTGCTATTTATTTCTCTTTTGACAGATGCTTTTTTTTCAGAAAATGCACTTCAAGAATTCAACTTCAAATGACAGAAACAGGAAATTGTTACTGGATAGCAATAGTCCCAACAATACACTACTAATAACAACCTTTCTCAATAAACATATAGTGTGCATATATTTAAATGTTCACACATATGCACACAGTTGTACCACTTACATAATTAGTCATGTCTTTGTGTTACTTTTTCTTAAAAATTATTTTTGACATCGTGTCACAAAGTGACTAATTAATTAGTCATGAATACTCTGTCCCCTCTAGATATTATTGTTTACTAAGATGATCATCTGGCTAGGAAGACATGAACCACGTGTGTTTGGTCATTATACGATAGTTTACATTGAAGGTCGAAACTGAACTAGAATTCTAGAGGGTAAGAATTCTGCCTTGATCATTAATTTAGGATATAATCTAGGAACAGTCAATTATGTTTTTTGTGCTCAGCTTCCCTATCTACAAAGCCAGGATACTAACACTGTGAAAAACTATTCCCCCATTCATGTTAACAGGGGCCTGAAAAGTCAACCATCTGTCATGAATCAAAAATTTACAACTAATTATGACTTCAGTAATACCATCACATAAATGCTACAAGTAGGTCACACATAATAGCCAATGTGTCACAAACTCTCAAAGACTATATGCAGTATAATTCTTATTTAAGTTAAAAAAGGATTGAGCAGAGAAGCAGATCAAGGACACGCAGTAATGCAGTAATTATAGGCACAAGACTAGCAGTGATAAAACAGGAGCCCACAAGTAGAGCAAGACTTGAGACAGTAGGAGCTTAAGTAAGAGTAAAGTAATTGATTGCTGTAATTTCTGCGTGTTAACTCCAGGATGCAAGCAAGAAAAAAAGAAAGAAAAAACCTTATCTTTGATATAGACATACAGCTATTCACAGAAGCATAACCAGAAGGGATTGTTGCAGTCTGAGGATAATAGAAACTAAATTAATATCTCTTTTATGTTAAATGTTCTTGCTGCAGATTTATAAGCTTTCATAAAAAGCTCTGTTTGAGCATTGTCTTACCATAACAGTTGTTAATACGTGATCCAGAAAGCATAAAAATCCAAACGTGTGCTGATCACTTTGTAAGCACATTAGCTGTTTTAGCAACATTGTATATATGTTAATATTATGATGACTATGCACAGGCATAACTTCACGGTTGTAACAGGTGATGCATCAAATTATCCGTATACTCCTCCTTTGTTATCCTTTCTCCAGTACTCACAAAATCTGTATAACTGGAAAAAACCTTCCAAATTTTCTTCTGCAAAATGATAAATCTGTAAGAACCTAGTTTTGTCTGTATTCTACTTTTCACTGATGAGAAATAAAATGTAAAAAT
>VWZT01010071.1:0-62376 GCA_013397055.1 Pachycephala philippinensis
CCCTGCCGGGGCCGGCGCGGGTTGTCACCGCGCTCCCCGCGCACCTGTGTCCCGGCGCGGCCGCCCGCGCTCCCCCCGCCGCTTTTTCTCCCGTCAGGAATAAGAGGCACCATGCTTCTGCCTAGCAACTGCCTGCGGAGTTCGGTGGAGTTTTTTCCCCGTTAGAAGGGGTTTTTTTTGAGCGCAGTGCAGATGAGGAGGGCAGGAGGGAGCGTTCCCATCTCCTGCCTCTCCGGCTGAACGCTGTCAGAGGCTCTTTGTCTGGCCAGGCCTGAGGTTCCCGAGCTGTGAGACCTTGGCGGTGGCCGGGGAGAGGCCGTGTCATGGCCTGACAGACCTCAGCAAACCTTGCCTCTTATTCAGGCTGACTTTTTTTTTTTTTGTAAATTTCTCTCTACACTCACAAATTCCTTTAGTTATAATATAATTAATAAGAAGCAAAACTGATGGAACTTTGGGAGTTTTGAAAGGAGATAGATGCATTTAATAATTTTTTGGTGCAATTTGCTTTTGAATCCAAGTATAAGAGATGTTTCTCAGTGTAACCTTTTATTTGCAGCCATATATGTATATTTCCTGCAGTTTTCCGGTATTTTTGTGTATTTCTTCAATATGTTTTTGCAACCTCAAGGTTCCTTGCTGGAGAATACTCTGGGCTTTAAGTGTTGACGCAGGGTTTGAAGATTAGCTCATTTGACAGGACTAACACCAAAACCATCTTGCTGTCTTTAATTTCAGTGGAGCCGCTGATGCCGGACAGATCGTGCTGGTGCGTGCAGTGCTTGGGAGGCAGGATTGTGTTCCTTTGGGAACACTCAGTGTTCCTGGTGCCTGCTGTGGGAGGTGGGGAGCACTTGTCACAGAGTGCCCATGGAAGGGGCAATTTCAGGAAGATGCTGACAGCAGCTTAATTTGTTTGTGGAACAGTTGTAGATACTCTTCAGCATTCCTTGGGAAGAATCCCTCGGCCTTTGGTGGTGAGAGGCTGCTGTGGGTCTGAGGTTTGTGCACCTCCTCAGCTTTGTTTTGCAGAGCAAAGCGGGGATCTCTCGCAGACATGTGCTCAGTGATGCGGTTGTGGGAGGGTCTCGCTTTGTAAACAGAAGCTCGCAGAGGTACTTTCACAACACTTGCCTTCACAGTGTGCTCCGCAGAACTGCAGCTGGTACAGTGACAAAACCTTCCTAGTGATGGAGCCTGTTATTTGAATATGCAACGAGGGTTGACTTTTCAGTAAAACTGCCTTACCTGTGTTCTGTAGTTAGCCTTGCTGGGCTGTTCTGGTGACTTGAAAGCATAGCTGTGTTCCTAAAAAAAAATGCAAAGAAGAAAAGCATTTTTTAGGCAGCCTGGGGTCCTGCTTTCCCTAAGTCTTGCATTTTTTCTTCAGTAACTAAATGCTTGTTGCCTGAGTGGTCCTTCATTTTAGTCCTGCTGCCTATGGAATGGGAAGAGACGGGGATTTTCCTCTGTACCAAGTTACCACTGAGACAATTAAAATCTTTTAATGGTTGAACATGACATAGTAGCTAGAAATAAACCAGTTTGCTCCTCAGGTCATGTATTCATTTAGGCATTTAATTCCAGTCTCATCTGTGTTTGGTAACTGGAATCGACTTTTTTTTGAGAACCTGCTAAAACTTAAAACAAAAACCCACCCCAAAAAAAGCACCACGAATCCCTGGGAGTTCCACACAGCTGTTTGTCATAGCTGGGCTACTCTTACCGGTATCAGCTTTATGCTGCCTGTTGATGGGACTTCTCCACGTTACAGCAAGACTGTCTCAGAGCTTTTATTTTTGAAGCTCGTGGCTCTGAGTGTGCCACTGCTGCTCAAACTTCCTGTTTTGCCAAGGGGGAAGTGTGTGTGTATTTCAGATGTCTGTGTGTCTGCCCCCCTTGCAAGATTTGAATTTTTCGATAGGTGCCTGCTTTGAAAAGGCCGATTTCCGAAATGTCAAGAGTGCTTGCAGCAGAAGGGCCAGAATTTGGTTTAGTCTTAGGTGGGATGCAAAGTCCCGCATTTTAGTAATGCCTCTGGGCAGGAGGGGTGGTGGCAGGTATTGTTTTGCATGGGGATTTGTTAATAGCCCTGGCACCCGCTGCTTTCAGACATTGCCCCTAACAGGGGAGGTTGCTCAGGTACCATTCAGTTGTAAAGAGAGATGTGCATATTCTGAAGTAAAGCTATTTTGAGTGTCGACTTAATCTTCCCTTAAGGGTGTCTGAAGTTCCCGGCAGCTCCTGACAGATTTTGTGTTGTGGAGAAGGAAATGATAGCAGCGGTTCTTGGGTCTTGTTCTCCAGAGGTGGTGATAGCTGGCAGCTGCTGACTGGCTGTTTTATGCACATGTTGGGCTATGGCCATTTAAATTTAAATGGGTGGTTGTTTTCGAATATCTGTGTTCTTTACCATCTTGATGTGAGTTTGTCTGTAGTGCTCTCCTGGCCTTTCCAAGTTGCAGAGGCCCTGAACAGCATTATATTGAGTTGGAGGGAGAAGTGAGTCCAGACTCCAGTGCTGGGGAGGGTGGGTACAGCCACAGAAGATCTGAGTGCCACAGATATTGCTTGAATTGAAATGAGGATTTGGAGGAATTGGAGCAGGTGGACTTGCAGAACCTTCATGTGGAAATTTTGCTCTTTTAAGGTAACTTTTGATGCCTTATTACTTCACTTTGTTGGCTTGTTGGTTTTTAGTTACTATGCACAAAGTATGTTTGAGTCATTTGATTTGCAGAGCTGAGCGTTCAAGGAAGCAGAGAGTTCTTGGATTCAGGTACATCTGGGCCACTCTTACTGTGTGTTCATTCTGCATTCACAAGCTGTTTTCTCCACGGGACGCTGATGGTTTCAGACTTTGGGATGTGCAGAGGCCTGCATAAGGCTCAGTGTTGCTTTTCATTATTATTTCCTTGTTGTCCATTCCTGCAATGCAGGAGCGTGATGTTCAGGTAATGACAGTGAGGAAGTGAGGTACAGGGACGTCTAGAGCCAGATCTTTGATCCCTAAGAATGGCTGCTTCCAGGGGCTGGGTGTGAGGAATGAGTGGGGCATGTGTGTAAGGCTCCTGGAAGGTTTTTGCTTTTCCATAATCACACTGTTTCCACTGTGTTAGAACTACTGAAGGCCAGCAGAGTCTTCTTGAGAATTAATCCATGAGGAACTTCAGTTCTGCAGCTGTGGCAGGGTACTCTGGTTATAAAGTGTTGGTGTTGCCCGTGTGAGAGTTTCTCTGGTGCTTGGTTTATTAGCTGACGTGTCTGGTGCCATTTCTCTCTCTGCTAAAAATAAAATGAAGGAACCAAAGCCATGTGATCCTCGCTACTCCTGTAAACATTTCTGAAAGAATCTGCTACTACAGACTGTTGATTCAAGGTGTAACTTACCACTGATAACGTTATACCCCCTAGATAAAATAGGCATGGCAGTGGTTTGTTTTAGCAGGGAACATAAATTTCCTTGGTCGGTTGACATCTTCCTAGTGAGGAGATTAATTCTGTTTGGCCGTCAGTGATTACTGCGGGCATCATCTCCTGCTCCATGCACCTGGAGAGAACAGGCTCTTTGTGTGCTACTGTCCTCATGCCTCTGATCTTGCACACATCCCTCTTTGCCACTAGGATTTACACTCTTTGGAAGATGGTGTTATTTCACAGAAAGGAGTGTCTAGCTGGAACTTGCCTTGCTGTGCAGCCTGATGGCAGCCACCAGGCCTTGTACTGAAGGGCATTCCTGTCTCAAATAGCTCTAAACTTACCTGTAAAGGATTTCAGCCATGGTGGGTGTCCAGAAGAATGGGAATTTCCACAGTGAGGGCCCTGTCCTGGCCTGTGTTACTGTTTGACAATAAATTTTGAGGTCCTTAATGACTTCATGCTTTCACAGTGTGATGATGCTGCATTGCCTCTTGGTCGTGGTGGAGGTGTGAGTGGGTGGGTGTTAGGAGCTGTCACAGCAGGACCTGCTGCGTGTGAGGGTGTGAGAGCAGCTCATTCTCTGAGGGTTTTGAACAGTCTGTAGGATCCAGAGCTCTCCTGCACAGCAGGTTGGATCCTGGAAGCGTTTTATCATAGCATTTGGCTGAGATTGCCCTTCCTCTCCTTGTTTCATTGTATTTGTTCTCTGATTGCTGATGAGGTGTGAAAAATCTGTTTGTGTACGTTGTGTTACAGGAAGTGACTTGGTTTCTCTAGAACATACCTGGTGTGCCATGTGAAATTTGAATGACTGATGCCTTCGTGTTTCATGTTCTGAAGCTGAACGTGTCAGTTTGCAAATAGCAAAAACAGAGGTATTTTCTTGCACATTGGACAGTTTTGAAAGTGATGTTTTACTGGATATAATGACAGAAACCTCTGTGTAATTTCTGCTTTCTGAATTTAAAACTTATTTTTAAAACTTGAGTGAGAGAGACATTGTTCAAACAATGTCCTGGTTAATATACTGTTTGCAGTTGTAAGTCTGGCAATAGTAGCAACACAATTGGCTTTTACAGGTGTTTTTTTGGGCTGGATGCTGCCTTTCAGGCTCTGCTGGCTCTGCTAAATGACTGTACGTGCTGGTGATTTCTTTTGGAAAAGTGTATCTCCCACAACTTGAGCCTTTTTTTCCTAACAAATCTTAGGTTGCTGAGGGTACAGTGATTCAAGTTTTGCTGTTACAGCTTGTTCTCAAGCCTTGGTAAAATCAATGATAGTGGCTCAGTTTGATGCTGTAGCAGTAACCTTTGACTTCAGAGCAGCATATTCTGCATGAAGTCATGGATTTGTTGATTGCCTCTTCCAGTATAGCAGCTTCTTGATGCACCTCATTACACCGTGTTCCCAGAAGTGGGGTTAAACTGTGTGATGTGCAACAAATATTAAGTTGATTTTTAAAAACAATTTCCCCAAGTTAACTGAACAAACCTGTAGCTCACTCAAGAGGTGAACTCCGAATATGGTTAACAATCTACTTGAGCCCCAACAAAAAAGTAGTATTCTCTAAGGTATAATTGACATTGTATTTCTTAAAAATATATTTGTAACTCAGAAATCGGTGTTATGGATGATGATCAATTTTCAGTGCAATTGCTTAGAATATACTTCTGCTTTTCTTGCCTGTGACTGACAGCTTGTATATAGTAATTTTGGTTGCTTTTGAATTATTTGCTCTGGCATTTAGAAGGGCACAGGGAATAAAAACATGTGAAGGAAGAAATCTTAGCAGGCAGGGGGTTGTCCTAGGAGTTAAAGGACTCAACAATTTAAGTGAATGCTGCTTTTAATACCAAAAAACTCTGACCTATGTTTTGTTCTGTCTGCACAGAGCCATCTGGTGCAGAATGGTAACACGAGGGAGTCTGGCATGGCTGCAGAGCTGTGGTGCCGTGGTGAGGAAAACTGTGAGGTGGAAAGTTTGGAGCCCCACTGGTTCAGTCATGGGTAGGAGCACAGGCATTGCTTTGGCTGATCTGAGTGGGTGCTCCTAACCCCAGTGCCCAGGAGAGGGGGAAGATGCTGCCCTGTGTTGGAGCAGGTGCCAGCTGAAGTTCTCTGTTCTTGCTAAATTAGGGATCTGGTTCCAGCGTGGCTGCTCACAGCAGCTCTGCAGCAGTGATTAAATGTGCGACAGAGATAAAGATGGCCTGGGTGTGCATCCATCTCTTTTGTGTCCAGAAGCATTGATGAAGCCAGGAGGAATTTCGGCAGTGTGTCTTGCCTCTACTAAAGGATGGTAAAGCACTTGTTAAAATTGACATGATGACTCTTTGTCGTTATCATTAAGATTTATCTCACACGGTTCTTTGGAAAAATGGCAAAAAGAAGTTGGGAGACAAGTCACCTTGTGTATCACTTCTTTCCCTCTCAAGGGCAGGCTGGTCCTGGCTGGGTGCCTTCACTGCTGTCTCTAGCACAGCCCGAGCAGAAGGGTTGTGCTAAGTTGTCCCAGCTCATTGCCTGGACTGGTGGTAGCCTTGGCAGTGATGGAGCTGCACGATCCACAGGTGAATGAATGGCTTTTCCAGCAGCCAGTGGATCCCCTGCTGCCTCTGTGGGGCTGAGGTGCTGCTGGGGCTCTGGGTAAAGAGCAAGGCTGCAGGTGGAAGGGGCACCACATGTGTGGCATCAGGGAAGGGAGTGTTTTGGGAGCACTGTTGGTGGCTGAATCACAGGGCATGGCTGAATCACAGGGCAGCACATCTTTAGTCCTGGAGGCTTCCCCATGTGTTTTCCCATCCTCCTCCTGGGGTGGAGCACTGGGGTAGGAAGGGTTGGCAAGACAAGCTTTGAGTGAGTTCTTGGTAACACTCATCAGAAATAGTGCACTGGGGACTCCTTTTGTATTTTCAGACATTGACTTTTGCATGCGAGACACCAGAAGTGCTGAGTTGGATGGAGTAATCCAAGTGTTGCATCCAAGCCAAAGGATGGGGTGCCTTTTGGTGTGGTTTTCTTTAGGGAAAAGTGAACAGTGAATTTCCTGTGCAGTAGTATCTCAGCACACTGGAAACTTCCAGTTTCTTACTCAGCTCTTGTAGTGCCTGCAGGGCTGAGTGTGCAGTGAGGCTCTCGCCCTCAGCCCTGCTTGAAGCTTCCATGTTTCACTTGTTTTGGAGGAGTGTGTTCATGACTTTCCCTCCCACTGTTGGTGGAAAGATAGAAACCTGCTGTTGCCGAATTCAAGAAGGGTGAGGAGCAGAGTGGTTATCACCCTTTTATTAGTTCCTCCCCTTGCCCTGATGTTACTCTGTTGTTTGGTTTTCCCAAGCACCTGTTCAGACTTCCTGCTGCTCTGGCTAATGTGGTGACTGCCCGCAGATTTCTAAATAACAGCAGTAAAACAAGTCAGATTCCTCTTGACTGTAGTTGGCTGTCCTCTCACGGTATGTTCACGATATTTAGGAAGCTGGATTCACCACAGAAAGGTTTGGAAGCCTCTCAGAAGCATAAGTTTGTAGTACCTGGTGCCTTCCTCAGGTCATGGATTTGAGTGTGGCTATCAAGAAATAAAAAACCACAAGATAAAATTATTACCCTGCTAGTGTTCAAAAATTCTGATTTCATTTTTAGTAGAGACTCGGAAAAAGCAGTCGAAGTTTTAAGTGCAAATTATAACTTAATTTTATATGAATAGAATTTTTGTTTCTTTTGGAAAAAGGGTGCAGTTGGGTAGAGGGACTTACATGCTGAATGCCACCAGGAGGTTATGGTTTTGTGTAAGAGGCATCTTTTTATTTGGGCTAACAAAATGGGATTATCCCTTCCTCTCCTGTGGGTAAATAAAAACTTCTGCAGAAAATGAGATTTGTAAGCCCCCCTTAAACGTTTGTTGCTTTTAAAGAATCCCACGGATTTAAAAAAACCCAAACAACGTCAACAACCAAACCAAAACAAGCAACAAGCTGGTTAATTTCATTTAATTCAACCCAAACTCACACTTTTTAGCTGTTGAGGTTCTAATACAGTATTCACTCTTTGCACTGTACATGTTGTTCTCTAGTTCTGCTTCATTCTGGTTACAGCTTAAGCTGTAATGAATAGAGCATACATATAAAAATTAGAATAGCCAAGTTTCATTTTGCATAGTTTGAATCTGTTTTTCATTTCATGGATTTAGACACTCGGTGTCTGAGAAATGAGCTCTGTGTTTATCAGATGTCTTGCTTGTGAGCAATTTGTTTGATGATACATAGAGTAGCACAAAAGTAAGGCTGAAAAGGGGACAGATCTGATGACCTGGTTTCAGTTTGGGGTTTTTTTGCTTGTTCTCTGACATAAGAAGATATTTGTGGGTATTTGTTCTTCGTGAGAATTTGCGAAGTTCTGGTAATGCCAGCAATTCCTCTGTCACTGAAACAATTAGTGCTGATTAAAAGAGCCAGATTTAAAGAGAATGTGGTTTATCATTTAAAATGTGTGCAGATAAGCAAGTATGAGAGTCTGTCCTTTGCTTCAGGCTCCTGGTAGTCTGAAATCTTCTGTGTGTTAGTGGATTTCTCTCCACCGGGGATCATCTGGGTGAGATCGTACTCCTTCTCTCCCACTTCCTCCTTCTGCCTCCCTCAAACCTTGCTGTCAGGTGCATTTCTGGTAGTTAGGATGCTGAAGTGCCAAAGCTTTCTCTTGCTCTGCGCTCCGTCCAATCCATAAGGAAATCTGTCTCCATTGAGTGAAACAGGGATGCTGTTACCCACTTATCTTGGAGACTGAGACTTGGTGTTCTCTTGTTAGTACATTCTTTATTTAAAATCTCTATGTGGATAACTCCTGACCTTGATAGAAATGCTTCAGGATACGGAATTACTCAAAGTAGTCCAATCTGCTCTCTTGATTTTAACCCTTCAGCACAGTTCATACGTACATATGGACCCTGAAAAGCTTTAGTACCCTGGAAAGGGGTACTAAAAACTGGCCAAAGACAACAAATACCCACAAGCATGTTGATAACGGAAGTTTGGTCTGTATCATAATCTCTGCTGTATTTTTTGCTAGTGAATATTTAATTAGTGGGTATTTAACACTTGTGGATGATAATGGTCCCAGATAAGAGGTAGTGTACTTTTTCAGACATGAATGTAGGTCAGATGCCTGTCTGCTTTTTGCTGCAGTGCTGAAGCTGAAGGAAGACTGGAGCAGTTGGGGCAAAAGGCATGTCCCCAGGTCCCCAGCAGCACAGGCTGCCCATGGGCTTCCAGCAGACTTCTCCAGCTGCTCTGTTTGATTCGAAGCTTGCCATAAAAATGCCAGTGCGATTATTACTCAGGTTTCTTCAGATATGCCCTTGCGTGCTGTGGTTTGGGTGGGGGTTTTGTCCATATGGGCTCCAGTTGGGCTTACCCCTTTCCCTGTGCAAGGATTGATTCCTGTAAGTTTTGTCACAGCGATTGTAGGCCTCTTTGCAGCCCCTCTGTGTAGAGGCTTAAAGTTCCTGTGCTTGGCGATGGTACTTTGTATGGAGGAAACTTTGGTGACCTCTGTTTGCTTAGCTTCAAATATTTCTTAGCTATCAAGTAGATATAATTTAATTTTCTTTCCATTTTGGGGGCTTTTTTGGGTTTTTTTCGACTGATTTAGTTTTAGTTTCAGAAAAGCTTCTTTAAAACATGAATCTTTGCTAATGAGAATTAATTTCTGGCTTCCATCACAAGCAGTTACTGATTTTGCTTTGTTGTTGTTCTTAGTCTCTTCTCATTTTTACCTTTCCATGCAGCATTCCCAAGCAAAGGTTATTTCCCAATTCCTCTCTTTCCTTCTTTCTGTGTCTGTCTGTTCATTTCTCAGTGCACAAGTGTTGGGGCTGAGTGAAGTAATGAACCCTGGATCACTCAGACTTCTTTCCATCCTCCCTTCATTAAGAGCCGTACAGAGGTAGGAGTTGACCTTTTAACCATCTGTCAGCAGCCCTCACTGCATGGGGATTGCATCCACTGCTGCTTCATTTCTATGACCAGAGTTAAAGGATCTAGATCCCCATGACAGGAGCTGTGTGGACAGAGGGATAATCCTGAGTTCTGAGGTTAAAACTGCTCTGCTTTGTCTTAAACTCTGCTAACTCAGTGAGGTTATGCTGTAGCTGGAGGGAAGTTCCATCTCCTGAAGACTTTTGGGGTAGCTTTAGCAATTCCCTTCCAGGCTTGTTCTGGGAGTATTTTAATAGGGAGAGCTTGCCCCAGTTGCTGCCTCTCCTTTGTGAGGGCAGAGGGTGAATAACCTGTTCCACCGAAATGGCAGGAGCTGGGAGTGGCCTGTCCTAGGCCCAGGGCACCTGTGACACCAGCTGTGGGGTTGGTTGTGTTAGTGGATAACTTCTTTATAGAATCACAGAATGGTTTGGGTTGGAAGGGGCCTTAAAGACCATCAAGCCCCAACGCCCTGCCATGGGCAGGGCCATCTTCTGTTAGATGAGATTGCTCAGAGCTCCATCCAACCTGGCCTCGAACACTTCCAGGGGTCCAGTGGCATCCACAGCATCTCTGGGCAGCCTGTGCCAGGGCCTCACTACCTTCACAGGGAAGAATTTCTTCCTCACATTTAATCTAAACTTACTCACAGGTTATGGCCATTCTCCCTTGTCCTGTCACTCTGTGCCCTTATAAGAAGTCCCTCTCCAGCAGACTGTTTGGCTATCCTGGTGCCTTCAAATGTCATCTTTCCCTCAAGTTCATTTTGGTAGGGTTTTTTTTCTGGTAAGAAAGCTGTTGGTCTTCAGCCAGTTCATCCATATCTGGGGTTGGTGGCTCGTACGAATTAGATGAACTTTTTGTCATCTTGTCCTGTTAGGAAAAAAATGATGATCACCAAACTTTAGGGAATAAAAGGTAGTGGTGGGGGCAGGCTGTGGTCTGATCCTCAGCAAGCTTCCAGTTCTAACTAATAAGAAGTAGGTATTGGAACAGCTTTATCCTGGGCACAGATGGAATGCAGGGAGAAGCATTAGAGTTGCTGGCCTGGAAATGAGAAGGTTTGAAGAGAGCACTGGAAGCTTATGGGGCAGAGTTGTTGCTGCTTCTGCCCCTGGCAGTGATGTTTGGGCCAGCTCATGTGTGGGGTGTGACTTGCCTGGCAGCTACCAGTGTGGTGAGATCTGCTCAGGAGATATCCCTAGCCCATGCTGCTGCTGCAGGGCCCTGGGCAGGTGTCTGCTGTACACCCAGAGGAAAAGGCTATTAGTGTCATTGTTTATCCTGTATTGGTTAATTACCCATTGGATGTGGCCACCTCCTTTTATTTTCATCCCTGGCTTTGATTCTGTCCAGTTTGTGCCTGAAACAAGCTTGGCAGAATCTTCCTACGTTATTTTCGGGAGGTCAGTGGCTTCTTTCTTGCTCTTCTTCATCCTCCTTGCACACAGTCTCTTTTGCTGCCCCAGCCTTTCTGCAAAACATGTTCTGTCCCTGGCTTCACTGAGTAACACTGTTTATAATTAAGTCGGGAATAAACTGTGATAGGGCTTTCTTGGCCAAGTATTTCCATGATGGCTTTCCAAAGCAGGTCTGAATTGGAAGTGTGCAGAGCTACAACGACTGCAGATCAGTGCTTGGTCTCTGGACAGATGTCCCTTTGGGTATATGAAATTGAAAATTTGAAATTGCCTGTAACAGCAGCTATATCTCTGCCCTTTTGTGTGCAGTTCAGTCTTGCTGTGGCTCTGCCAGGATGGTCACATCCCTGGTCACGCTGTTGGGGCACGTGGGGTGCCTGCAGCTGTGCCTCCAGCTGCACTGGAGGGGCTGGTGCTGCTCTGGTTTTTATGTAGAGATGTCCAGTGCTGCAGGAAAGGTGCACCCCGTGGCTGTCAGCATTGTCTGTGTTTGTGGGCTTCTGCTTTGTGCCACTTCTTCCAGCAAGATTAATGGGTTGAAGAACAGCTTCCAGTTACAGAGCCAAGAGTAGTTACTGGATAAAGGTTATTTTTTCCACTTTTAATGATGTGGTTATTTTCAAGGGAGGAAGATTGGTGACAGACAGTTGAGGACTGACAGTATGTTTACCATAATAAAAACACTTGGAAATTTAAGCTTTCTTTGCGTGATATGTTTCATTATTTGCTGTATGGTGAGAATTTCAGGAGGGTAAGGGTACTTGGCTTTCTAATAGAAAGCCTCCTTCTCATGAAGCTGAGGCCCAATGTTTGGTATTTCACTTAGTGAATTGCAGTCTGGTGTGTTTAGTTGGCGTAGTACAAATTCAAGAGGTGACTTTGCAGGTAGTGTTTGTTTCATCCTGCTGCTGACTCTTGGCTTGTGACCCCTTCCACTGTGATCATTTGGGGGTCTTTGTTGGAGAGGGTTTGATTAAAAACATCTGCAAGGTACAGTCTTGTTTTGTCCAGAAATAGCAGAGAGTGATCTGAAATGCTGCTTATCACCTCAAGTTTAGGCTGTAGCTTGTCCCATCTGAACAGCAAATTAATGCCAAACATTTGATAACAGAGCAGACAGTACTGACTGCCTTGAGGAGAACATCAAACAATACAAAACCGTGATGTTCCTCATTAATGGAGAAGGCCCTGTCCTTTCCTTCATCACTAACCAAGTCTCTTACCTGGTTTAATTTCTTCAGTATATCTCCACTGCAGTTACAATGTGGTGCTTACCTGATCTGCAGTGGCTCACAAATTTTCTTGTTATTTAAATACTTGAATATTTCCATGCTCTGAAGTTGAACAGTACTGTGATCAGATGTAGAGGACTACATCTGAAGTTTATTTTTTTAAAAAATTTGGGCTTTCCCTAGCTCACAGAAAAGTCGCTGTTCCTGCAGGGCTGAATCTTTGGCCATCACGCTATATCAGCGTTTTGATCTTGGCATAGTAAATGCTAATTTTAATAGGAGTGAGATTTGTTGTATTCTGACATAAGAAATGTATGCTTTGGGGCTATAATCTTTCTTTCATGCAGCAGAGTTTAAAGGAAGAGACTTAACTGTACCTGGAAAGGACAACAGCTGCTGCTTTTGCTCCTCTGCTGTTGGTTTTTCCAATGTTACACATTTTGAAAGTCCCTAGCAGATTTTTTTTTTTTCTGTTTAAAGAAAAAAAATGTAAAGGCATCTCTGGCAGGTTGGTGGGATTTAGGGAGAGTAGAGAGGAACATTATGCAAGACAGCGACCTGCTGCAGTGCATCCTGTCTCAAGGCTCTCCCTCAGGACATGGTGCTTCCTGATCTGCCTCTGTGACCCACTGGTGGGGACTTCGTGGTGGGTGATGGTGAGTCCAACACCTGACTGCTAATGCCAGGGAAATGAGAGAGGAAACTGGGCGGGAATGAGAATAGCTGCTGACTTCTTGGAAAGAGGTTTAGGCATTGTCTGAATAGTTTCTTGAAAGCCACCTTTTCACTTGGCTGGGGTGTTGGAGGTTGACAAAGAGTTGATTTAAATGCAGACTTGCCTAAGGGCAGGGGTTGTGGGTGTCCTTCAGGTGGATCAATGTGAATGGCTCTGGCAAATCTCCAGTAAGGTTTTACTGCTCCGTCCAGTGACCCTGCTCAGGTTACAGTTGTCAGTAAGATGCACATCCATTGTATGTGTATGCACGGCATCGGAGATAATCAGCTGGGATATACATGTGCCCCTCAAAGCCCGGTCTGGAAATCCGTGTAAAAAAAAAAATTTGAGGCCAAAGTCACATTTACAAGAACACAAGTTGAAAACGGACTAAAAAAAAGAGAGGGTTTGCATCTGAAAGTGCATCTGCATTTTAAAAGCAACAGCCAAGGCAGCATCTCTGGTTTCTGTGCTCACAGACACAGCTGGAGACACGGAGCCTGCAGCAGGGCAGTGGCAGAGAGAGGGGCTGCAGCCCCCTGCCCGGTGCTGTTCACATTCCCTGTTCCTGAACTCCTGCTCAGCATTAAGTTATTGTGTGGCTTTTGATGAGTGAGTGAGAAGAATTTCAACAATGTAGTCTGTAACATCATTACGTGCCTTTTTTTCATGTGACAGGGCTTATTCTTTTGTGTTTTCTTTAACCACATGAAGAAGACCCATAAAACTCGATGAGAAACGGAATATACCTTTTATTAGAGAGGTCTGTTGTGTTTTAGTTGCTGGGATGTTGAACCGGGTATGGCAAGAGACGTGCCTCGAGCAGGGTGGTTAGCAGGATAGAGAAGTGAAGCAGAAAGGTGTGTGTTTGTGCTGTAACAGCTTTAATGAAAAGCATATTGCTTGTGCTTATTGGCAGGAAAAATACCTAGAGTGCTTCTTGGAGCTCCTAAAACGCTGAACCCACCTTGGGACGTGTTGGTGGGTGCTGCTAAACAGGCAGGATACCTCACAGCTGGGTACAGGGACTCTTGTATCCTGTGAAAAGCTATTGTACCTCGTCTTGGCTCAATTATTCACAACACCAAAGCTCCTGGATCCTCTCCTTGGCAGAGGTCCTGTGGTAGGGCACATTCAGCCAGAGAGGCTGCGTGCTTCGCAAACAACCCGGGATCTGCTCTCAGCTCTTGGGCAGTGACACAGAAATGGCATTAAACAGCTTTAGGGTTTGTGTATTGAAAGATTTCGGTGTTCTTGTGGCTGCTGCACAGCCCTGGGAAGCTGAGTGGATTTGGGTGACTGTGTCTGCAGAGCTGATACTTGTGAGTGGGTTTTGGAGACAGACGAGGTCAGTGTGTCTGTGTCCTAGAGGGGGATGATGCTGTTATGCTCCCTTTCTGCTCCATAGTTTTGGGGCAAAGCAACGCCAGTTCTGCTCATACAAGCTAAACATTAGCATATAAGATTTTTTTTGTGATTGTACCTTTCTTTGGTTTCAAGTATTTTCTGGTGAAGCTTTTTCCTGAGCACATCTGAGAAGTAAGAAAGTTACTAACGTGTAGATACCAACTTTTTTTTTTTTTTCCCAATTGATAAACACTTAATTCCCTGTTCTTATCACGTTTCAGTCAGGAAAATTTCACTGTCTCTTACTACTACTTTTTCTCTATGTTGCAACCTTTGAAATGAACAGACTGGTGTTGGTGAAATAATGGGATCTGGTAGTGACTCCAAATATTTACCTGTTCAAATGTGTGAAGTTTGAGTGCAGTCATTTACCAGAGGTCATGTTCCTTACTAAAAAAATAACAAAAACCTCCTCAAATCCTCTTACTGTTTTGTTCTTTCAGAAGAATGGGAGAACCATTGTGTTCTTTGAAAGCGAAGGAGCCACTAAGTAAAATCAGGACTTGCATTTTAATGTAAATGTCTCTGCTGTCCCATGTAATCTGCACACAGGAGGGGAGGTAAATCTCTTCAAAAGCATCTGGAGCTTTAGTGATTTCTTGTGTTCTGGTTTTTCCCCAAAGATCCGAGCCAAGAAGAAACCTCCTCCAGTGAAGTATGAAGTTGGGGACGTTGTTTGGGCCAAGTTCAACAGACGCCCATGGTGGCCATGCACAGTTTGTCATGACCCAGTGCTGGACTGTCACTCAAAAATGAAAGGTACTGTATCTACTCAGACCACAAAGTGGAGGTGTTGTATATGGCAGGATGCTGCCGTTTTAAATAAATTTTAAAAGCATTTCTGGCCGTTGAAAGGTGTGAAGAAATAGACTCTGCTGTGGAAAACAAGACCTGGATCCATGAAGTAGAGCTAAATGAGGGAGGTGGCAGGAGGAAGAGGGGACTGGGGGTGGTGAAGTGGCAGAGATAGCTGTTGGACATGGCTTTTCTTCCCAGAGTGTAGGAAGGACGAGTAGCTGGGGTAAGCTCAGCGCAGTGCAGAAGAAAGAGCAGCCTCTTAAAAAAGCGATGCAGAGAAAAAGGAGATGGATCAGAGAGGTGCAACCAGGTGAGGAAGCAGAGCTGGGAAGATTGGAGTGTGTGAGGACACAGTGTTTTTCTTGGAGAATGGGAGGCAGGAGAGGCTGAGAAGTGGAGTGTGGGGTAGTGCAGTGTAGCTGCTAAATGCCTGAAGGTGTGATGGGAGCGTGTGCATGAAAGTGAAATTTTTGGGTCTTGTTTGGCTCAAGAAAGCAAGGGGCTGTTGATAGGGAAATTCTGGAGAAACCTAGAGATGGAGCCACATATGTGAATGTTTAGGGTGTAGTGTGAGTGAGCTGCGTGTGAGGAGGAGAAATGGACGAATATGAGAGAGCTGTGTGTGCTTGACCACAGGAGAGAGCCAGGAGGGGAGAAAGAGAGTCTTAAAAGATCAAGACAGAGGTAGGTGAGTGATGGAGAGAAAAGAAGGGAAGTGATTAATTGTTTGCTTTTAGAATCATACCGGATGCCATGGGGAGACTGCCACAAACAGAAAGGCTTTTTTGTTCCTGGTTTCCCCTTCTGATTATTTTTTTTCTGTGGGCAGCTGGAAACCCCTTGAACTGGTGTCCCCTGCCACTGACAGCTCTAGGCTGGTGAGATTGCCACTCACTACTGTATTTCTCTCCAGGTTTTGTGGCTCTTGCCAGCCTAAGCACAACAAGTGCTGGGCACAAGTGGAGTTCTTTTGGAGTGGCCATCAGCTCAGAGACACTGCTGTTTCTCTAGAGATGTGAAGTAGCTTTTCCTACATGGTGCTCACATCATCCCCAAGCCTGGTTGCTGAAGTCTTCTTTCTTCACCTCCCCGTTCATCCTTTGGGAGGCATTTATCCTGATTCTAGAGAATACTGAATGTGTTGTTTTAAATAGTCTCTTTCCAGCTCTCAGATTCCTGTCAGAGATGTTTCCAGAAGACATGCTGACATATATTCTCCCCCCCACATCCCTCCTCATGAAGTTTTGGGCAGGATTTAATGTATATAGCTGTCCAGTATTCCCCTCTCGGCCTGTGCACGAGGATTTCTAAAGAAGGAATTCTGCAGGGAGGAAATGTTCTGTTAGCAAAATCCAGGAAGGCCTGATCTCCAGCCACATGATGGACTCTCCCGTCATTGTTTTATCTGTGTTCAAACCAATGGAGCTCAGGGAAAAACTGTATTTTCCAGTTGTAGCTGTATGTAATCTGCATGTCTCCCCTTCCTAATGCCAAGGTGGCAAAGCAGGTGGATCTGAACTCTGGCACTTTTGGGCAGAAAGAGCTGCTGGGCTCTGTGTGCACTGTAGGAAGCACAGTCCTCCTGCCTTGGCTCTCCTGTTGCCAAGGGAACGAGCCCTTCAAAACAAGGCAGGTCGCTTCAACCTCATCACTTTGTGCTGAAACCTCTTCTCTTGGATTTGAGGAATGGTGTTTCGTTTAAGGCAGTTTACCTTTTCTCAGCTAGCTCTTGACTTGGAAGATTTTTGGAGCTGGAAGGTAGTAGCTTGAGTCCCAGAACTGTGAATGGGGTGGATGAAGCCTGTCATCTTTGCACTTGGTTTGATGTTGTTCTGGTCATTGTTTGTCATCCTCTCGGTGGTCTTGGTTAGAATCTCAATTTCAGCATCACTTAAGGGCAGGCTGCTACACTGTGCTGGCACCCTGGAAGAGGCAGCACAAACCAAATGGGCTGGAAGTGTAATTTGCCTGTTCAGAGAAGGTGTTTCCAGGAGAAGGTTAATACATTGCAGCAAACTGCAGGGAGAAGTTTATATCCCTTGTTTTCAAGTCTTGTTTACTCTGTTCTAATGCTTGTGACCTGTCCTTTTTCACCAGCACACACAGAACTGATTCAGTTCTTACTTGTATCATGTGTGTTCAACATTCTGGCACAGAAAGTACTTTAAAAAATCTTTGAATGTGCCTTTATGATTGAGTTTCTTCTCTTGCTCTGCACCTCCGTGCCTGAAGTATGGAGAGACTCATTTCAACTAATGTTGTGTCGTGTTGCACCGAATCTTTTCAGTGTGTGTGCATGTGTTTGCTTAAATGCTGCTGTTAATGTTTTGTGTCCTAAAGAGTTTGTTTGGTATTAAAACATTGAACAAGATGGAATATATTGTGATGGGGGAGGCTCAACCTGTGTGAGTAAATCCTATCCAGAAGGATGTCAGTTCTGGGTGTTGCCAGCACCATTGTGTTTTCCCAACGGTCAAGTGCTCTGTACTGTTTCATCATTAATCAGGGAGTAGCAGAAAAGAAATGTTCTGCCTGGTATGTTGTGTCTCTCAAGGAAAAAAATATTTAGATTTTTTTTTTTGCAAACAATCTTTGCTGTAGGAAGGTGACCAATCATAGGCCTGTTAATCAATTGTTTGTAAGAAAAAAAGCCCAAACAACTTAAAAATAGAGAGCAGCAATGTAGAATATAGACAGCAGCAGTCAAAGGGGTCTCCCATAGTTCTGAGTAGAAATCCCCAGAACTGGCATTTATCTGGGAATGTTGTTAAGCAAAATGTAGTTGAAAATTACCTGTCAAATTGTTACTGCTTTGTGTGTCTCTTTTTGTGTCTTTATTCTGTTACATACAAGGGGTTAATTCTGTTAAATTTCTCAAAATAGTTTCCAATCGGAAACGGTACCGAGAGTACTATGTGGATGCCTTAGGAGAACCTTCAGAGAAGACCTGGGTTCCTGGGAAAGCTATTGTCCTCTTTGAAGGGAGACATCAGTTTGAAGAGCTGCCTGTTCTCCGGAAAAGAGGAAAGCAAAAGGAAAAAGGCTACAAACAAAAGGTGAAAGATCTGTTTTCTGTAATATGTTTTTATTTCTTTGAATCTGCGCAGTACAAAATATTCCTTTATGCCTGGAATTGTACTTTGACAGCTTCTGTGAGACTGACTGCAGCAAGGCAGCCAGGGAAGGGATTCTTTGCATCCTTACAGCAGCATAGTTTATAAACTGCCAGGAGTTTCCAGGCTCTCTTCTATGCTGGGGTGTGGCCTGCTGCTTCTATTGCCCTGGACAGCTCTGGGAGGCAGAGGAATCGGGGCTCTGTTGGTGTGGGATCTGTTCAGTGGCACAGCCCTCTCCTGATGTGGATTGCAGCACTGCTAAAAAACTTCTGTGCTCTCTGGCAGCCTCCTTTGGCTGATCTGAATCAGAGGTGGAGCTGCACGCTTCACTAGATCACTGGCTGAGATAAAGCAGTGGGGTTTTTAGCACTGCTTCAGTAATTCTCTTTATAGAAACCTGTTAGGACTTATAATTTGACTTGGAAAATGCTTTGTCAGTGAGCCTGTGGGAATGAGTTTCGTGGCTCATCGCACCATCTCCGTTTCCAAACATAACAGCCCTGAGCAGTTGTAGCCAGTTAATGTAATGTGACACAGGGGTCTGGTCTATGTCTTTAGGAAGGTGACTGCAGAAATTAACTCGTTAGAATTGCTGAAGTGAAGAACTACAGAGGCTACTGTGTTACTGTAAGAGAGGAAATAGTTACACTAGGCAGTGGTACCTGGCTTTTCTTTTTCTCTTACTGTAAAGCTTTATAACTGATGTTAGTGCAGAACCATCAGATTCAATATGCTCTTGCAGCTGTGAGTCCCTGGGGGCAATGGCCTCATCTGGTTTTCCTTTTCCAAGGGCATGTTTAGTATCTTCTTTAAGGACTTCTCTCTTTGTGCTCCCAGCCCTCCAACAACTAGTGACATACTCCCAAGTAACTTCTCTGGTCCTAGAAGTGCTGCGTGGCTGGAATCTCATTCTATATGTAAATGGAGTGCCAGCATGCCTGCAGTGGAGGGAATCAAATGTTTGTTGCTCACATAAATGTCCAGGTTTGCACCCCTGGAAGCCAGAATTGATGCAAAGCTGAGAGTATTTGGCTGGATTGCTATGAGGCTTCATAAAACCTCTTGAGTCTGCTGAGATGAAACTTTGTTGGTTTAAGTTTTTCTTTAAAAGAAAAGTGTCAGCAATGTGAGTTGTTCCTCCTGCCTTCGAATTCATTTTGGTTTTAGGAGCAGTTGTGAAGCCTTTGATTTGCTGTTGTGCAGCCAAAAACTACACATGCAGATAAGATACAAGTTCCTTGTTGATTTTGAGTGTTAGCAGAGGTTCCTGTGAAGTGTGCAGAGAGCTTTCTGTTTTTTCTAAAGGTACAGAGTTAAACTGGGAGACTTCTCAGGAATGGACATTGTGAACTTGATAGAGCACATCGTAGATGTGTGTGGATCTCATGTTTGTCCCAGGGTGAGTTGATGGAGAGGGCAGATCGTGCTCTGAATTCAAGGGATGCAGGAAGAATCAACAATGAGCACAGCAAACAGGTCTGCTCAGATATTTTGAGGAAAACAATGCTGCATTTGCCTTGAGAGGCTTGTTGGCCGTAGCTTTGCATTTCTGTGCCAGGGATCCATACCGTATGCATTGCCCTTTACAGGCTGTTGTGTTCAGGATGTGTTGGGATGCCAAGACATCTGGTTCCTTGAGACCTGTACTTGCCAGGGACCTTTTTACTGTTCTGGGAATGCACAGGGCTCAGCTGGAATGCAGGGTACTTACCCAGGAGCAGTACTTCCTGTGTCTGCCAGACACAGTCTCAGGGAATCCATGTGATTGTCTTAAAGATGCAAAATGCAGGAATGTCGCTGTGTTCTGTGCCTTGTGCTTCTCGCTTTTATCTCATTGCTTACCTACTCAAATTTTGTCTTTCTCTTTTTTTGTCTCCAACTTTTAAGGTTCCTCAAAGATTTATGGCTAAATGGGAAGTCAGTGTTGGGCAGGCAGAAGACATTCTTCTCGGGGGGCCAGAGGATCAGAAGTGCAGCCAGAACTCCAGCGAGCCGGACAGCAAGAAAGACGTGCAGTTGGAATACTACAGCAATGGCCCTGGAGCAGAAAGGGACACACAGCTGAACGGCTGCTTTAAATCCTTGGCCTTTGACTCCAGACACATGGCCAGTGAAAAAGGAAAATTGCACATCAAGCCACACGTGAAAAAAACCTCTGAAAGCAGAAAAAGGACTAGAGTAAAAAAGAGTGGAGCAAGAGGGGAGGAAGCATCGAGGGGAGAAATCAAAGAGAAAACAACAGAGAGCGTGGTTAGAAACGTGATTGTTGGGGACCTGCCAGAGAAACACGCGTCTCACGAGCTTCGCCGGATCGCCAACAGCCTGACAGCATCCAGTAGCACCAGGGAAAACCATTTGCTTTCCTCCTTTGGAGAAAGACGTTTTGAAAAGACACCTTTGAAACCGGACTATGAGAATCGTAAAAGTGATGCTCTGAAAAACACCCTCCAAGGGGATTTGTTTTCCAGCCCGTCTTTTGAGAGAGAGAAGAGCTCCCTAGGCATTTTGTGCAGTTCCAAGTTACAAATACACTATTCTGCGTCTGATGCTGGTGTTGAGAAAAAACAAACTGAATCAGATTCATCCTCTTCCCTCTCTGATGGTGGGAACAGTGATGTAGATACCATGGACCAAAGTTCAGAGAGAGCCTCTAGTGCTCTTGAAGTTAGTGATTCTTCAGATAAAGTGGAGAAGGAATTTCCTATGACATCAAGTGGAAACATTAAACTTTCCATGTATCTTTCTCAGAAGAGCAGCAGAAGGGCCAGGAAGAAGTCATACAGAGATCGCAAACCTCTGGGAGGTTCAGTAACCAACAGACTCGATGCTGAATTTGCGGATGGGGAGCTTGAAGTAGGTTTCTCTGATGCTGAGATGTCATTGACACCTCTTGAGTGCTCTTCGGATGTGAGAAATGACAATCTTTCCCTAGCAAACAAGCACACTACCCCCCAAAGTGTTTCCAAGGACAACTCCTGGCCTGCTATTACAAATCACGCAATCTTGAAACCGAAAAGCATGAAATTACCCCGAATCAGGAGTATAAAATGTAAACATAAAGAAAAGGTTGCTGGGTTGGAGCCTTCTCTTGCAGAAGAGGAGGGTGGTGTGAATCGCTGCTCTTCAGATACCAAAGGTTTCTCTGGCCTTCAGAGAGATTCTCTTCAGAGAAGTGGAAAAGTTGATGGTCAGAAACTGTTAAACAACATGCACGAGAAACCCAGGGATTCATCTGAAATTGAAACAGCCGTGGTGAAGCACGTTCTGTCGGAGCTGAAGGAACTGTCGTATCGGTCCATGAATGAGGATGCCAGTGACTCTAGCTCTCCCAAGGCCACAGTACCTTTACTTTTCTCTTCTGCCTCTGGTCATGGTCGTTTGCCTATTGAACCAGATTACAAATTCAGCACCTTGCTAATGATGTTGAAGGATATGCATGACAGTAAGACAAAAGAGCAGCAACTGATGACTGGTCAAAATATAGTCCCATTTCGAAATACCAGTACAGGTGATGGTTCTGGAAGCAATTCTGCAAGTGGTCTCAAGTCTTTGTCTATTGTAGGTCCCCCATATAAAATAGAAAAAAATGGAGATTGTGTCCAAGAAACAGTAACTCCAAACTCCGCTATAAGCAACTCCTCATTTTCACGCAATCCTCCAACCAAGTTGACAGGGATTGGTACTGGTAAAAGGGAGCCTGCGAGTGCCGCTGTTTCTGGGACAAATGGCACAAATTGCATGTCCAAACGCAACTGTTCAAAATCTAAGCAGTCATCAAAGCTTGGAGATAAAACAGTTTCAAACAGAAAGGACTTAAAACCAGGAGGGCCAAGTAAGTTGCTAAGTCGGTTACCCAGAGATTCAGGAGAACATGCATTCCGTGTGCACGGTTCGGTTACCAGTCCTCTAGGGAATGAGGCAGAAGATACTGAGAGGAAAGAGTCTATTGATTTAACAGAGCATTCAACTGATGAAGACTCTGCTTGTTTATCTGATGACAATTTAGGTCGTATTGGAAGGAGACCTGAAGCTGGTAGAAATAATGAGAGCTGCAATTCTGCTGCAAATGGGGAGAGTCCAGACTTGGATTCAGAGGCAAATAGTGAGAGCTCTCTTGGTGATGAGTCTAATGATATAAATCACGTAGCACCCAAAAAGCGATGGCAGCGTTTTAACCAAAGCAGTGCTAGATCTAATAAGCACATCAGTAGATCTAGGGAACAAGGAAACTTGGAGAGTGCCTTTGGCCTGAATTCTCGTGGCTTTTCACTGAAGGGAAATGAGTGCTTGGGACGTAGGCATTCCCCTCATTCAAAGGTGCTTGAGGGAGACCTGGCAGTTCAGGACTTTGAGAATCGTTTAGACTTAGTTGATAAACGTTTGAATGTATGTGGTAAGCCAAACACCAGTGTGATGGACTCAGAAACAGAGCTTGGCAACTTTGCTCCCCAGTCTGAATTCTCTGCACAAGGTAAGGGAGCTGGACTTGCGCCAGAGTGTATATTTGTATACATTTTACACTTTTTCATTTAAAGGATAAGTTACAGAACTTGTGGCTGTCTGACAATGTGAAGATGTCTACGTCTGAGCAGAAGAAAGTGTGGGACCTCGGTTTGAGTTCTCTGTAAGCACGGAGAACAAAGGAGGCAGAGTAATTATGAGCTTGTACTCAGGTTATTGGTCAGAAAATTTTACACACATTAAAAATCTTTAGTTCTTCCACAGGGAAAGGTAAAATAAGAATCCTTCTGAGCCTGGGATTTTTTTTTTAAACTTGCACCTTTGTAATGTGTTCCTTAGAGCCACAAACTTGGTGTTAGTGGGATAGGTCAGTGCTAGAAAGTTCCAGGAAACTGGAATTGGAGCCTCAATGGCTGCTCTGTTTTTTATCTTTTGTAGATATCTATGTTTGACATAGTTTGTCTTCGATTTGTTCTGTAGGATTTCCTCAAGACAATGTGTTGGGAGTTTTTTGGGTTTTAGTGTGGAATTCTGTTAGCTGCTCATAATGAATTGTGGAGCCCCACAGATTTCCTAATTTCCAGTTCTGGTGTGGCTGCCTGATGGGTGAAAGAGAACAAGAGAAGGAAGCTGCCAGGGGGGCTGGGCTGGAGGAGGGTCTGGAATATGGCAGACAGAAGTAAGGCAGCAGCATTGGAAGAGAAATTACCTAGGAAGGAGGAGGTTTCTGAGGACCAAAGGGCCAGGAAGCCCTGCCTCTTCCACAGAGGTGGGGACATTTGGTTAAAACCAAAGAAAGAAATATAAGGGTGCATGTGGAAGGAATAGGGCCAACAGAACCATATTCAATGTGTACCATCCTCAGGCTTCTGCAGGGAATCTGGGGAAACACACCTCAATAAAAACAATAACATTAAGTTTTTGCATAGGTTTCACCAAACTAAATTGCTCTAATCTAATTATGGTGTCATTAAATAATATAACTCATCAGAATTTTGAGCCTGTGTGCATCTTGTCACTTAAGTGTTCCCTCAGTGCACATTTTGATGTGTGTATTTTGCTTTTTGTGGTTGCTGGAGGCTGCCTGCACCTCTGTTTCAATTGTGGCAAAGCCAGCTCCTGGTTTGGTGGTTGTGGGACCTGCCCAAGGCAAGTTGCAGCAGGCACAGAAAACAAGCCTGTAGAGTGTAACATATGGGGGAGAAGTTCTGGTTTTAAGTCATGACCAGCTTAATCATCCACTGACTCCTCTGGGTGGGTCTGTGTGTTTTTGAGGACTGAAGTCTCTATGGAGCAGGTGAGAGGATGCACATTCTGGGCTGTGCTGCAGGTTCCTCCTTCACACCAAGATCCAGACAGGTTCCTGTGGCTTCCTGGTGGTTTGGCAGTTGAAGCATCCCTGCAGTGATGCTGTGTGAGGTGAAGATAAAAGTCTGCAGAGAGAACTAGGGAAGAGGAGGTGCTGAGAGGCAGTAAAGTTAGACAGGTAGTGGCAGAGGAAGGCAGTGGGCTCCGGGCGAGGTGGTGACAGTGGAGAGGAGTGTACATGGTCCTGGTACTGCACACAGGGATGCAGCAGCAGCAGTCAGGGCCTGGGTTTGCTTGCAAAAGTGCCAGATCAGCAGCTGCAGTGTCAACTAATTCCCGTGCCCTAAATAGCACGCGAGCTCTGTGCACACCCACCCCCTTTTGTACAGATGTGCCACCACTGTCAGGGCTGCTATAACATCCCCAATGCTGGTGGGACTGAGTAAACCTCTAATGCCGTGAAAAGACCATTCCTTTATGTTGGGAAAGGCCTAAAAAGTAGTGTAACTAATGCTGGAAGCTGGGCTGACTGCAGTGCTTTGAGAAGATGTGACCCATCCTTGCCCACAGCAGGCAGAGTTTCAGTGTAAGAGGTCACAACAGATTGCAGTCACAACTGTGCCATTTCCACTAAGCTCAGACTACATAAAGTCTTCATTGTAGTTAAGTGGCAGCATTGGGCATAATTTGCTACAAACCTTGTACAGTGAATTAGAGCAAATAAGGCAAAAGTGAAGATTGCTGGAATTGGCTGATGTAAACCAATTTTATAAATAATAGTTCCATCAGGTATGTGATTTGCAACTGCCAGTCAGTCTGCATTTGGGATTTTTGTACAGGATTCTCTTTGGGAACAAAAAGCATTTAAGCCAGACCTTCTGGCACAGTGCTGTGTACTCTTCTGCAAGGCTTTGGGGCTCTAAATAGTTGCCTGGTGAGGATACTCATCCCATAACTGCTTATGTGCTGAAATGTGTGTTTCACTCAGACACCTGTGCAGAGTGTTAATAGAGGCTGAAAATGGCTGTGTTTGAGAAAGTTGTTTCTTTCTTCCCTTTTGGCCAAGTTTGGCATCTTCATGCTTGTTTAACCACAAAGCCACAATAAAATGTAGCAGTCTCGTCCAACATGCCTGTTCTGAAGCGTTGCATTGAAATGCTTTGTTATAAAATGCTTCCGTTTTAAAGAAGAAAAAGCCACCTCCTCAAATGAAATGAAGCAAAGAGAATATTTACTGTTTGTTCCAAAACTTCCAGGAGACCGCAGGTGTTTTCATGACTAGGGGAAATCTTTGGGCAGTATTATTAATGATTTTGAAAGCTAAAAAAAGGAGAAAAGTCAGAGGTATTCTGGGAAGTGAGAAAAAGACATAAATGTGCATCACCTTGCTTTTGCAGCTTGCTGAGAAGAGATGTTGTAGAGTGTCAGGGTTCAGGTTTTTGGAGCTTGCCATGCGTTGGTGTGTTGAGGTGGTGTAGCATGGGTGGTTAGGGTTGTGGTGAGGAAACACCTTTTACTTTGCAATGGTACCACATTGTGGAAACACAAGAAATGTCACAGTCACTGGCTCCCTGATCTCATTGTGGAACAAACAAAGCAATAAATGGGCTCACAATAGCAGATGGGGAATTTGGAGTAGGTAAAAAATGCCAGGGAGGAGGGGAAAGGAAGGAATTAAGCTTGTGTTTTCGTAGTGAAACTAGTGACTGAACTGTGTTATGGGAAAACAGTGTTTTCTTGTGCCCCTGCACTAAAACCAAGAGTTTGGGTAAACAGCAAAAGAATCCTGAGTTGCTAATGGCCTTTGGTTCTGGTAAAGTACTGCAGGAAAGTTAGATGTAGCTTGGAGGGACATGTTGGGTGAAATTTCAGGAGCCTCTCAGTCTAATGTGTTTTGATTTCTTACCTGAACTGCATAAAGTCCTTAAAAATCCCCCCTGCTAAGTTGGGGTTTTGAAAAATAGGAAACTCAAAAATTGTAAGGCTGTCTCAGAGAGAAAGAATTCTCAGTTCTTCCCACATGGAACCTCTGGAAGAGAAGGCAGGAACAACTATTATCTGCAGATGATGAGGACAGTTTTGTCTTGTGATCATTTCAGAAACACAGTCTTGAAGCTGCTTTCCTTTTTCTTAGCACATTCAGAGAGGAAGCGCCTTAGAAAGCCGAGTAAACGGCTTCTGGAATATGCAGAAGAATATGATCACTTATTTGCACCCAAGAAAAAATCAAAGAAGGGCCAGGAGCAATTGCAAAAGGTTGGTGAAGGCCAGTGTGCTCTTTGTGGTTATTACTCTGGGGCTCTGGTCTCTGTGTGTTTGTGTTCTCAGTGGCTGAGTGTTCTTGCTGTGTGCAGTGCCATGCAGGGTGAATGTTTTCACCAACATATTTCACCATGCCAGGTGAATTCTGTGGCGAGGTCTGAATTGGAAGGAGGCGTTCCTGCACAATGCAGTCCTGACAGAGATACCCAGCGGGGGCCAAGTTCTTTGGTTTCAACTCCATCTTCAACCAAAGAGTCCCCTCCTGTCCTTGAAGCAGAGTGTTCCTTCTCAGAACTAGGATCCCACTCCACTGATCCCCCTAATCAAGTTCCAGGAGGATCTTCAGATCTTCCAGAGGTGGTGGTGCTGTCTTCATCAGATGTTTCTGAAGTTTCCGCTTCTCCAGATGCAGAAGAGGGATTCCTGAAATCAGGTAAGTTGGAGGTTGTGTGATGCTGCTTTTATAAGTGAAAGTAACACAAGTTCAGTGGAAAACGACGCTTGGGGCAGCGTGAAAAGGTCAGTGGTTGGTCTGTTCTTGCATTCCTTCACTCACTGGCTGTTACTGGTGTTGAGAAGGGAGAGAGGGCAGGTGCAAGGATGTTCAGTGACCTGGTACTGTTGGCTTTCTGTAGACTGTGGTGGTCCTCTTTAGGTCCTGGCACAGAATGCCCCTTTTGTGCAAATGAAGAAGGCCACAACCCCTTTGCTGGGTCCTTGCTATCTGTGCTTCCAAACAGTGGCATTCCTTCAGCTTGATGGTCTCTTGCTGCTGTAAACCCCTTTGGATGAACATTGCTGTGCTGAGGGTGATGCACAAAGTCTCAGCAGCATTCCTCATGGAGTGATCTTTTGCTCTCCTGGTGAGCTCAGGGAGCTGTAGCACAAAATTCCCTCTGGAAAAACTTTCTCCTTAAGAGGTTCTAAGCGTCTGTAGAAATTTTTGGAGACTTGTGTGAGCAGCAAGCCAGGACCTTGGCTTTCAGTAAGGCACAGAGTAGAAAGAGTGTGGTGTGAGGGGCCTTTTCCCTTTCCAGCAGTGTCAGTCTCAGGGTCTCCTTTCAGTATGTTTATTCTCTGATAGCATCTAAAGACATGTCCAGAGTTAAAGCCCTGGTGTTCAGGCTGTGCGAACTTGGAGGGAACACTGTTCCTGTCCTGAAGGACTTGTGGTCAAAAAAAATAAACCAAGCAGGCAGAGTTATGGTCAGTGGGAGGTCAGTTAGCCTGTTGTGTGAGGGAAGAGGGATTGCCTCTGGAGACTTGTGGATGTCATAAGGAAGTGGAAAGTTGAAGAGGTTAAAGGAGGAAAAACCGAGGGTGTGAACCTGAGACTGGAGGTGCAGGAGAACAGAACAGGCTGCAGCAGTGGGAGCAAACATCCAGTCTGCAGAGGTTGTGTAGCTCTTTCCCCTCATTTCCCCTCGCCTCTCGCTGAAGCACACGGAGTGGGCAGAAGCTTGTCTTGAGGGTTGGGAGAGTGATGGATGAGCTGTGCCTACAGAGGTGTCAAAGGGCACAGCTGAGACTGTTGAAGCCAGCAGATGGATGGGGTGGATGGGTAACAGGCTGTGTCTGTGAAGTGTCTGCACTCAGCATCAGCATTTCCTGGTTCTAATTTTATACTGTTGCCAAAATTAGTGTGAATGAACCCAGGTCTAACAACTTGCTACCTCCCGAGGGCCAGCATAAAGCTTGAGTAGGAAATAGTGCAGGTTACACCTGGGTTTTTTGGGGTGTCTTTTCTTAAGTAGGTTTAACCAGGATTGTGATCTTCAGCCTGTTTACTACAGCAGCATGTATGCTGGTGTGAGGGTGTGGGAGTGTAGGCAGGGCTATGTCAGTGGTAGGACTGGCTTACACAGATCAAAGTGTTTGGGAAGTTATGATCTGAATTGTGCTGGCAGCATGTGTTACCTGCTGGCAGTGAGTTCACAGTCTCTCTTCCGTGGGTGGATTTTTATATTACATATTGAGGTGAGCCTGAAGGTCATGGCAGACTGAGGTCTGTTTTTATTGAAGTTGTACAGAAGCAGGTAATTGGCTTCTCTGCCCTAGGAGCTTATGATCCCAAAGACAGGGTGAAGCAGATTGTTTTGAACTCTTGGCTGATATTTACTTACTGGTTTTAATCTGATTGAAGTCAAGAAAACCCCTGTTTATCTGATGTGAAGGGTTCCATTGCAGGAAACTTCGAAAGCAAGCGTCAAAGGAAGCCCACTAAAAAGCTCTTGGAATCCAATGACTTGGACACTACCTTTATGCCAAAGAAGGAGGAGTGGACTCCCCAAAAGAAGGTACTTTCCTTCCAGCTCTTTTGAAAACCGGATAGAAAACAAGCCTAGACAGCAGATCCTGCTGAACAAGACACAGTGCAATGGGATGTGGTTTTTTATTGGCTGTGGCCCAGGAGCAAAGGTCCACCCTTCCCAAAGGTGCTGATTGCTGTGTTATGATGAAATAATCCACTGGTCCCCACCCCTCCCCACTTGTAATGGGGATTGGGTAGTTTTGGCTAAAAATCTCCTTTTTTATTGATTTATATGGAAAAGGAGTCATCTGGATGCTGTCTGGGAAGGTATGAGCAGAAATGTTCTGCACAGAGGTTTTCTGTCATGTTACAGTGTAGCTTGAACTTGAACGTAAGGCTTTGTCCTTTTCCATCAGATTTTCTCTGAACAGTGTTTTCTTTTTTACCTTCCCAAGTGAGCTGGTGAATGCATGTAAGTGCAGAGCTTGAAGCAGGATAGAGGCTTGACATGAATCACATGTAGGATACCGTGTTTAGTTCAGATTTCTAAAGAAAATGCTGCTCTTCTCCACTGAATACTCAGTATTCGAAGACATGGTTTGGAGAAAAGCAACTTGTATTTAGTTCAGGTCGTGTACCTGCACGAGACTTGTTGTTGCCACTGTTCCTACAGTTGAGTAACAACACTTCTTTCCTTCTCCTTTATTTGTGTGGCACTGTTGCAGTAATGTAGAGGCAAGTGTATTTCAGTCTTAAGGTCTTTAAAAGTGTAAACTCAGAAGAGAGTGTCTTTTTGCAGCGCCTTACAGATTATTAGCAGACTTTCTGGGAGAGCACAGGAAACAGTGAATGGTGCTGATGAGCACAAAACACATCAGACTCTGCATTTCTCCCTGCCCAGAGACAGACTTTTACATGTGTGATTTATCACACACACAAACCAAATGTTTTCTTGTAAAATCTCTAATGACTGATAAATTCATGACCTGGATGGTAAATTAGGTGTTGCAGTCATTCCAAAAGGTTGCATGGCTGAGGAGCGTGTGTGCCTCTGTTTTCATCTGGTGACTTGACTCTCTCTCCTGTGTGTTTGTAGGGTACTGGCCCTTCAGAGAGTGACAGCTCTGAGCTCTACTCACCAGCCCACTTCCAGGACCTGGGAGAAGGTAAGTGAGGGCAGGGATAGCAGGGCAGACTGTTGTGACATTTGGATCGGTGCCTGTGGCACTCTGTGTGTGTGTAAGGGCTTGGTGTTCTGGGTTCAGCAGCCCAGCAAAAGTTGCTTAAACCAGTATAAATTGGTGATTTTCTGGTGGCTGCAGGGCAGAGGGCTGAGTGCCTGGAGGCTGGTATTGCCCCAGCCCTTAGGCCCTCAAAGAATACAGGACCCAGCCTGAAGCTCTCAGAAATGCTGCAGAGTTTGCTGGTGTCACCTGCAGCAAGGGAATTATTTCTGCGTTTTCCTTGAATGGTCTTTCTGTTGCATCCCAGCTTCTGAAAAGCTCTTGGAGAAACAGCGAAAGCGGAAGAGACAGCGCCATACCTCTGCTGCAGTCCATTCCAAGAAGGAGAAAAATGAGGAGGGGCTGGGGGAGACCCCACATTCTGAGGTATTGTTGGGTCTTCCCACATGCTCTCATCCCTATAACCTGTTTGCTACTTCCAGGGCACTTGGCAGAGCCTAAGCCAGAGGCATCTTTTGGCCTGTCATTTGGGAATTTGTCCCGCTGATGCAGCTGCATGAGCTGGGGTTGGGCTGAAAATACCTTCTTGATCTAGTAGCTGTTTTATAATGATGCTTAACTCAGGCTCTGTTTTGAAACTGCTACTCAGCTAATTCTCTGTGAGAGATGATTGTGTTCTGAACTCATGGAACCAGGTTTTGCCTGGCATCTTGCTTTGCACCTCAGAAAGTCAAACTGCTGTAAAAGGTCTTCTCTGGGGGTGGGAGTCTTGCCCTTTCACACACCACTATGAGGCACAAGCACTAAACGGGACTTCAGCCCCTTCTGCTTGCACCTGCACACCAGAGTGAGCCAAGAACCCCATTGGAGGGGCTGGGGGGGACTGTCTGTGACTGCTCAGAAGAGCCTCTCATTACATTCTGCCATCCAGCAGAAAGGGATAATTGGGACAATTCCCTCTACTACGTATCAGCAGGGTCAGTGTACAAATATCTCTGACAAGCACGTTTTGCCTTTTAGGAATGAGCCAGTTATCAGCAAGTGTAGGGGAAGCAAGACTTCCTTGGAGAGGCAGGACACCTCTGGGCCTCTCGCCATCGCCTCTCACTTCCAGTGGCCCAGGTTCAGCAGCAGGCAGGATAGTCAGTATGTATTTCAGGAGCCAATTGTAGATAAATATTGTTATATTTGTTGTTGTAACACAGTTTCCAGGAGAGCGCAAACTTCACACCACTTTAAACTGTTCCAGCCATCCTGTTGCATTTTGGAAAGGGCATTTCTGATAAAGTTGATAAATTGGGGTAATACCCCTAGTCCATGTAAGCTTTCCTGTGCTGGCTTTAATGCTCTTTCTGAAATATGCTACATCGGAATAATTTTTAAAACAGCCTGTACAAATACCTTTGCCAATGCTGGGCAGAGGCAGTTAACATTGTCTGCTGTACCCACTGAGAGAGAGCAAATTCTCTGTGAAAAGAGGGGCAGTTCAGAGCAGCAAAGATCTAGGCCATGGCTCTGAATCCTGCACCCACCACTCACTGCAGAGGAAACCCAGTCTTAACTGCCTCCAGCCTTAGACATCTGTGTTGAGCACCAGAAGTCAGGTATGGTGTAAACCATGCCAAAGAAAAAAGTCAATGCTTGGCACCTTTGCCAGCATCCATTTCTATGTGATTGTGTCTCTTTAGCTGCTGTGCTGGGTGTTCATCTCCTGGCTTAGGTGAGTGCTTGGGTTCTGGTGAGTATTGGGATGCTGTACAGATGCAGTTGTGCTTTCATGTGGAATTCAGACCATGCTGGTCCCTCAGTGACTGCACACACTGGGCAAGGAACTTGACTTTGTTAGAAAAAATAGATGGTCTGATGATACAGCACAGTGAAGCCTTGGATCCAGCTGCCTTCCAAGGAAGGGAGGGCAGAGGAAGGCTTGTCAGCCTGGGCTGAGCTAAGCAGCTTTCTCTGACCTCACCTGTCTGTGGAGCCTGGAGTGCAAATTTACAACATCAGGGCAGCAAGAGACTGAGAGAACGGGATGGAAAACGCTGTTGAAATGGTTGTCAAGGTTGTGAGCCAAGGTCAGGCTGTGCCAGAGAACAGGCCAGGCTTTGGGGTTGTGCCAGACACAGCAGCAGGGATAGTTCTGGAAGAAGACCTGGGATGAGCCCTTCTTTCTGCAGGAGGTATGTAGTGTTGCAGTGCTTGTGCTGGGCAAAGGAAGGAGGGGGAACAGTGACAGATCCTTGAGTGGCAATGCCTTTTTCCATGTTCACAAAGGATGGGCCTTGCCCATCCTGCCTAGCTCTGACATCCCTTCCCTGTGCAGTTCTGGGAGCAGTGTTAGAACAAGGCTGTACTCTGTAAGGTATGTTGGAGTGGCAGTAGTCTGTAGTTGGGACTTGGCTTTTTTTCTTTTTCTTTCTCTCAATAAAGTCAGTTTATACCATTCATCTTTGTATTGTGTACTTCAATACACCCTCAGTGCATCTGTGCATCATTGCTTCACAGGAGGCACATGGCTTTAAAGTGTCCCCAAATAAAATCATACTGCTACATTCAGGCAATAGGGGAAATAAACAACAGTTCCAGGCAAAGAAAGCATCATTATCTGAGCAGAATACTAGCTCCAGGTTCTTCCAGCTTTAAACTTTAGAAGGTCTTTATGTCCTTGTTTTGCCCAGACTTACAATGTGTTCAAAAGGCATTCAATTCAGCTTACAAGCTTTAGTAGCAGCAGAGCTCAGACTTTCCCATACAGAAAGTGGTGCAAAGCTCCCTCTCGTGATTGTTAGCTGGGCACCCTGCAGCAGGCAGGCCTGGAGGTGTTGGAGTGATGGCTGCTGCTTCTGCCAGCAGTTTGAATTCCTGTCAGGGTCTCTCAGGTGTACTATTTGTGTCTGGGTGTACACTGGCTACAGCTTGGTGACCCAGGGAGGAACTGGCAGCTGTGCACTGGGATCACTCAGTTACCTGCAGTGAGCTGGCAGATTAAAAAGTGGCAGAGTCCTTAAAATGTTCTGGCTCAAAGCACTTAGCTAAAGGCATCACTTTGGTGCTGCATTAATGGGCCTTAAATTGTACCTACTCTGGAGTGGCAGCTGGGGCTGGTGAGGCCACTGAAGTGTTCCCTAGACCTCCCAAGTGGGCTGGAAGCTGGCAGGATGGTGTTTCCTAGCTCTTAGTTGCCTCTCCTGACAAAATCTGTGGCACTGCTGCCAAGTGTAGCTGCAGGACAGCCGTATTTTGTGGTAGGAAGAAAGTGTCTCTAGGATACCTGCTGTTCTTCGCTCTTAACAGTGCCTGGACAGGTTTCATGGACACTCTGGGAAGCCTTATGGCAGGATCCCTGACTTGGCCCATGAGTGTGTGGTTGGGCCTTCATTATTTGAAACCCATCCTGTCCCCAGGATGCTCTTTCACCAGTGGATGTTGTGGGCAGTGGTGTACACTCGTACAGGACAGTGGGAGACACCACACCTCAGGATGGGGTGTAAATGCACTGCTGTGCTGCTCATTTTGGGGTTGGCTGACTTCTTCATACCAACATGGGCCTTGAGTACCTTCGTGTCTGTATTTTACATGAGTTAGGACAAGCTGAGATGAGTGTAGGAGAAAAGTGTAGTTCATTTAGTGTGTGACAGGTGCTATGAAGATTGAGGTTTTTGATTTGTTTCCAGTGCAAGTAGGTACTGGGATGCTTCTGGCTTTAGCCTGCCTGATTTGTTTCCATTCAGGGCTGACTCCTTGCTCAGAGGGGTTGTGCACAGGAAGATAATTGCATTGAATGTGTATTTTTATTCATCTAGTAAACTAAGAGCTCTTTTCTTTCCTTTCCTGTGCATCTTTTGATGTATTTTGTATGGGGGATGTTCTCTCCAGGGTGGGTAGTACACAGATTACCTGCCAAACTCGTTAAATGCTCAGTGGCTGAATTTGAAGTTTCCAAGTCAGGACAGGAACTACTGACAGTCCTAATTCTGGTTTTCTCTTTAAAGGGGGAGACATCGGTTCATGGGACTGCTGCAAGCCCCAAAGAGGGTCATGAGGAGGGGTCAGAGAATGACCATGGAGTGCCTTCATCCAAAAAGATACAGGGGGAGCGTGGAGGAGGAGCAGCTCTCAAGGAGAATGTGTGTCAGGTAGTGTTCTTGAAGAAATCTCTATGAAACTATCCCACTGTTAAGTGTTTTTGTGTAAGTTCTGGGACACACTGGTGCCCCAGGTAGCCTGCAATTGCTTATTGTAGAATTAGCCAGCTTTTTGTGCTCTGTATCAAGCATTTCCCTTGCAGTAGCCTTTCTTCCTATTCAAGTTCACAGATGTTAGGGAGATGTGACCAGCATAAGATACATTTTAGCCAATGTAGGATATCAGAGAGTCGATGGTAAATGACTGTGGTTATACACAAACTCCCTGAATTAACTGACACAAGGAAAATGTAGCATTTTTCCCCAGGGGGTCTCTGCTGGCATTGCGACCAGCACGGGGGTTGCTGCTGTCTGGGGTGCTGCAGGGAAGGAAATTGCTCCAGCTGATACTGTGTTTCTTTCCTCATAGATCTGTGAGAAGCCAGGGGAGTTGTTGCTGTGTGAGGCTCAGTGCTGTGGTGCTTTCCACCTGCAGTGCCTTGGGCTCTCCGAGATGCCAAAGGGCAAATTCATCTGCAATGAGTGTTCCACAGGTAGGGCGGCTTCTGTGAGTGCTGTGGGCTTACCTGGTGCTTCCTTGACTGGAGTGATGTGTCTGCTGTAGGGCTGCTAATTAGCTCTCAGTCCTCAGATTATTGATTTGATGTCTGATAATGACTTTCTAATTAGAATCATAGAATTACAGAGTGATTTGGGTTGGAAGGGACCTTAAAGATCATCAAATTCCACCCTCCTGCCATGGGCAGGGGCACCTTCCACTATCCCAAGTTGCTCCAAGCTGTGTCCAACCTGGCCTTCAACACTTCCAGACATAAGGCATCTACTGATTCTCTGGGCAACCTGTGCCAGGGCCTCACCACCCTCACAGGAAGAATTTTTTCCTAATGTTTAATCTAAACCTACTGTCTATCAGTTTCAAGCCATTAATAGTGTCTTCAAATATTAACCAGCCTTACTGTTGATTCAGACTTGGAGTGCAAAGAAGTGAATGTCCAGGATCTGCTGGGAAAGAGACAAATTCTTACCAGGACCTGGTGGGGAAGATGAATGTTATGCAGGCTGGAAAGGGGGAAATGTCAAAGTAGGGTTATCGATTTTTTATTTTCTTTTTTCCCTGACCTGAAGTCCCAGCTATAATAATATTTATTTTGATCTGGAGTTGTACTGCAGCTTCAGGCAAAACTAGCCTGGTGCAGAGACCTGTGCTCTGGGATGGGTGCAGCAGGCTGGGAAGTTGTGCTGTGCTATTAGGCAGCCTGGTGACAGCATCAGCTCCTCATTTAAGCCCTCGTGTGTGACCAGTGCGTTGCTCTTTCTCCAGGGGTCCACACCTGCTTTGTGTGCAAGAGCTGTGGGGAGGATGTGAAGCGGTGCTTGCTGCCCCTCTGTGGGAAGTATTACCACGAAGCCTGCATACAGAAATACCCGCCCACAGTCATGCAGAACAAGGGCTTCCGCTGCTCCCTGCACATCTGCATGACCTGCCATGCTGCTAACCCAGCAAACATCTCCGCCTCTAAAGGTACCCGAGTCCTCCAGGGTGGTCTGGGGGGGTGCAGTCACATGGTTTTTCTTTGTTGCACGTCCACTGTGCAGTTACCTGGTTCACCAGTTCTTTGTGTTGTTGCCTTTGTGTCCTTGCCACAGCACTGGCTGTGTTTGCTGAGGAATAGCTGCTCCCAGGGGAGTGGAAGGGGTGGTGTCAGAGTGTGAGGCTCGGCAGCACTCCCCACGGTCGGACATGGCAGCTGGAATGTTCTCAGGCTGTCCAGAGGCTCGGATTCCTGCACGCCCAACCTTGCCTCGGGCCTCAGTGGGTTTTTGAGTAAATCTCTGGAGCTGTACAGACACGCTCGTGTTTCTCCCACCTGCTCCTCGCTGTGCCAGTGCTGCAGACGGTGCCTTGCTTAGCAGCACGGGCTGTCAACACTGAGGCATCCAGAGCAGCACAGGGCAAACTGTGATATTGTTCTACTTAACCTTTTTTTTCTATGTAAACTCTCATCTTGTACTGGAGACACCCTTGGGCTAAGCTTCCCAGGCAAACATTTGTTTGAGCTGTTTGCAGCAATACCTTGACCTTTATCTCACGTGGTCAAACTTAAAACTTTTGTGATTGCTGTGTATGTTTGCTTCTAAAGCTGCCTTTCTTTAAATCCTTGGTATCTTAAGACAAGTGACAATAAGACCAGCTCTATTTTTATCCTCAGGGTCTGTGTTAAAGTTGGCTTTTTTGCCCCCATGTATCAGTATTTGGTGTAAAAAACAACACCAAGGCCTAAAGCCCGCAGCCCACAGCCGGCCACTTCCCCACTGAACATTTTTTGACTGGCTGCTGCTTCTTGGTGGTCACATTTACCCCTTTTCTCCCACCTCTTCTTCCTGTTTGTAGTCTGCTGTGAGGAACTGAAAATGAGCTCTCAAAAACCTCACACAAACTAGGCCTGTAGGGAAGTCTGAATTGCCTGGAAGTTCTGGAATTTCAGGGTAAAATCTGATAAACAAGAGGCAAGTGCTGGTGTTTTCAGAAGCTACATGGATTGATTTCATTATGTGAGCTAAGCACTTGAAACACCCCCTCTGTAATTACTGTCTGAGCTGATTTAGTAATTATTTGTGTATGATAGAAAGCAGTACCAGTCTGTGAACTCTTGAACTGTTTCTGTACAGCATGCAGGAGATTTTTCACTTCTAAATAATACAATTTTATCTATGGTATATGTATTATACATTCTATAATTTCATATATATTTAGTTATATTAAATAACTTAATAGGAATCCAATGAGTATATCATGGGTGGTCTATAAAAATTAAAGGTCAGCTTCCTTCTCCAAAGCTCATTTTGAGCTTAGGTACGAGCAGAGTCTAGGTTTAGCAGCAAAGAGCCGTGATGCTGCAGAGGCTCACTGTGGCTGTTATGGTGGCAGGTCGCCTGATGCGCTGTGTGCGGTGTCCGGTCGCGTATCACTCCAACGACTTCTGCCTCGCCGCCGGCTCCGTGGTGCTGGCCTCCAACAGCATCATCTGCCCCAACCACTTCACTGCGCGCAGGGGCTGCCGCAACCACGAGCACGTCAACGTCAGCTGGTGCTTTGTCTGCTCAGAAGGTGAGATGGTCAGTGCTGAGGCCTGTCACCAGGGAACGCCCTGGCAAGAATTCGTTACAAAGGGCAGAAGCTTTTCCCATCCACAATGTGCCAATGGGAACTGCAGAGAATGGACTGCCTTCCTGTCTTTCCACATTTAAGTCCTTCAGGCTAGGACCTTTTCTGGATCCTTAGAAAGGTCCTTTTTGCACCATGAGTAGGGCCCAGCTTTTGAAAAGGGCTTGCAGGAGACCATCACCACAAAGACCATTGCCTTTTTCCAGCTCTGTTTGGAAATCTGGGGTGCAGGGCTTCTGCACAGTGACTGATAAATTCCTCTTCCTTCTCTTTGCAGGGGGCAGCCTTTTATGCTGTGAGTCGTGCCCGGCCGCGTTTCACCGTGAGTGTCTAAACATTGAGATGCCAGAGGGAAGCTGGTATTGTAATGATTGCAAGGCAGGCAAAAAGCCACACTACAAAGAAGTAGTCTGGGTGAAAGTTGGGCGCTACAGGTAGGTGAAGATAGAACAGACTTGTCCCCATCCCTTCTTCATGCAGTGCTCATGGTGATTGAGGTGAGAAGCTGCTCCTCTCTGCAGGGTTCAGTGCAGCAGCCTCTGGCTTTTTTGCATGCACATAGCTGGTAAAATGTGAGCTTTCCTCCTCCAGTAGCCTCTTTTCTCCCCACCGGCCTTGCTGGTAGCCCTCACATACTTTTTCCCATGTCTCCATGCAGTAGCATACTTTTGAGGTGGCTAGAAGTGGGGAAGCCAGAGGTTTTTCATCTGCCCTTCCTTGTGTTGCAGGTGGTGGCCAGCTGAGATTTGCCATCCTAGGACAATTCCTGTCAACATCCAGAAAATGAAACACGACATCGGTGAGTTCCCTGTGCTGTTCTTCGGCTCCAAGGACTACCTGTGGACCCACCAGGCTCGTGTGTTCCCTTACATGGAAGGTGATGTCAGCAGCAAAGACAAGATGGGCAAGGGCGTGGATGGCATATACAAGAAAGGTAACTTGTCTTCATCCAGAGAAGTACCTGGTGTTTCCCTCTTTATTCCTGTTTGCAAAAGTGTCATTCTTGTAGCAGAGAAAAAATGTCTTCTTATAACTGAAGTGAAATTAAATTTGTAGAATGAGTTGCTGCTTGTGTATCATCCAGCATGCTCAGAGTGTTTGACTCCCAGAGAGGGAGAAGGGTGTGCAGATCTCAAATACTTCTCCAGCTCTGATATAACCTCTCAAAATCCAAGTGAGCTGCTGCCGTGTCAGCTTCCCTCTGTGTAATACAGTCATTATCTTGATATAAAAGTGCACTTGAGAGTTGTGAATGTGGCTGCCTGGCATCTCTGCCCAAGAGGGCAGGCAAAGATAGCCAACAGATGGGATGCTTCATCACCCATGGGCAGGCCCCTGACTGTAATTTCTGCACTTCACTGCTGCATTGGCCTTTTCTTCAACCTCCTCTGTTGAACCTTGTGAGCACTGGCTGCTCAGCTCTGTGTGAGCAGAGGGAGTTCCTCATAACACAGCCTGTTCTCTCACTTAGCTCTTCAGGAAGCTGCTGTGAGATTTGAAGAGTTGAAGGCACAGAAAGAACTGAGACAACTTCAGGAAGATAAAAAGAACGACAAGAAACCTCCTCCCTACAAACACATCAAGGTGAGGGGAGGTGGTGGGGGGCAGGTGTGGAAGAGAAGTCTTGAGCTGTCGGTGCAGGTGATTTACAGGTATACAGAAACATTTCTGATGTTTGGGTGTCTGGCTGTTCTTCAAGGTTTCTTTGATCCTCTTTCCATCCTCAGCAAGCTGGGCAGCAGTAACAGAGGTGCTCTGATTTGCTGGAACAGATCTGGTCATGTCTGTGCTGTCCATGTCAGTTGTGTGGTCTGAAGGAAGTGTCTCTCTACCTTGAGAACTCAGGGGAAAGGGCTGGTAATGCTCAGTATGGTCAAATGCTCCGTGCTGCTGATGGCAAGGTGGGCAAACCAAGTGGTGCAGGACAGGAGGTGGTCAGGGTGCAGTGCAGCAGGGCTGTGTGGAGGGTGGTAACCCACAGTATCTTGTATCATCTGTACTATTGTTTTATATCTCTGTATCAGTTGGTGGCTGAACAGAAATACTGAAGCAGGTGTACAGGCTGCAATATCAGCCCTTTTCCTCAGTTTTGGGGAATTATTTATGTTAAGGGCTGTTAGTTATTATTCTTATTGAGTTAGAATTGGAGCAGCAGTAGAAGTCCTACAGGATGGAGGTGACTTGAGAGGAGAGATGGGGCCAAGTGTGTGCCTGTGTCCGAGAAGTGGATCCCAACTGACCAGAAACCCATTGACTCAGGGACTGTGTTCTTTTTTTATTGCTTCTGTCTGCTCCTTCCCTTTTTTATGTGGCAAAATACGAAAGCTTAGCTGATTTCTGGCACATTTTGTATCTAGCTAGGATTTCTAGGCAGGCAGGTATATCCTGCATGAGTTACTGTGCTGTGTAAAGAGCACAACTGAATGCTGTGGCAGCAGTATGGGCCAGGCAGCTTCAGTGGAGGAAGTAGTTTCTCATTATAGCTATTTTTAGGCCTCTCTGGCCACAACATGAAGGAACTTTGGAAGCAGTTTAGAGCCTTTGAAATACCCTTTTATATAAATAATGATGGTTGTGGTCATTAGTCATGGCAGCTCTTCTGAGGTCTGGGTGCAAGCTGTTTGTCTCTCTGAAAGCAAAGCAGTTTGCAGGAGCAGATGGTGAACTGCAGAAGGCTTCAGGGTGGAATGCTGAAGCTGGTTGTGTCCACTCCTTCTAAGGAGATAACACCTCGAGGTCCATCCCAAGGAACACCCACACGAGAAGCTGCTGCAAAATACACTTGGGATCCTTCATCACATCAGGCTTGTGACTAGTCCAAGCACTGCCCTCTTTTGGTTTTGTTCCAGCAGTGCCTCAGAGAGTAGGGCAGGTGTGCTGGGCATGTGTGGTGTGGAGTGGCAGTGCCAGAGCAGTGCCAGTGGTGGACTGACCTAATCCTGGGAGTCTTGCTGCTCTTAATGAGGTGATGAGCCTGGGTAAGAGATGGGAAGCAGCAGAGGAGAACCTGAGTGACAAGGAAGGCTGGAGGTGGGATGCAGTTCTAGGAGGAAGGTGGGGGAGACTGTGTTGAAGAGATAATTGAGGGATTTCTGCAGGGTTTGCGTTTAAACAAAGGGGGATCAGGACTGGGCCAGCCTCAGGCAGGCTGTCAGTGTGGAAACTCTGTGGGTGGGACCTGGTAACTTACATGGGGGCTGGAATAGTTTTGCTAAAATCCCTTCCTTTCTTGTTCTGGGAGAGAAAAGTGAGACAGTGGCTCACCCAGGGAAAGAACAGCAAGGAGCTTTTCTTCAGTGTCTCTCTCCAAAGTCCTGACTCTCTGTTGCCTGCTTTTCAGCGTTCGCTGCCTTTAACCAAACCCCAAGGACCCAGCTCATGGCACAGACACGCCAGTCGCTTCTCCACCTGGTGCTGCACTCTGCTTCCTTCTGGAGTGGTTTTTAGAGAGCTCTTTGGCTTAACTCTGAGCTCCTCTTTGGGTCTTTCAACCCCAGCCTTGTCTGGTTTGGCTTCCATTTACATCTGCAGGACAGTTGGGTAGGGAGGTAACTGCATGGTAGGCCTTCTGTCACAGGTGTGACAGCTGAGAGCACAATCCAGCTCGAAGGTAACATTGAAAAAGCAGTGCAGTAAGGGAAAGCTGAGGAAAAGCACCTGACACTCAGACTGGGAAAGGTGCAGTTTGATGCAGAAAAAGGTTTGGTGCTGATCACAGGGGTGGTGTGTGCCCAGCAAGAGCACTGGGTTGGCCACCTGAGCTGGATGTGGGCACAGTGATGATGGGAGGGGGACACTTGGCAGCTTCTCACCCTTCCAGGGTCACAGAATACACACTGCACCAGGTGATGCTAATGGGGAACCTGCATCCTCCTGAGCTCTTTCCTCTAACCTTCTGCCTCTGAAATAGCATTCCCAGAAGTACAGCTGTGCCTGTACTCATGTCCTTCTGCCCCTCGCTGTCACTAAGTCACTGCAGCCCGTCAGCTCGTAGGCAAGGGTGGAGTATAGCAGTGCCTGTCGGGGTAATCTGTAGTTCCCAAGAGCTCATGTCCCTCGTGTGCATTGAAGGTGAACCGGCCGGTGGGAAAGGTGCAGATCTTCACTGCAGACCTGTCCGAGATCCCACGCTGCAACTGCAAACCCACAGACGAGAACCCCTGCGGCCTGGACTCGGAGTGCATCAACCGCATGCTGCTCTACGAGTGCCACCCCATGGTGTGCCCTGCTGGTGAGCGCTGCCAGAACCAGTGCTTCTCCAAGCGCCAGTACCCCGAGGTGCAGATCTTCCGCACGCTGGCACGAGGCTGGGGCTTGCAGGCCAAAACAGATATCAGGAAGGTACGTACGCTCTTTCTCTGTCACTTTCTCTTGCCGCCTCGCTCTTGATCACTCTTGGTTTGAAAACTGAATTTGAAGAAGACTTCTTGCTGTAGAATGCCGTTTAGAAAAATTGATGAATTTAACCTTTCCAGTCTTGACAAGACTGTTTTGGCTCAGCTGACTAAGAGTGCATGTTGATGTGCCACAGGTTAAGACTGCTTGGTCAGTCTGCTTGTAAGAATGATGGGACAGTGCTCAGGATTTCCAGATGGGGAACAGTGATTATTCCTCCCCCCCATTCTTGACTAGCCAGGCTTGTCCAGCATGAGAATCTTGTGTCAGAAACAGAAAGCAGGGCTTGGATCTTACAAAAGGGCAGTGTCTTGGAAATGGCTGTTATTACTGCTGAAACTGATTAGCTCCACCTGAAACACCTGTATATATATTTTAAACGCAAAGAATAGTAATTCTTTAGACACACATCTGTGCTGAACGAAGAAAGAGGAATGTTAAAGCCAAAAGAACCCCAAAGCTAACAAAGGATGAAGTGAAACAGAGAACTATTAGTGTAGTAGGAGAAGAGTGTCTGGAAAAAGGAGTAGGGGTGACATGGTAAGAGGGAGGCCTTGATAGAAGAGGCAAAATGTGAGTCTGTCCTGTTGAAAACTTTGCTGCCTGCTGTGCGTAAGTTAAAGGATGTTTCTGCCATTCCATGTGCTTGTTTCACTTTCAGCAGACAGTCTGGAAACAGACACACTCAGTTATTTAGTGGGGGGACCTACTAGCCCCACTGGAGCAGAACTGGGGTTCTCTTTAATAGCTGGAGTACAGTCTCTGCAATACTTCACCACAGGAGAACCCCATGGATTCACTGCAGGAGCAGGTGCCCCAGGTGCATCCTGCTGCTCCATGTGGTTGGTCCCCAAAGGGATATTGTTTCCAGCTGGAATGCAATCAGGGCAGTGCTTTGAGCTTTGCAGCGAAGTGCTGTTCTTAGGGTTAACTTCTGTGCTGTCCCTGGATGCTAATTCTTTCTTTGGCCCAAAGAATAACCTGATGGTCGTTGTTCTTTATTTAATTTATTTAGAGTTATTTGAGTATGTGAAATGGATGTATGGTTCAGGGCTCTTGGTGAAGGTTATAGGTCAAACTGGCTGCAAAGGAAAGGAAGGAAACAGGAGCTAAGTTCTGGCACAAAGGTGGACATCCCTCCATCCTGCAGATAATTTATCTTGTCTTACCAGCTTGTTGTTTTCTGTCTGGCAGGGTGAATTTGTTAATGAGTATGTTGGGGAGCTAATTGACGAAGAGGAGTGCCGAGCCCGAATCCGCTATGCTCAGGAGCATGACATTACCAATTTCTACATGTTGACACTGGATAAGGTAAGTGGAAGGAATTTCTTGGCAGGCTCCTAGACAGAAGAAAAAAGATAGGAAGGAAGGCATGATAGTGGTCTTCTCCAGCTAGTAAAAAGGTGCTAAGCATTGCTGATGAGCTGGTCTGCATTTCCTCTGAAATGACTAAATGAATTAACATGTAGTAGAGGAGCTTCAGGTTGGATGTTAGGATTAGGAGGAAAGTCTGAATAGACATTGTTGGAGTTTGTTCAGAAGAGACGAGGACAGTTGTGAGGACAGTTGTCTGAGGACCGTAGATCCTGCTTCTGCATAAGAGGGTGAATTTGGGAACATTGAGATCCTTCCCAGCAATTGAAGCTTGGAGAGCCCAGAACGGGGCTGGTGTGTGCCAGAAGAGGCATCAGCCCTCAGACATGTAAGTTATAGGTACAGCAAAACCTTCATTGAAGTTCAGATCTCAGGTCTTGCTGTTCTCATGGATGGATGGAGTTACACCCACAGGTTCCCCGGTGGGTCCTGCAGGCCAGGTTGTTGCTATGACCTCCTGATTTTCAGAGGTTTAAGTGCTTTTGTCTGCTGCTTTCCACACTTTGTCACCGTGAAAAGATGAGAAGGAAACCATGAAAGCAGACATGAAGAGGAAGCTGCCGAGTGTGGGACAGGATAACAGTGACTGCTTTATGTCTTTCCCCTCATCCTGCTGCAAGTTCACACTGACCATATCTTATTCCCTTGGTCTGGCTGATGGGGCAGACCCAAGTGTTAATATCTCCCTTGTTACTACAAAAGCAAATCTCAGTTGCAGCTTCCCTCTCCTCTCCAGCTCAGAAACAAGCTGTGCACAAGTGTACCTCACCTTACACACTCTTCCTGTTTTCCTTCCATACACTGACATGCAAGAAATAGGAACTGCTATTTTGCTTTTAAGCAGAAGTTGGGGCCTGGAACCACAAACACTGCCTTGGAAGTGTGCTGGGGTGGTGTTTATCCAGTACTGATGCCACAGGGAGACTTTGTCTCCCAGAAAGTGGCACTGTCCTTGGCTGTTTGGGAGCCGTGTGTCTTTGAAGAGGAAGATGATGTGCAGGAGGCTGTATTGCCACATGATCTGCCAGCGCTGGCCAGAGGCATCAGAGCTGGTTGATTACAGTTGATAATAGTTGATTGAAATGTGGTTTTCTGGGTGTTTTTTTTTTTTTGCAATTCCAGGATCGAATCATTGATGCTGGGCCAAAGGGCAACTATGCTCGGTTCATGAACCATTGCTGCCAGCCCAACTGTGAGACTCAGAAATGGTGTGTGAATGGCGACACTCGGGTCGGGCTCTTCGCACTTGTAAATATCAAAGCTGGTAAGGAACACACTGTCAATGCCTGCAGTAGCCTCTGGGGATTCTGTAAGGAAAAGGGAGGGTTTGTAGCTCCCTGGGAAGGGATTTAATTTTTGTTCTCATACGGGCATTCATGAGACCTAATAGCAGCACTAATGTATAAAACACAGCCATGGTATCAGTGGAGGTTGATACAGGGCCCTGCTACAGGGTCGGTGTCCTTTTTAGCTGTAAAACGTGGTAAGAGTGAGGGGTTGCACTGAGTTTTCAATCCACACAGATCTATGGGGAGATTAATAGTTTGGTGTCCTTGTGTAGTGGTGGCTGTCATTTGTGACATTATATTTAAAAAGTGCTTTTACTTCAGCAGTAAAATGTTCCGCCCTGTAATTCATTAACAACTTGCTTGGTTTTGATCTGCTTTTGTGCCAGGGACTGAGCTGACTTTCAACTACAATCTGGAGTGTTTGGGAAATGGGAAGACCGTTTGTAAATGTGGTGCCCCAAACTGCAGTGGCTTCCTAGGAGTAAGGCCAAAGGTATGATGCATCCTTAAAGCTTTTGTTCTTCCAGATCGCCTCCTTGCATAGATGTGTATCATTCATTGGTTGCAGAGGTTTCGGGTTGAAGAGATTATCATTTCAGTGTGGCCATGGGAACAGTGCTTGAAATGAGTTTAAATACTCGAGTTTTCATTCTGAGAGAACAAATCTTAGACTTCAGTTATCAGAGTTGCTATAAATAATGACAGGAAGTTTTATTTTACACAGAATAAAAGACTTTTTTTTTTAATTTTTCTACTTCTTATGACAATTTCCATAGCACTAGAGGAGCAAAGGACAGTCATGGGGAAGACTTCATCAGATAACCAAGAAAACACAACTCAGCCCATTTCCCAAAGTAAAGGCTTGAGTAAATTGTGAGCATGCATGGAAGGCCAGCAAACTCACATTCCTTCAGACTGCAGTTGCTGTAGAGCCAGAAGGCTGCTACCTCACCATCTATTCAGCAGTAAAGTTCTTGGTTTTATTCTGCTTTTAATGAAGTGACCAATTTTTTCACATCAGACAGACATAAGAAATTTGCCGTGTCTGTAGTAGGAAAACCACCAGCTTTTGGAACTCACTGACTTTTTGAAGGCTTCGATTTGTAACTGTAACTTTGCAGTAACAGGAATTGATTTCAATTACCTCCTTGTGTGAGCTGGTTCTCACTGGGAAAAGGAAATAACAGGAGCAGTTGGCCAAGTTCCCAGCTGTCACCCGCTAAATCTATGTCTCAGCTGTTGGTTTGTTACAAGTGCTTCACCAAATCAGTCTGTAATCCCTTTGCTCTGGCATGTGGATCCTGCCGTGTCTACAGTTAAGGGTTAAAAGCTCCAGCAGCACAGTTGTTCAGCCCCGTCAATATATAAGGGAAGGTTTTCTGAATTCTCCAGAGATTAGTTCTGCAGAAAAATTAACTTATAAAAATAAAAAAATGGATGTCTTCAGAAGTTGACAGATGAGGTGAATTGCACATCTGATGTATTTAGTTCTTTTTCAGGTTGCGATTTAAAGTTCAATTGATTTTGTGCTGCCCCTGTGTTATACATGGCTTGACTGTCATTTTTGCCTTGAAAATTGCAGGTTGCACGATGGAAATCAGAGAAGGGTGCCCTTTAGTTGGCATTCATGTTCCATTGTGGTATCTGAGGCCACTCATTCCATCTTGATGAGATGGACTAAGAAACAATACCGAGAAAACAGTACCTTGGGGTGGTTTTTTTAAAAATTGTTCTCACGGTAGATGCATTTTTAAGCTTCTTGAAGATACAGCAAGACAAACCTGATTATACTCAAGTTTACTCTTAAAAGTGCCTTCTAACTGGGAGTGTTGAAGAATGTTTGGGAGTCTATTGTACTGCAGGGAGCAAGTGGGAATCGCTTAGTCCAGCTGTTAGACCTCGCTTAGACATTCAAATTAGCTGTGAAGGGATTTTCTTGTTCTCTTTGTAATTAGATGGCGAGGAACTAGGCGCCGAGAATCGGTGGCATAGTTTAGGTGGAGGCATTTCAGTGCCTGCATTTTCAGTGATAAGAAAGGCCTGGCTTGTCCCCATTGTCAGGGGGAACGGTGGTATGAAAGCAGAAAGATCCACATGTGAAGGGGAAGGAAACAATCAAGAGATGTAACTCCTTGGTGACAGGGAAGCTGGATAGCCAACTGCAGACTTCTGAAATTGTAGGTCTGGAGACCAAGGTTTTTTAATGTTTTGGTGATGAAAATATTGTGCACTATATTTATGCAGAATAAAGGATGTAAAAATTGCTTGATAGGCATTGTCTCAGCACACAAAGATGTCCTGCATGGAGAACGCATATTTGAACACAGAGAGATGTAGAAAATGGCACAAAATTTAGCTCACATCTCCTTAGATAAACTAAACTGATGGTGCTTTGATAAGGTCAGGACTGGGGGCAAGAAGCGTCATCTTTGTGGAGTTGAGTGTTTGACACAATGGGAGGCTCAGCCTGGCTTGGAGGGGGAGTTGGAAGAGCAGGGTTGGAGGAAGCCTTAGGCCAGAGGAGAGAGCACTGAAACCATTTAGTTGCCTGTCCTGGGTCCAGCTGTAGTTATTTCACTACACGGATAATTTAACTGTACTGATGACACAGAAGTCATTGTTGTCATTGGTGTGGGAGTGAGAGGATGAGGCAGCTGCAGAGGAATAACTGAGTATATGGGGAATGGAGATTGGATATTCCACAGTGCACACCTGGAGGGTAACAGCAGAAACAAATCCACCATGAGAAGGTCATGGCTGGGCAGTCGTGGTGGAGAAAGAGCCACTGTGCAGGACTGAGCTGTGGTGTGACACAGCTGTGGAAAAGGCAAATGGGGGCAGTGCTTTGGGGGGATTTCCTGTTCTTTTGGCAAAGTGTTGATGTCATTGTACACAGCCTGTGAGGTGTTATCTGAGGTCACATGTGTAATTCTGTAACTTTCATTTGGGATAAATACACTCAGTAAGGGCAGAGAAAAGCCACTGGGAAAACTTGAGTGTGCAGACTGTGAAAGTTTCAGTTTGCAAGCACGACAGTGTGTCTCAGAGGTTACTTCAGGGAGAGAGAAAAACTTCAAGGTTTGGACTTGATGATCTTGGAGGTCTTTTCCAACCGTAAAGATTTTGTGATTCTGGTGGAAAAGAGCAGCATTGACACAAGGACAAATAGGTCTAAACTGATTACAGATAAATTCAGACTGCAAATGGAGTGATGAATGTGAATAAGTGCAGGAAGGCCCTGGACAGACTCCTTATGAGTCATGTGTGCCAGGAGACCTGACTGCTTTGACCTGAAGAGTCTTTGAGAAGCAGCATGAACTCAGTGACCGCAGGCAGCCCCAGCTCCTCATTCTGCTGTTGCTAGTTGGATATATCCCATGTTGAGCCAAGCTTTGGTGCAGGATTTCCAGGCTCTTTCAAAATAACTGGGAGCTATTTGCCGTAGTAAACTGGTTGCCAAATACCGAGCAGCACTGGAGATGCTGCACAGGTCTCAGGTATAGCTGGCAGTGGGATTTTTCTATTGGCAGGGTTTTGCAGTTCTCTCCTGCAGCAAGAAGGGAGCAGGTGGAAGGGGCAGAGCCCTGCATTAACCCACACTGTCTCACCCACAGAGCCAGCCCAGCCTCACCGAGGAGAAGTCCAAGAAGCTCAAGAGGCGGCCGCAGATGAAGCGCAGGTCGCAGGCAGAGGTGATGAAGGAGCGGGAGGACGAGTGTTTCAGCTGCGGGGACGGAGGGCAGCTGGTCTCCTGTAAGAAGTCAGGCTGCCCCAAGGTGTACCATGCCGACTGCCTCAACCTGACCAAGAGACCTGCAGGTCAGTGCTCTGCACAGCTGGGCTCTGCTTGGGTCACTCTGGGTGTCCTGGGCACTGCTCATCACCTTGCAGTCTATTCACAGCATCTTAACATTTAGAGAAATCCCTGTCACTTGAACAGAACTTGTTGCCCAAAAAACCCAGTCCTGGTTTGACCAAGAGACCTGCAGGTCAGTGCTCTGCACAGCTGGGCTCTGCTTGGGTCACTCTGGGTGTCCTGGGCACTGCTCATCACCTTGCACTCTATTCACAGCATCGTAACATTTAGGGAAATCTTTCTCACTTGAACAGAACTTGTTGCCCAAAAAACCCAGCCCTGGTTTGCACCCCACTTTGACTGCAAAAAGGTGAACTAGTTGCTGAAGGGGGAGCTGCTCCTTGCCTAAGAGATGGTGCTTGTGAACTGACCCCGTTCTTGGGGCCTGGCACAGCATAATACCAACAATAGCAGAGATATTGGTCATCACACTGGCTGTTTTCCCAAAGCTGAAGACAGTTGAGTGAGTTGAATGGTGAGGAGAAGCACTGCTGGAAAATAGGAGTTAGAAAAGAATCTGTTAAATGTCTGAATAGCCATTAGTTCATACTTAGGAGAATGGTACCAAAGCATATTCCAGTTCGTGGTGAAATGAGAGCAAAAATTTGAAATAAAAAAATACTCAAAAAGTACAGTCCAGCCTCCAGCCTGTTCCCCTGCTTTCCATTTGAAAAGTTTCTCCTAACAGCCTGACTTAAAAACTCAAACGATTGCCAGCTCTCTGATACACATTTTTTTACAGAGTGGGAGATTGTTGTCTCAGTCCTTTTCCGGCTTATACAAACATAGCCTCAAGTTTTTATTCTTGATCTGCTCTGGACTGTGTCCCACTTGCCTACACATTTTTTAAAACTGGAAAGGAGTATTTTAACAGCATTGCAGCCGAGGCCTTGCTTACTCTGACAGAAGAGAATAATTATATTTTGTTTTTTACATAAACTTTTTTGGAAATTGTTTGACTTGTTTTGCGAAAATAACTTGTATTTTTATGATGTTGATGGTTTGCTTTTATCATTCTTGAGTTTTCATCTTAATCCTTTTCTCATATTTATTTCTTCCTCTTGCAATCCTGTTTTACACCTGTCTTTATTTAATTACACCTTGTTGGTGCAAGAACATCTGTCCAGTTTAAATTCTGAGCCTGTCCAACTGGATTTTTGCAGTCCCTCACAGCCTCGATGTTACCTGCCTGTTTCTGTAAGAGTATTTGTATTTGTTCTGCTTTCAGAAATTTAAGTTACTGTACAGATTAAAATATACTCCTGAAGAATGTAATTTGAAATGCCTCTTCAGTTTGCCACAAGACCATTAATAACTGTTTTTTGACAATGATTTTCAGTCAGTTGTAGCAATTTTACTCTTTTTACACGTAGCAGTGATTTTCATAGCCTGCTCCTCAGAGTATCATTCAGGACATGAAAGGTTCAGCACTTTTCTACTTCAGATGTTTCCTCTGCCATGGGCTTTGCTGTCAAGTAATTGGAATTTCCTGCTTGTTTGCATGTTGCTAATTGTGTGATCTTACTTCCAAGAGCTTCGGGCTGTCCCTGGAGAGGGTGCTTATTCATTAGACCTTTTATCCTGTCAAAGACCATTAGAGTGTTTGATAGGATTTATCCTTCCTTCAACAAACTAACAGGTTTTGACTTACTTTATTTTCCATCTGTACAAATGACCTCTATAAGGATGGTCCCAGGGTCTTTCCAGTGGCCCAATTCAGTGTTAAATGTGGCTCTCTGTCATGCTGCTGGTGCAGGGGGAGCAGTGACAGCCTGTGCTGCAGCACCCTGAGCCAGGAACAGGGGAGACCATGGGAAGTGTTAAACATCCTCACTCGGAAAAAAATACTGAAAAATTGGAAAAGACACAGAAGTTCAGTGTGCATATTTTGAGACTGGAACAGAAGCCTTGGACTGGCTTCAAAGGAGGGGAAAAACTTACTTACGTGTTGTCTTCAGCCCCAGGGGAAAAGCAGCATGAGAGAGGGGAGTGGAGAGCTGCTGTTGCACAAGTGCAGGGAGCAATGCCACAGCTGCTCAGGGCTGTGCTGCAGGAACCAGCCTCTCTGGAACAGAGCTGGTAGCCACAGTCACAGCTCTGTGGGTTTGGTTCAGGCAGGCTGGGAAGTGCTCTGGCCTGGCTGGTGTCTGTGGCTGCCCTCTGGCTCAGAGCTCTGTGCCAGGGCTGCTCTGCAAGGAACTGCTCCCCACAGTGAGGCAGGGAGCAGGAGAGATGGGGGATGTGGGGTGCTGGGAGAGCACAGGGGCAGGAGGTGTATTTGGAAAGACATCCTTGCTCATCCTGTGGTGAGAGGTCAGGAACTCAGCGTGTGCCTGGTTGTGTCCATGAACTGGAGGGAAGATTTTGGTAGAGCGACCGACAGCCTTGGCTGAGGGAGCAAGAGGCTGAACCAGTGAGGTCATGTACAAGTGAGAAAAGCAGTAGTCTCTGGTGTAATGTTGTGTTTTTCCTGCTGGTGGTGTTGCTACTGATGGTCAATAGATTCACTGTGAAGATGGAGCTGCTGGGGGAGCAGCTTTGTTTTATCCTGGCCATACATGGCCAGAGGTTAAGGATGTGCCTTCGGGTTCAGAGACAATAGAAACTTACCCCTTGTGATCACTGCTCTCTCACTTCTTCTTTCTAATAAACAGGAAGGGAGGTTCTTGACCCAGAATTAAAAGATGAATCTGATACGTTTGCTTAAAAAGTCCATGAGGTGTTGTGCACAGATAACCACTGCTCTTTTCTGTGGAAATCAGAGCCACAGAGATGTGCAAGCTGGGAGTGTCTGTTCCTCTCTAGACACCTCTGTTGGTTAGTGTTGTGCAGGAGCCAGATGGGCTTTTGGTCTGAGCTGACATGGCTTGTGTTTGCCATGATTATCATTGCCCTTGTTGCTTCTGAGAACGCAGGTTTGTGTTAATTGCCTGTCAAGATAAGGCAGAAACTGAAGAGGACGTGTAGAGTTGTATGTGGGTATTAATAGGAGTGTTCCCACTTTTCACTGAACTCCCTCTGCAGCGGGCCTTTGTTTCTTGCCCTTGTACTACTCCTAACGTGTGTCTTTTCTCCCGTGTCTGTACTGCAGGAAAGTGGGAGTGCCCGTGGCATCAGTGTGACGTGTGTGGTAAGGAAGCAGCTTCGTTCTGCGAGATGTGCCCCAGGTCCTTCTGCAAGCAGCACCGGGAAGGAATGCTCTTCATCTCCAAGCTGGATGGACGATTATGCTGTACAGAGCACGATCCCTGCGGGCCTCATCCTCTAGAGCCAGGAGAAATTCGTGAGTATGCACGTCCCATAGAAGGCCTGACTAACGGCGAGGACACCCAGCCACCAGAGCAGCTGCCTGCAGAGACAGAGACAGACACAGACCTGAGTGTTCAGCCCCTGGACAGCCTACCTCAGTCTGTGGCTGTCAGACTGCAGTCACCAGAAAAGCCCCCTGCTACCCTAGCGCTGAGGCTGCCTTCTTCAGACAAGCCCCCCACCACCCTTGCCCTGAGGCTGCAGCCGTCAAACAAGCCCCCCACCACCCTGGCCCTCAGGCTGCCTTCACCAGACAAACCACCTGCTACCCTGGCTCTGAGACTGCCACCGTCAAATAAACCCCCTGCCACCTTGTCACTGAGGCTGAAGCCATCCAACAAACCCTCCACCACCCTCTCTCTCCGGCTTCAGCCTTCGGACAAACCTCCCACCACCCTGTCGCTCCGCCTGCAGCCATCAGACAAGCCCCAGGCTGCCCTGTCCCTAAGGCTGCAGGCAGAGAAGCAGCCCATCATTGTAGCGCTGCGGCCTCAGCAGCCCGACAAACCTCCCAGCAACGCGGTGCTCTGGCCACTGGACGAGTCCTCCAGTGATGCCTCGCAGCCTCAGCTGCCGAGCAAATCTCCTCCAGGATCGCCACAGTCCCCGCTGGATGAGTCGCTTGTTACTGCTGGTGACCTGCAGCTCCAGCTGTCAGATGAGACTTCTGACACCCCCGAGGTTTTGGAGTTATCGGACAAGTCCCTCATGGACAGCAGGACCCAGCAGCCCGAGCTGCTGGACGAGTTCCCTGCGAAATGCCTCCATCCTCCGCTGTCCGAGAGACTCCTTGCCACAGTGGGGACGCTGCAGTCCCAGCCGGAGGATGAGCCTCCTGACGCCGATCAGCTCCAGCCACTGGATGACTCCTCTGCCCAGAGTCCGCAGCCGCAGGCTGTGGAAGAGACTTCCAGCTCTGTGGTGCCGGAGGTCCCAGCGTTGGAGATGGCTTCCAGTCCTGAGGTGCTGTGGTCTGTTCCCATTGAAAAAGTCCCTGACTCCCCAGTCTCACGGATCCTGCCCTCAGAGAAGGCTCCTGGATCAGCAGTACCACGATCCCTGCCTCTAGAAAAGGCTTCCTTCTCTGGGGCAGTGCGGATCCCAGACACAGAGAAGTCTCCCAGCTCTGGGTCACCCCGTCCCCTGCCTCCAGAGAAGGCTGCTGGTTCAGGTATGCCACGGATCCTGCCCACAGAGAAGGCTCCCAGCTTAGGGTCACCATGGCCTCTGTCTCCAGAGAAGGCCCCTGGCTCCCGGTCACCGCACGTCCTGCCCATGGAGAAGGCTCTCAGCTCAGGGGCCCTGCGGATCCCACTCACACAGAAGTCTCTCTCCCCCGGGGTGCTGCGACCCCTGCCTCCGGAGAAGGCTGCTGACTCTGGGGCCCTGCGGGTCCTGCCTTTGGAAAAGGCTCTCAGCTCTGGGGTGTCTCGGCCTCAGCTCTTGGAGAGGCCTCTGGCTCTTACAGCCCCATGGCCTCAGGCGTCAGATAAGCTGGCTGCTGCCGTGGCTCCTCGGCCTCAAGCCTTGGACAAACCTCCGACTGCATCAGCTCCGAGGCTGTTGCTGTCGGAGAAGGCACTGCGTCCCGTCGACCAGAACGCTCAGCCAAAGGAGAGAGGAGCCCCAGCCGTGGAGCTGAGTCCCCAGCAGAAAGAGCGGACCATGTTAGCTGGGGAGCAAATCTCTTGGTCTGCTGGGAAGGTGGTGACGCACGTCGGACAAGTACCTTGGCCTACGGAGAAACTACAGACGCACGAGCAAAGCCACTGGCCCACCGCGAAAGCCCTGACGCCCGCAGAGCAGCCTTCCCGGACAGCAGAGAAACTACCAGAGCCAACCCTTCAGCCCAGCTGGGAAGTGGCCTCAGCCCCCACGGAGCAGACCCCGTGGACATCAGAGAGATTGTGTGCGTTCGAGCAGACCCCTCGGCCAGCCAGGGAAGCGCCGGTGCCCCCAGAGCAGATGAAGTGGCTTGTCACGAACATTCAGACAATTGATCAGATTTCTTGGCTGAGTGGAAAAGCACAGACTCCTCGGGGGCAGGACCCTTTGCCTGAACAAAACACAGCGCTAGCCCGTAACCAGGATTCTGTCTGTCGTGAGTTGGCTGACTCAGAGCCAAAGTGAGGTTGGTGAATATGGGAGGCAGGTTTCAGTCTTTTAATGTTTAGGGAGGGGGAATCTTTGTTTTGTTTTTTTTATTCACTTCCCTGAGCCCAGCCCCTAACCCATGCACATCCCATCCATATTCTCTTGTGACATGAGCAAGGACATTCTCTTAAATCTGAGTCTGGCCCAGCCAAAGGGAGAGTGCATCTGTGACCTTTTCCTCTTCCTTTTACAAATGGTAAAGCTGAAATAAAAGAGTCCACTCTGGGTAAAAATCTTCAATTCCATTGAAATGGTCACATTACTGATCCAGCGTGTTCATGCTCCAGGTTTGATTCATAGGTGGGTTCCCAGGCACAGCCAGGGGCCTTGCTCTTGTTACTGCATTTTGAAGTGGATCAGTCAGGCTGCCCCGGCACTGGAGATGTTTCAGGGATCACGTGGTGAGCAGTCGTGTGCGTTTCCTTGCCAGACTCTAGAAGCAGGGAAGGGATTTTATGTCACCTGCCCAGGTCTCTGTCCCTGCAGGGCGTTGCTTTGCGAGGTTTGTCCCTGTGTTCACTGGGACATGCTGTGTGCGTGGTTTGCTGAAGGACAGGGATCGTCTCCAGTGAGATGGGAGAGGAGCTCCTGCACTCGCTCAGTGCAGTTTTCTCCAGCAATAGGCAGTATCCATTCAGGCTCCTTTTTTACAGAACTGCGACTGGCCAGGCCCAAGAAGCGGGAAATTTGGAGGAAGTCAGGGAAAAGAGAGATCTTGTAAGAAGTCATCTGGCAGTTTTTTCATTCTTGTGTCTTAATCCTTTAGCACAGGACACGCGGAGTGTTTCCCTGCACTTGACAACGTAGTGACCCATAAAGCAGCAATAGCGGAGCAGAGCAGAGTGGGTTCCTGGAGGTGCTGAGCACTGCCCTGCCAGGGGGACAGTGCTCCCTTTCAAATTTCCATCCAGTCTCTTCTAGACCTCTGTTGTCAGCGTGAGCCAGCGGACTGAGCAGTCCTTTCTCCCTTTTCCTCAGACGTGTTCAGAACGTGTTCCCATCACACCTGGTGTTGCCAGCAGCAAGCCAAGCCTGTCCCGCTCGCTGCACAGCGCAGAGGCATGGGTGCCATAGCTGGATCGGGACCCATCTCAACACCTTCCCCTTGTGTAGCTTCTGGCTTAACTCTTCTACAACCAAAGGAGACTTGAATTAACTGGACTGTTGGTGTGCATGTGTGTGTGCGCGTGTGCGTCCATCCAACTGAATTGTAGTTCTCACACTGGAACACGGTGGGCTCCAGCAGCTGGCTGGTTTTCTTTCTTCCTCTTCTCCTTTTTACAGTGAAGGCGATGTTTAGTACCTGGTGGTCATCGGGCTGGTGTCCAGACAAGGCCTGCTGAAAGCCGCTCACTCAAGCGTTGAGGCAGAAGTTGGCTTGGCTGTGGTGCTCGTGGGGCAGGCAGTAGAGTCCCAGGGACCTGCAGCGTCTTGTGACCACCGGCACCCTCACAGGCAGGAGGAGGACAGACCTCCTCAGGTGGCACTGCCTGGCCTGGATAGGGTTGGTGTCCTGCCGAGGAAACGCTGCTGACCAGCTTTTTCCCACTCTCACAACACATTACCTCTGTGGTTTGCCTGAGCTCCACCGATCTGGGGCCGCAGCCTCGGATCTCCATGCCGCCGCCAGACCCTTGCGCAGCTCCAGTGTGTGTATCCTTCTCCTTCTCCTTCCAGGCAGATCCACAGGCCCCTCCCCAGGAAGGGAGAGTTCAGCCGCATGCTGACCCCCTTCCTCCAACATGGGAGCAGGTCCTTGTTCCCACCTGGCTTGCAAATGCCTGCTGCTCCCAGAGCAGACGGTCATGAGCTTTGCAGTTTTCTATGAAGGGAGGCAGACACCTGTACCAAGACAAATCCCGATCCATTCTCCTTTCCTGATGTGTGCACCCCGAGACAACATCCTGCTGTAAAGGCCGGGTGTGCTGGGCACAAGGGGACATTACCAGTGCTGTGGTGCGTCTCTTCTTTAGTCCGAATCATTTCAGATCCTTTGTAGAATAGCTCACGACTTGGAAAAGCTTTATGGCTTATCGAAACTTACTTGTTTAATGTTTTTTTTTTTCCGGGAAGACTGGCAGGTCAGTTCCTGCTTGCTGCTGAAACTGGGGAAATGCAAGCAGCTTGCGTTTCTGCGTGACTCCTCCACAAAGGGAATCAGGACAACTCAGATCCATTGAGAGAGAAGATTACCTTAAGGGCATTCATTAATGTTTCTAAACAAAAATTAAAAAAAAAAAAAAAGATTATGACGTTCAGTATATTAAGTATTTATCATGTGTGAGAAGGAAAATAAATCTTGAATTTACATTTATAAGGCTTCCCATGAGCTGGACTTAGTCATGTAGATTGTGTAAGTAGGGTTTCCTCAGTGCCAGCGCCCAGCCAGCTCCCGCTGTAACCAGAGAGGTCTCTGCACTGCTCTGTCCACCTCCGCTTCGCATTGTCACGTGTTAACTAGTTACTTGTTTCATGAAAAAATAAACTGTGAATATTTTTGGTGCAGGCTTTTTTAAATCTGTAAAATGGAGAAGTTCTCAGTGAATTCTCACAAGAGCAGGTTTGAAAAAAATCACTTCTATAAATCGCGGGCTCACGTAGCAGGGTGAGGCTCACGGCAGCAGCTGCCTTTCATGCAGCAGGTGCTTACCCAAAAGCTTGTTTGGAACAGTGAACGTGGATTAAACCATTGCATGGCATTTCCCACAGCCTTCTTCATTGCAGCTACTGTACCCCGTCTCTCTTCTTGTCTCCCTTTTCCACAAGAATCCAGGTTTCTGGCTTGCTACCTTGCAGCTACTGTTGGAAAGCTGAATTCAGCATAGCTAGGAGGTTGCTTGGCAAAACTGGTGTTGAGGAACATCGTTGAAGGAGGAAGCCAGGAAGCTGCTCTTCCCTCTTTGCCCTCGCTGCAGCCCTGGGCGATGTTCTGTCAGATCAGGGGGCCTTTTCAGAGGGAGTACTGTTGCTTTTGGGAGTGTCTGGGCTTGCTGGGTCACATAGACAAGGCCTGACCAGGTGTAGAGAGAGGTCCCAGCAGCCCTGCCTTGTCCAGGCTGCCCTCATCACGGAGCATGAGCTGGGGAAGAGCTTCAGGCAGCAAAAGCCTCGTGAAGGAAATGTGGGCATCTTCTGCACTCAAGGTGACTCACTGTGGTGGCAGCTGGCAGCACTGCCTTGGAGGAGGAGAGGGACGTGTTTGTGTTGAAGCAGTTGGGTTTATTTGCTGCTGTTCATTGCTGCCTTCAGAGTTCAGCCAGTTTGAATCATGGGGTATTTTAAAAGTAGAGGGTAGAGGCAAAGTAACCCATATCCCTGGCAGACTCTGGGAGAGACGCTGCTACAGCCTGGTGCTGGGCTCAGACCTTTGCTGCAGCTCCATGCTAAGGCTGTGGTGCTCTTTTGCTGCGTTGGAGGGATCCAGTCACCTGGTCACTGAGTCCTGGGTCAGCCCTAATTGCACCCACGGTGGGTGAGAGGTGACTCCAGTGTTGATTCACTGGTGTGGAGCGCTGTAGAAGCAGAATCAGGGGTGTAATTATCTCTCCCTTCCCTGGTGTCCCACGATGGCTCACAGGAATTTTCCAGGCTCGTTCCTGGTAGGAATGGTTCCCTCTTCCCATTTCTGAAGGGCATGAAGGCTCTGCTGCCATGCAAACCCTTTGCTGGTCAACGTCCTTGCCACCAGGATAACTGCTCGGAGCAGTGGGCTGGGGTCAGCAGCTGTGGCCTCCACCCCACGGTAGGACCCACTTTAGTGTTGGATTTCCACTGTGGGCAGGAGAGCCCCAGGTGACCTTTGGTGGTGGAAGAGCTCTCATGAGGGTTAACAGGGCCTTGTGCCCCATCGGGCTGAGGGTTGCAAAGGAGGAGCCACCACAGGACCTGTGGGATGTGTGGGCAGGAGGGGAGCAGGCACAGGCCACTGTCCTGCGTGGCTTGTCCCATCTTCCCCAGTGCCCACTGTCTGCCAGGGCTCTGGTGAATCTAGCAGGAGAGTTATCACTGTAAGGAATAATCACCTCACCTCCTGCATGTCTCCAGATGCAAATTAGCTCATGGTAGCTTGCTTTATTGCTGTTCTCCAGTTAAACTTTTCCTAGTTAACAAAAAAACCCCACAAGAACCAGAGTCACTTCAATACACAAAGCATCTGGGTGGTACCATGGGAGCATGTGTTAATTCAGGGTTAAACCCCTGCAGGTAGAGGCTCTGAAGGTGTGGCTGGTGTTAAAATTTGGGAGATAAGAGAGGTGGTTGAATGTAAAGGACATTAAGGAACTGAGGTGAGACAGTGCATTTGCTAGAAAAGCTTCAGCTTAGTTTCACAGAAAAAAAAAAAAAAAAGATGAAAGAGAAAGAAAAAGCAGACCTAACCTTGATGCTCTTGGCAGTGTTTTAGCCCTGAGCACGCTGTGCATGTGCCCAGCTCCCATCTGGACACCACAGCCAGTGTTGTGACAGGGCAGGGAGAATTTGAGAATCAGACCTTCAACACTTTCTGTTTATTTTTAATTTCAGCCTTACCTTCTGGTTTTGCTTGATGTTTGGAATAACCATAATTGTAACCTGCTTGTACTGTGCTTTGCCCTAAATTACTGATGAGGCTTTTGGCCTTTGCTAGCCAGTGAGTGTTAAAGCAAAGTGGCAAATCGTGCAGCTACTCTGAAAGTATGGGGGGGATGCTGTGTTTGATCTCCCAGGCTTTGCCCGCGCTAGTTACCCACCCTCCTGTGATAGTGATAACGCTGGTGGCAGCATTTGCAGCCGAGGCTGCTCCTCTTGCAGCAGCACAGCTGGGCTGATGGGTGCTTGGGGCTCCCAGGGCCTGGGACACAGGACACTGGAGCTTGGGGACTGCTCTGCCACATGCCTGGCTTCAGCAGGAGTCTCACCTGTGGGGTGGCAGTGTCCTTGCTTAGCAGGAGATGGGAGGATGCAAGATTCCTGCTCCAGGTCCTACAAAAGTGATGTAAGCAAAGTTTGGTGCCGGGGGGACAGGACAGGTTGTGTGAGCTCGGGCTGGAGGAGCAGCAGTGACGGACAGTCCCTACAGCACTGAATCTACCTCCTAGGGAAATCTGAGAAATGGGTGTTGCTATGGCCTATTTCAAGGTAAAGTTTTAATCAAGTTTGCCCTCGGCGAAGCCCTTGGGCTATTGTGGTGCTATTGTAAACGTCGGCAGCTTAGCACAGTAGGGCTGGACTCACGGCTCCTGGCCCTCGGGCTGGGGCTTCTTGGCCAGCTGATCCCATCCCCCTGGAGCTGGGGCCGGGCTTCAGCACGTGTGACTGAAACAGAACAAGGAGTGACTCGGTTCCTTCAGTTTATGATGGTTTTGAGACTCAAACCAGTGTGCCACTGAGCCCCGTGGGGAGCCCGTGGAGCCACGTGAAGCAAGCAGGCATCCGCTACTGCATGTTCTTCGTGTCCGTTTGGTACTGAGCTGGTTTCAGTTTTTGTTTCTTTTTCTGATGTTTCCGAGTTGTTGACTTCAAGGAACTGGGTTTTGTGTATTTTTTTAGACACTGGGAACTTGTTAAAAGGAAAAGCAGCAAGCACCGGGAGGCTCAAGGTGGAGCGTGGCTGGAGCTGAGGGTGGCCCTGGCTGGCGTGGGTGGGAGGTGAGACGTGTTGGGAGCAGGCAGGGAGTGGCTCTCCCTGCGAGGGGCCATGGAAGCCTTTCAGCAGTGGCGCTCCCAGCCCTGCACATCCATGGTGCCGAGCTCGCTGCCCCACCAGCCTGCTCACCCCCGAGACACTGAACGTTTTGGATGCCGTGCCTCACTTTAAATGTCCCCTGCCACCCTCCAGCACTGCACGCTCTCAGCTGGGGTCCTGGCTGCCAGCTATCCAAGGGCCCTGGGGAGGGTGGCTGCCCACTGCCCCTTCCTCACTGCCCAGGGACATGGGGGCCACTCGTGGCAGCAGCGTAAGTTGTGCTGGAGCCATGAGCGGGAGGTTTGCTCGTGGGGGGAACCTCGGTGTGAGCAGCCCCATGCTGGCTTCCTTCCCCTCCAAGGTCTGCTGCCCACAGGGTGGTGGTAAATGGGGGTCCCCCACAGGGTCCTGTTCTGCAGGCTCAGCCAGAGGGAAACACATCAGGAGTCGAGGATCCCAGCCAAGGCAGGGGCCAGCCGGAGCACTGCGGGGGGGACACGGGGGTGCTCAGCCCTGGCCAGGACTCGTCTGTCAGTTGTAAGCAGGAATGCCAGAGCAGGTGAGAGAAAACTACATATTTCCAGCATGTATATTATTTTTAGAAGAGGGAGAGGGGAGAGTCTTGGACCATTGATTACTTTCATTTTGCTCCCCTTAGACTGTTGGCTGTGTATGTGAAACTTATAATGAAAAGAGGGTTGCCCTGCCCAGGTGCTCCCAGAACATGTACTGTAATTCTTTGTATATAGAAGAAAAATTACTGTAAAGTAAAGTTTAACTTTACTCTCGATGTCCTCTTGTGGTTTGTCTTGCTGAGTGGGGGGAGGCAGGGAAGGGAGAGCCCCAACAGCCTCGCGCATGCAGGGACGGCTCAGACCACAATGCGCTTTATTTACATTGTACACCTCGAGAGAAGACGCTTAAATAAATCTGCAAAGACTCGAGCATCTCCGAGAGAATAAGTTATCGGCCACCGCTGGGCCACCGCAGCTCCCACACACACCACAGGTGGCAGGGAGGGGGTCCCCAGGGTGACAGTCCATGGATTCCCGGCACTGCACGGCAGCCCTGTGCCGCTCCGTGTGCCAGGACGAGAGCAGTCCGTAGGCTGTGCTGCGGACAGGCCCAACAGCTAAAACACAGCAGGTAAAAAACCGGAGGAGTCCGGCGCGCGCCAGCTGCCCGTCTGGCAGCAGCAATTCCCTTTTGGCACAGGGCTCAGTGGTGGCAGCAGCTGTAGAAGTAGGGATTGTTCCTCTGGCCCAGGTTGACGCCCTTGTCCTCTGGAAGAGAGCAGGAGCGGCAGGCTGCTGGCACGTCCACGCCACCAAAGCTGCTGGTCCCAGGTGTGGGCCCCAGCAGGTCCCTTGGGGAGGGTTTGGTGCCCAGTGGAGAAGTGGTGAGGTTCAGGGTCATGGCACAGCCCAGGGCGGGAGGCACAGCCAGGCTGAGCATGCCTGGGCAGGGCTGGTGCAGAGCTGAGCCAGTCCTGCAGCCCAGCGAGGCTCCTGGCTCCCAGCTGCCAAAGGCCACCATGGCCCAGCTGGGTGGATGTGCTGAGCCTGGCCCGAGCAGGAACGAGGATGCTGTGATGGAACTCAAACTCCATGAGACAATCCCTGGCATGGAGCCACAGCAGCCCCAGGGGAAGCTCTGCCAGACCCCCAGAGCTCATGCTCTGCACCCTCCCTAGAGGCACAGGAGAGGGTGCCTGGGGAAGGATGGGTCCTGCCTACTCACCTGTCATCACCTGGAAGGCGGAGAAGTTGACGTAGTCCTCAGCCACCTTTTGGAACAGCTCATCTGGGGGGAGAGGAGTCACAGCAGGTGTGGGTGACCCCAGCCAGGCAGAGCCCCCAGCCCTGCTCAGCCAGGAAACGGCCCCAGCGAGGAGCTACTCACCCACGCTCTGGCCCGTCTTACTGGAGGTCTCGAAGAGATCTGCTTTGATCTCTGAAATGAGAGCCCAGGGTGGCACTTGCTGTAGGTGCAAGGTACGGCTGCACGGGTTTGTCTGCTCCCAGAGTCACCCGTTGGGCACAGCTGCTGACAGCGGGCTGGCAGGGACCATGGGCAGGGCTCCCGGCCCCTTGGCCCAGCTGGCCATGTGCCTGCCCATGTCAGGACATGCTGTGCCCAGGGATGTCCCTGGCAGAGCCGGTGCCTCACCACACAGGGAGCCCTGGTGCCATTGGATCTGCTGGGGGCCCACGGCAAGGGCAGAGCTCCTCGTGTGGATGCAGCAGCTCAATCCTCCCTCACTCGCCACCCACTCGATGCTGCATGAGCCCAGGAAGGGCCAGCACCGGCCGTACCGTCAGCGTAGTCCTGCACATCGTGGAAGTCGACACCCCGCTTCCTCCTGTCCTCCTCCAGCAGGTCGCTCTTGGTGCCACACAGGTAGATCCGGCAGCCCTGCAGCAGGAAAAGGGGTGCGAGGGGTGTGCCCACGTCCCCACCACCAGCACCCCTTGCCCCGTGGCGAGGCTTCACAGCCCCCGGGCCCCCTGTACCTCCTCGCAGTTCTGCAGCTCGTTCACCCAGAACTTGGCTCGCTGGAAACTGCCACTGTCAGTGAGATCTGGGGAGAGGAGTCAGGGTCTGCTGACACCGCTCCTCAGTGCCCGACCCACCAGCGTCCCCACCACCCCGGCCCGGGACCTTGGCAGCCACCGGCTCCTTCCCCTTCCCGTTCTCCATGCCCTTACCGTAGCAGACGACGGCAGCCCGGGCTCCCCGGTAGTAGATGCGGCTCATGGCCTCATAGCGCTCCGAGCCTGCCGTGTCCTGGGGGCGACAGGGAAGCGCTCAGCAGGTGACAGGGGTCGGAGGGTCGCAGGGGTCCCTGAGCCAGGGATGTCAGCGAGGCGCTGGCACAGCTCTTGCACTTACCCAGATGCCCAGGGTCACCGTCTGGTCCCCCACCGACATCACCTTGGCCACAAAAGCGGCTCCGATCGTCTGCAAGCGAAGCGAGACGAGAGGTAGGAACCGGCCCGGGCATGCGGGGGCATCTGGCCTGGGAACACGGTGGAAACCGGCGCAAGGACACGGGGAATTCACCCCGGGAGGTGGGGAGGGAGCGTGAGGAAAAGAGGGAACCGACCCGCGGGCGCGGGAGGGATGCGGTGGGTCCCAGCCCGGACACGGCGCGGCACAACACGGGGCACGCCGTCCCAGAGACGTGGGTGGCAGCATCCCGGGGACACAGCGGGGGAACGGGGGGCCCACGGGCAGCATGCGGGGGTGACACGCGAGGGGCTGATCCCGGGGAGGCGACGGAGACCCGGGGGGCGCCACCCGGGGACGCGCCGCAGCACGGCGGGGCCGCGCGGTGCCGGGGTGTCACTCACGTTCTGGTAGGGCCCGGCGCGGAAGCGGCCGTGGGCGCAGCGCTCCACGAGGCTGCTCTTGCCCACTCCCTCCTGCCCCAGCAGCACCACCTTGGCGTCCACCCGCCTCCCGCTCATCCTCGCGCCGCCGCC
>VWZT01010073.1:19446-36552 GCA_013397055.1 Pachycephala philippinensis
ACCAGAGGCTTTTCCAACACACACCCAAAACCTCTCTCCCCCCACCCCTTGGTGCAAGGGTCTGTGCAGCCTGGTAGCTGATAGCCCTGGGGCCGTGCTCTCCACTCCCGAGGTGTTAATCCTGTGCTTTGTGAAATGTCCCCAGCCCTGAGTTGTTACTTCATCAGCGAGCAGTCCAGGGCCTCTCAGAGCCCCATTCAGGGTGTGGTAGTTTTCTCTGCAGCTTTTGTAATACAGTTTTAAAAGTCTTTCAAGAAAATGTTTAAGTCATAATGTATAATATTTCAGTCTCTGACAGTCACTTAAAAGAAATGTAGTATTTCCATAACTGTGTACTTTACAACAGGCAAGGTTCCCTTCCTCCCTCCATTAGTGGCTGTGGTATTGCTGTGGTGAAACCCAGCCTGCTGGTGGTGTCCAAGGGCAAAATTACAGATGTTTTAGATTGATTTAATTGGTTTGTATGTCACTTCATTGTACAGCAATTACCTGGATTTGAGGTTAACCTGAGTGATTTTTTACCTCTGGTATTAACAAAGGAAGATAGGTTTTTCTCATGCTGCTGAAGCCTATTCTGGATTCCTGTTGAATGAATTCCTAGTTCCACAGGTAGAACAGAGCACTCTTTTTCAGCTTTTTAAATGGCAGAAATTCTTTCATGGTGGAAAGTATCAGATCCCTTACTATTTTTCTACTGAAGTGTACTATCATCAGGATAATGGATCAGCTGAAGCTGACCTAAAGGTGTCTTCTGCCAAGAGAGGATCCTTTTGCCCATCTACTCCTGTGCTCCAGCTTATGATGGCTTGGGGAAGTGGGTGGCTGTGGGATGGATGACTTGCAGCAGCAGGAAGTGGAGAACTTTTGGGAGGTCAGAGACCAAGGGCAGCTTCTTTTTGAGGCCAGCATGGTCTGGGACTGGCTTCATTATTACTTGGAAATTAATTTCCTCCTACACGATTTCAACAGTTCACCTTTACTGGGAAATCAATGTAACTCTTCTTTCAGGTTTCATTGCAGTTCATAGAATCGTAGCATGATGATCTTAATTTATATTTTTACAGAGCAAAGGCTAGTTGCTCGGTGTTTGTCTCAACAAGATCCCACATTAACTTTATTCCTGAAAGACTACCCAATTTTACATTAATTTTCTAATGGCTTTGAACAAAATACAATTTTCTTTCCATTTCAGTGGCTTTGTTTTTCTTCGACTGATTTGTCCTGCTATCCTGAACCCAAGGATGTTTAATATCATCTCAGGTGACTATGTGCTTCAGATTGAATCCATATTTTATGCAGCAGGAGACATGAAGTCACTGTAGTGTCTAATGTAGCAAAATAGGAAGTTTTTTTGAATGCTGTGTTTGAAGTCAAGTTATCCACATCATTTGGCTGACTTCTACTTAGGGCATATGCTTTTCACCCTCAGAGGCTTGATTTCCCCAATGTAATTCTGAAGTCCAAAAAACATGCACTATGATATTTAATAATAAAACTTTTGAGTTAAGCCTAGCATTGTTTAATGTATTTTAGCAGTGTGCAAAATGTAATTATGGGAACTTCAGATGTCACTTTCAATACAGTGCACTGCAAGAGTTAATAGCTGAATGCAATGGTATGTCTGAAATGAACAAGATTTATAAAGCTGACATGTGTCTGCAGAGTTTGGAATACATTTGTGCACCTAGAAAATTATTCTTGAACAATTTGTTTGACTGTCCTGCTTAAGGCTTCCAGCCATTAAGAGTGGTGTTTGACTAACAGAACAAATACAGAAAAAATAAAGATGAGAGAGAGATGGCCTTTAGAAAGGGTGAAAAATAGGAAATACAGGAGAAAATAACAAATCTGGTTCAGAAAAGCTTTTTTTTTTTATTCTTAGACAGTTTTTAAGACAATGTGGCATGCTGTGCTTTGAAGAAAGCATTTGAGAAACAAGGCCTGGAATAAGTGACAATTTCATTGGCATTTTATTATCTTTGGGTAGTTTGCAAGTTAGGTACCTCCAAACTTGGGTTGCACTGTGACTGCAGGTGTAAAGAACTACGTAAAAATTTGAGCAATGCGTTTTAAGCTTCTCCATTACAATCCTGCTGAGTTACCTCCAGCTAGTAGTCTTGACTTCTGTTAAGGCAAACTTACAGACCTTACAACCCTATAACCCTGTCAGTGGAATGCTTTCAACCCAGCCATTTACCTTAACCGGAGAGAAAAGTAATTTTGTGGGATACTGCTGGGTGTAACATCACTTGTTGGAAAAGGAAGTTCTAACTGACTTAAGTGGCTAATGTAAATTGTTTATAGTCACAGTGATTACAGACTACAGTTTCACGGAAATACAGCCAAGGATCGCATGTAATGTTCACTCTGTTTTCATGCTGCCAGTAACTTAAAAGTATAACTTATCATTGCCCACTTATGTGGGTATAAGCAAATAAGGAAAATGTAAACTTTCCTTTTTTTAAATTCCAAAGGTAAATGTTTTAACAAGTTATCCTCCCTTCCACCAAACTGCTCAAGTTTTGAGCAAATGGTTATTATTTCACCTAACTCTTAGTAACACTTATTTTGCCTTCTTGTTCTGTGTTCTACTATTACAGAAAATCAGATGATCAGATTAACATGGCTTTCAGACATTACAGAAGCAATACATTTCACTTTACCAAGTGACGTCTTTCACATGCAGTTTTTTTATATTAAAAAAAATTTTACTAAAAATATAAATGGGAGTAGAACTTATTTTCATGTGGCTGCTGTTAATTTTAAATTGAATGGCCAGTGACTGTCTACTTTGCATTCCTGCCAGATTCTCCTTCCCCCACTGCTGCAAGAACACTGACGCTGGTCGCCAAGTCTGTGCAGAATTTAGCAAATCTGGTTGAATTTGGAGCTAAGGTGAATACAATTTTATACGGAGAACAATCTAGAACTGTGTTTCCAGTACACTTTTCACATGTTCCTGTGTAATGCATGCAAAAAATCCCTTGCTATTTTCTCATGCAGAACCTATGTGTTTCTCTTCCTCCACTTTGACCCTGCATTTATCACTTGTTAGATTGGTGTTTTCTGTGGTAGAGCACTTCAAAGCTCTCCTGTTTATCTTATCATACTGCCAGACATAATGGAAACTGTAAGTCGGGCTTACCTATTGCACTAAAAAGCCCAAGCTTTAAATAAAGTTTCTATTATAACACTTAAGAGAATGCCAGCAGTAACTGTCTCAATTTCCAGGCTGAAACATTGCTAAAAATAAATCTGTTGGCTTAAGCATAATTAACATGATTTCAGGCTGACATTAGAAAGTTGTTTCTCTGACACACAGAACTTGTAAGAGTTAATGACAAAACAGGAAAGAAGGCACTTATTTGTGATGATACCTCTGAATGTAGAGCATCTGTTTACTGCAAACAGGTTTTCAGAGACACTCTTAATGCAGATTCGTATCTGTATGCATGTGTAAGAAAAATTCTGAATCAGATTTTCAATCTTATGACTACAAGAGAATACCAAATTCTGTAGTCTTTTGACTAGCTGCACACCAGACATTAGAAATTCACTTGAAAAAAGTTAATATTCGAATTTACATGCTTGTTTTGCAGTGTCATTTGCCTGACTGCGCTGTGTTTGCCTCAGATGTGACAATTATCTTGGTACTGACTTGTTAATGAATACTTTTTAAAATTACTAGGAGCCATATATGGAAGGGGTAAATCCATTCATCAAGAGCAACAAACATCGCATGATCATGTTCTTGGATGAACTTGGGGTAAGTGGTTAAAAAAATACTTGCTGAAGTTACATAGCAGGATTGTAAATTAAAATTCTTTACACCTCTTATTAACTGGCTCAAAAATGCATCAGTTCCCACATAATTCTGAATGCTTTTATCTGAGTACATTTTAAAATAAATATTTAAAAATTGCTGGTCTGTCATACGGAATTAAAACCATCGAGTATCTTCTTAGACTTATTAATTTAGTGCCTCTGTAATTGTGAGAAGCTGAAGTAGATTTTTCAGCTATGAGAATAGAAATTTTGGGAAAAAATACAAACTTTTCAAAAACATGTTTTTAAACCAGAAATTTTTATATATAACTTGTCATATGGTTTTGACCAGAGACTGAAATTAATTTTTGCTTTAAAAAATATTAGGTTGAATTTCACTTAGCACTGGCAAAAGCTTCACTGCATGCATTCTGTATTTTGTAGTTTGAAAGAACTACTGTCACTGTGTTCTTTCAAAGTGTGACTGTTTTGTGTCTGTGATAGCTATAACAGGAGTTAGGGTCATCATGTTTTATATATATGTATTTTAAATCAAGTAATTCATTTTAAAAAGAGAGATGAAAAAAATGTGCTGAGCATCCTGAATTAATCCTTTGAAAGTGACCTAGAAGACATCTCAGAATACTTTGATCAAATATAAAAACAAGTGTGGCATTTGGCTATGTTCCAGATGTCCTCGTTTTCTCATTAAATCGCAACTTCGGCATATATACATCAGTTTTCTTTAAATGACAGATTTTACATGAGGTCTCTGATAACTGTTGGTTTGAAAGTACCTGTTGGATTTATCTGCTGTTTTAATTGCTGCATTATTGGTTTATGATTAGTTTAATGAGTTACTTGATAGGCAACGGCAGATTTTGATGAATTTTGTTGCTCTTGTCTCATTTAGATGAAAAAAAGCTCGTAGGGGATGGATTTCACCCTTCATTTAGAGGGTTTGAGTCTCCATATGCTGTGGGTTTCTGGTCAGCTCAGAGGTAGTAGAGCAATACCAGATCTTGTAGTAAGAATCCTCCTAGCACTAGAAATAGCAGTATAATCACAAACACATGCCTGTGAAAAGGAGAAAATAAACAATTAATTCGTACTAGAAAGATGGACTGGAGGTTTAGCTGGAAAGACCAAAATTGCTCTTGGTACCCTAAGTCTGCTGTTTTCTATTTTGTTGAAGAATGTTCCTGAGCTTCCAGACACTGCAGAGCACTCTCGAACTGACCTCTCCCGTGACCTGGCGGCCTTGCATGAGATCTGTGTGGCACACTCGGATGAACTCCGGACGCTCAGCAATGAGCGAGGGGTGATGCAGGTGAGTTAACACGAATCACAGGTAGGGGTGCTATGTCCTGAGTTACTCCTCAATACTGGAGTTCTTTTGTAGTATTTCTGTAGCAGTATGACTGATGTTGTATTTCACCAGGAGGTTATTAGCTGTGAAGGAAATACCTAATCCATAGTTTTGTTTCTTCATGCAACAAAACCAAGTAGGTTTGCATTTTTTTTAAAGTTTCTAGAGGAAGCGTTAAACCCACAAAATTACTGTCTCCTGACAGACTCTCTGGGTCTTAGTTTTCAGATCTGGATTTTTTTTCAGTTGAGAACTAAATCCACTTTCTTCAGCTTTCTATTAATACCTCATTTCTGCTTTCTAGTTTGCCAGTACACTTGTATGCTTGGCAAACTCTGCTGGCAAACTGTAGCAGTGTGTTAGCTATATACTTTCTCCGCCTTCCTGTTAACCTCCAAGCAGCAAGAAGATCCATGGGAGGAGAGGGAAAGTCCATAACATCATTTTAAGATTACCCTTACTGACTAGGGAATCAGACATTTTCTCTTTGTAGTAATATATTTAAACTACTGAGCCACAGGTCTGATAGGCTGATACTGAAAATGCTGCTCAGGGAGGACTTCTCTGTCTCCAGTAACTAACACATAGTTTTACTGGCTCACTCTCTTTTACAGCACGTTCTTAAGAAGCTTTTGGCCATTACTGAACTGCTACAACAAAAACAAAATCAGTATTCAGTGTCTAACAACGTCAGGTAGCAGCCCTCTACCTGAATTCTGCATGGATCCAGCATGTCTAACATGGCAACTCACACAAGTATCACTTTTTTTGCTCTTGCCAAAAATAGCACACCCTGTCACATTCCCAGTGATGTGTGAACTATGCAAAAAGAAAACAAAGATCCTGTTGGTGAATGATTGTACCAGCAGCTTTTTTTTTAAGCTATCTGTGCAGGACATTTGCACTTTTTTTTTTTCCCACTTGGAAACAGTTTTCACAACCTCTGAGCCTTGGTGTACAGTTCACCTTCCTTTGCAGAGAAAATGCTGTGACTCTGTCTAGGACTTGAAATTTTCAGCACCTCTGATTGCCAAAGTTTTTGCTGTCTGGTTGGAAAGGAATTATCAACTGACATGAGAAGAAAGATGTTGTTCTGACAACCACCTATAACTGGATAACATTTCTTACTGTAATTTCTGACTGGTTACAATAATTATGACTTTTGACTGTTTCAGCCATTTTTAACTTGTATTTACAGTTTCCAGATTTGATGTAATGGTAGGAACAACCTTTACTGTACACTTTTTATACCATGCTGTTTCTCTTGCTGGAATTATGTTGAAAGAGAATATGCATAATGGGTCTTGTCAGCTTTATATTTTTGATGTGCCACTGATTCAGTCTGAATGGTTCTTCCACCAAGAACTGTATATCCAGATAAATTACAATGCTTTTGTAAAATGTTTACAACAGTAAATAATTTGAATTCCGTAAATTTATTGATCATTGTATCAGACATGCATGCATTCATTAAACCATTTTATAAAATAGGTATTGTTTGGTCTTTTTAGTGAAAAGTAAGTTTTAAAAATAAATCAAGCTCCTTTTCTCTAACTCTATGGAAACTGGCTAGCTCTGGATGCTGTGGAAATTTTTAGTGTCTGCACTGGTGGTGTACTTTGCCGTGTTTACACTGTGTCACTTTTTGAGCATGAGTCCTCAGACAGCATTACCTTCCCCATATGCCTTAAGTTGTACATTACTGGGTGGGAAAATAGATGTTAAAACACCTTGGGTAGGTTGAGATTTAATAAAAACCCTGTGAGCAGGGTGAGGCACTGGTACAATGCCAGAGAAGCCAGGGATGCCTGCAAGTGTTGAAGGTCAGGTTGGATGAGGCTTGGAGCAGCCTGGTCTAGTGGAAGGTGTCCCTGCCTCTTGCACTGCCACAAACTGTTTAAAAATATGAAAAGTACAATGTGCCATTGATTTAGAGGGTACTTCACCATCACCATGTGTTATGTTCTAGGAAGTGATGTAATAATAGGGAATAAAAGGATTCACTGAAAAGACTATTGAGATAATTACTTAATCATATGAACGAACTCTGTTGTAAACCTTTACAACACTGACACTGTCTTTCCTCTGTATCAGAACTGCCAATTCACTGTCACATAAAATCAGAGACTTCCCTTTGGCACCTTTGCTGTAGTATTACAGTGGCTCTTGCTGTGTTGCCCTGTTCTCCAGCTGAACAACTTCTTGAAGCTGAGAGCTCTCAAATGTCACATGTATGGCACTGGGAAGACACATGTGATGCTCTCCCATAGTGACAATACATCCATTTGCAAGACCTTGTTACTAGAGAAGTCTTTTCTTAGAGTGTCCCATAACCCTGTCAAGCCCGTATTAAACTGCATCTCAGAGGAGTAAGTAATTAACCTTTCATTCTGTCCTACTTAGATCTTTGTAACAGAGTGTATAAAAGGGATTATTTTGTGAATTTAGTTGCTTGCGTAGAGGCAATATAACATGGTAAAAATACAGACTGGAAGACAGAGCTGCCTAGCTAATTTACCCGTTACACACAAAATACAGCAAAGAGAATGAAACTGCGGAACACCCAAAGCTGCATTTAGGTGTGTGTATTTTAGAACTCTTAATAGGATGTATGAAAAGGAAATAAGCTGCTGCTCTAACCCTACACTGCAGCCACATCAAACTTTTTCTGAAACAAAAACAAGGGCCAGTTTTCTTGAGCCAAGTAATTCTTGCTACTGTTGGATCTGTAATGGGTGAGGATTTAGTGGAACCACAACTCATTCTTTTAGGAAAGTAAAAGGCTTTACTGCCAAGGTGAGAACTAACAGCACAAAGGCCTTATGACACATAATAAGGAACCTGTGGCAGGCAGAGTCACACCTGACACCAGACAGTAGTTCCTGCAGTGGTAGGAGTCCATCTTCCTTCAAAGTAATGCTGAATCCACAAGATCATCAACAGTCCACTCTTCCTAATGGAAGGGAAAAACACAACACCTTGAGTGACATCTGTGTGTCGTGTGGTATGGTATGATGTGCTCCTTATGGTCTGGATTTAAGAACTTACGGAAAGATTCCATGAATAGAAGACTAAAAAAATATTTTAACTTGGGGCAAGTTAGGCCTTTGACCTTAAAGCTAGTTATCCATACCTATGCTTATAGTGACAGAGACGGAGTCATGTTAGCAGCCCCTTTTTGGCACCTGAGATAAAGCAGCATGAGCTTTATTCTGGAAAACAACATAGAGATTCCAAAACAGCTCATACTGCAACTTCTGCTACTGTCTTGTGCATTTCATGGCTTTGTCATCTTGGCAGCTGAGTCACCTATGCTCAGCCATTACCTTGTATGTTTTTTCTATCATTTCAAACTGATGAGCTTGCCATACCAGTTCTGGCTTTCCTACTGATACTAACCTTCAGGTGCAAACAATTAAATCCAGAAACATCTTAGAAATAGATCAAAATTGACTGTGCACTTGTAGACTACAGTCTAGTATCAGCCAACTACAGGATTAATGAAGCCTCAAGGTATGAGCAGTTTGCACACTCGGTAAGCTTTCAAAAAGTTAAGCACACTTTCTCCTTTATGTCCTGGCCAGCTCAGATCTGATCTTTCATGTGGTAATTATTCAGAAGTGAAGTTACACAAGTAGAAACCCAGTTCAGATACATCAATTATGAAAAATCCTGAGTTTCAGGACCTTTGGAATTGTGCAAAAGTCAGTCAGGAAGTGCTGTAGGCTATGTGAATTTATCCTATGAGGTTATTCCCTTGGAAAATAATTACAGATATGAATTAAAAAGAAGCTCCAAAATCAAAACTGCCTCAAACCATAGTAGAGTAACTAATACAAATTAAACTTGGGCAGGGAACAAGTGAAACCTCCGAAGCTCATACGGAGCTGTTTTCTAAGCCATTCTGTCATAAAGTGAAAAGTTTTGCACGTGCCTGTTCTATGGAGTTGCCAGTTTTGATATACTTTTTAAGTCTGGTATTTGGAATAAACACTAAACACAAGTTTTTGCAGCAATAAAGCTATAAAATAAGTTCAAGGTTCCACATTTTGTTAGAACATACCTTCAATGCCAATTTTTTAGATTCTAATTTGACACTATAGCATCAACCTACTATGATAATCTCAAATAGCAAAAGACACAACTCTTGTCTTTCATCTTGATTTTGACAGGTGACCCTCTTCAGATGTTAGCATGTTTTTCTAAATGCCATAGTTAGTGTGTCTTAGACTACTAGTATCCAGTGTCTTTAGTAGCAAGATGAGTCCAGTTAAAAAGGGTTCTTCACCTCCGCCAGCACAGACTCCCTCCAACCTCCTGTCCGTATTACAAACAAAAGTTCTGGAAGGTGTTCATCTCAGATGTGAAGGACAACCTTAATACTGTTTTCATTTGTTGAGTCACCCTCGTCAGTTTATCTCCACCTTATTTATACCTGGTCTCATAACCCAAAGTACTAGCTACCCATCTGTAATGTGTGCAGCCTTGTTAGCAAATTGTCTGATATAAATTTAGGCCAGCATTCTGTACTCCATTGAGCAAGAAACCAAATAAAGCAAATAAAAACTTTCAAAGCACAAGAAACAGCAGGAAAGATGGTCTACATGTTCATTCCCCTCTCCACAAGAGGCAGGGGTGTTCAAGAACACTTTCAAGTGCAGGTGAGTATGAAATCTGGCTCATTTAAAATGAAAAAAAAATTGAAAAAGGTTCAGTCTGAGAAACAATTAAAATTATATTACAGATGCGTAAATTTATCTCAGTAGCTGTGTCACTTTTGTCCTGGCATTTAAGAGTAAAAAAACCAGGAAAAACTCATACAATAGGTTTACTGACCTCATCCATTTTACATTTCTTTGTGACATATTCATCATCTTCATAGCCTTTCCTCTTCTTCCTAACCCAGAAGAAAAGTAAAATGCATATGTATTTTTATAACTTAAGACTCTCTTTATTTGACCCCAAGATGAGATTATGGACGTACCTGTTCCATAAAAAAACTACCAAAGCCTCAGCATGCAGCTTGCTGGAAGTTCAGAGTGCATATTGAAGTGAAATGGGCAGAAAAGAAAAATCGGGAAGTCCTTTTCCATCCCCATAATTCTTAAGAAAACATTAGCCTTTACAACATTCTTGTTTTAATCACCTGATTTTAAAGCCCTTAGTTCTCATTATATACAACGTCAAGTGGCCACACCTTAGAAGCCACCCAGTATTCCAGTTTTGTGTTACAAAATAATCAGCTTGCAGTGCCAATCAGCACAAAAGAACCCATTTTATGTATTACTGAAAGCACTACTTTGAGTCTTGGATCTCAGCTTCCAGTAGATACTCATAGCAAGCAGGCAAACAGGCAAACACCATGTGCCACCACCATTCAAGGGTTTTCATTTTCCATCACTCACACAGGTAAGCAAATATTAATGTTCCTATGCCAATAAAAAAGGCTGAAGTTTAACACATCCAAGATCTACTTACAGGTTTGTATTAAATGAAAGCTCCAAGCTGTGACACTTCTCTAACTTCTGTTTTAGAGCAGCAACCTCTTCAGGCCTTGGCAATTCGTATCGTTTTATGAGATTTTTCATGCCTAAAATGGCAACAACACAGATCTAAGCACACAGATAATTTCTGCTCTGCCTTGAGTTGGGTATGCATGGCAAGATATTGTTAGTAGGGGGGCTGCAGGGGTGGCTTCTGTGCCTGCTGCCAGAGGTTCCCTCCATGCTCAACAGAGGCAATGCCAGACAGCTCCAAGACGTATCCACCACTGGCCAAGGCCAAGCCTATTATTAAGTGACAGCGAATGTGCCCCTGTGATAGCAGATTTAAAGGAAAAAACCCAAACCCTGGTGCAACACTAAGTGCTGCTGGAAAGAGGAATGAGAATATATGAGAATGGCCCTACATCTACCAGGGGCAGTGAGGAAAGAAAGGAGGTGCTCCAGGCACTGAAGGAGATTCCCCTGCAGCTCCTGGTGCAGACCATGGTGAAGCAGCTGTGCCCCTGCATGGAGGTCAACAGGAGTTTGGAGTGTGCAGATGCACCTCCAGCCTGTAGAAGAGGCAACTTCAGAGCAGGTGGATCTGCCTGAAGGAGGCTGTGACCCCTTGGGAATACCATGCTCCAGGCAGGAACCTGTGGACCCTTGGGAAGAGAAACCTACATTACAGAAGGTTTGCTGGCAAGATTTGTGACCCCGTGGGAGACTCACACTGAAGCAGCCTGTTCTGAAGGGCTGCATCCTGTGTAATGGACCCACATTAGGGCAGTTCATGAAGAACTGCAACATGTGGGAAGGACTCAGATTGGAAAAATTTGTAGAGGACTGTCTCTGTGGGNCTGCCCTTATCTCAGCCCATGAATTTGTTATTTTCTCTCCCCTGCCCAGCTAGGGAGGTCAGTGATAGGGTGGCTTTGGTGGTCACCCGGCATCCAGCTGGGGTCAACCCACCGCACTTGTGAATTACACAACCCGATCCAGTCTCCAGTGTGTCTGAGTATTGCTTATGTCTCAGTCAGGCTTGAGCCAACAGTTCACCCTTCCTTCCCTCATTTTAACTACACTCAAGTCTCTAGCATCACTGACTCTGGATTTCCTTAAGGCAGAGTTCACATTACTCTGCTAAAAAGCTTCAAAATACAGTTGTTTTTTGCAATCAGCATTGTACCTGCTGTCCTAAAAAAGTATCAGTTCCAGTCTTGTTAATAATGCAAATTAAATAGACAAGATTTTTTCTCTACCACCAGTACTCTCTAGAAGTCATTTACAAATGCTTGAAAAATTTCCTTCCAACCATCTTGTTGATTACGGAATAGCTGCCTTTGGGCTAAACCTACCATCCATAATAACTGAACTGAAGAGTAAGTGATCCCAGCATTCCCTTTCATCTCAGCAATGGGAGTATGAAGATTCGATTTGTTAGGAGAGAAAGGAAAGGGCATATCAAGTTTTATAAATTCAAGGTAAACTGAATTTGTAAACCCTGGTTACTTGTATGATGCATTCATTGCTCATGTCAGCCACCACTCCCATATTAACTGCATGCATTAGCTTAATGCATTCAATAACTGATTACTTCCTGAGAATTTTGTATCACATCCTTTTCATTTAAATACAAAAAGGTAATAATCAGAATACTACATTCTCTTTTAGCTTAGCTAAACCATAGTAGTATTCTCAATATATGTTAAATATACACACACACACACAGATATTCTTCACACTAGTGAAGGTAAGCATTTTATAGCTGAAACATCTTACAGCTGCAGAACAGATGTGCAGTATAAATCCTGGCATATCACATTAATCATTTAGCTTACAAAAGGTACCTTCTGGTAGTAGTAGTTTTAATATGCAGGCTTTGCCTGAAGGTGCAATGTTTAATATATGGTGAGGTGACTTGAAAAGCAATTGATTTCTGTCTTACAAAAAACATTATTTAGTTCTCAAAATAAATTTCTCACTTTTAAATCAGGTGCTAGCACTTAACGGACTCTAGCACTTACGTTCTGAAAGCATCAGGCAGGTCCTTTGCCTGTTAATTTATTTAATTTGTTCATATTCATTTGTTTAATTTATTTGTTCATTGTGTCTCAGTCTTTTTTCCCCTTCCATCCACATGGTGGGTAGTTCATTCTACTGCTCGCGTTTTACTTATGCAAGCCTTAAGGTGAAGAGAACCATTTGAAGCAGACCCTCCTATCTAAAGCTTCTGTAATTTGGAAAAAGATGGTTTTTCCTCCTTTCGAGATACTCTTTGTCATACTTTTCCAATGTTTACTTACATTTCATGTCATCTAGTAATCTGGAAAAGGTTGATCTGTTTTCTTTCAGCATCAGACTTTCTGATAAATAGCTGCAAAGAGACACAGAAGAATAAATTCTTCAAGTGTCATAATCATTTGTGGCAATTACTGTGAGTAAATAAAAAGTGTATTATTTATTATTCACATCTGCTAGAGCTTTATAATTAGAGAAGTAAGAATGCTTTGGTTACTTAAGTGCTATAAAGTGATAAAAAAGCAAATCTGTCACTGTAAGAACATGACAAATAATACCACCAAATGATACATTTCTAAGCCTCATGGAGCTGTCAAATTAAGTTTAAGATTCTATGACAACATCACACTATTGTACAGTACGCCCACAGGACAAGCAAATACTACAGAAGAGTGGTTTTCAGACTGACCAACAGACAGCAGAGCTTGCAACACAGGCCTGCTTTATTTGGCACCTGAAAGCTATTACTAAACCCTGTTTCACAATAGCCTATGTGTCTCTTCCTCTTCCTAATGAGATCAAACTTCTCTTTAGTAAGAACCCTAATGCACACTGCCTGGATAAAACCCCAACACACATGAGCAATGCTCCTCATCAACACCCACAACAACCAAGGAGTTCTATCCCTTTCATCATGCGAGCAACAGGTTTTCCAATTCCCACGTGTTCTGTACCACCTCTGCAGGTGCACCTGCTCACAGGTCCACAGACTGAAGCTGCACTATCAGCTTCTCTCATGTCTGGCAGCAAAAACTCACATCAAACAATAAATGACAAGGTTATAGCAACTGTATGGTGCAGACAGATAACAAAGACTTGAATTCTTCCTGAACATGCAAACAAAGTTCAGACACCTTGAGTCACACACTATCTACCAATTATTTTAGTTCTTTTTGCAAGCATGCTTTTCTGAATTTTGGCACAAGCAGTACAGAATAGAGATCTAGGAATGAGACTGAGTTTCAAGTTAAAGCAAGCACCTGAATGTTTTTACACAATTCTGAGAAGACAGTGAATCCTGTAGAGAATACTCCCAACACTCTTTCTTTTGGAAGAGAGATTTCAGATACATTTAGAGCAGATGGAAGATTTTATTTTAAAACAACTTTTTGGATTTAGAGCAGGTATTACACTCCGGATGCAAAATGCTCACAGGCAGTGGCATGGTATTAAAACATGCCAGGTACAGCTCCTTACAGCAACCACCTCAGCTGTTTATCTGAAGAAAAGCGTATGTTTTNAACGAAACCAAACAAACTACACATTTCAGCAATGGTATCAAAGTGTTTGATAATGCCTATGCAAACACCAGTGGCAAGGACACAGAAGGGAAAGAAAATACTGATTTAAAGCAACACCTTAGCCCTGGTTCATATCCATGGAAACTGAACAGTTGCAGCAGCCAAACACAGCATGTTACAGCATTGCCCATTAGCTGTCAGTTCAGTGTAATTTCAGTTGACTCTCAGTTTCTACCATATTTCCACTTTCTTCATGGTGTAATCCCCAAACTGAGTCTGAAAATCCTCTGCCGTTCTACTTAAGACAAAGTCATCAGGGTTTTTTTTTCCTTCTTCCAAAGGAATATAAAAACCAGACAGCAAGTAACTGCTTTTACTACCTATTTGTGAAAATGAACAGTACCACTGCCATTCTAAAACATAAAGAACAGACCAGTGCTATCAATCAGTAAATACACAATTCTACTAGTTAAGAATATCTAGAGCAAAACAATTTTACACAAGAAGCAAATAAACTGTTTAAATCACGTGTATAAGAAAGAAAATACTACCTTTCCATATTAATTCCTGCTCTTGAGCCACTAGATAATATGGCAGTGAGAGCTATCTGTGAGGGTGTAAAGAGCAAATATGCATCTGTCAGAGCCACTCGGTTAAGGAAGTCATCAGCTGTTTTCCTCAGAACTTCTGGATTTTCCAGCACTGGATAGCGAGTCTAAAAAGTAATGATTTAGGAAAATAAGCAGCTGTTTGTCATTCCTGTTCATGAGCTCAAAACACACAATTCAACAGTATTTTATAAAGCTAAAAGGCAGCACATTTTTATTCCAAAAATATGCTAAATAGCTTAAAGACCACAAGTAAAACAACTATCTTTCAGATATTTCTCTATCCCTTTAGAAATTAGATCTTTTAAATGACAGGCATGACAGGAAAAAAAGTTTTTTTAAGACAATGCATGACAGACTTGTATTACTTTACTATACAGTGCATGTAGCATATCAGAGTCTTACCTTAATATCAATTAGAAATCCCTCAAATGGCCTGTACGGATTGTGGATGATAAGATGGAAGTTCAGTTCCTGAATAAGTAGCAGTTCATATTCCAGTACTTGTTCAAGAGCTTTTTCCTGTCCAAGAGGACTTTCTCGAAGGTTACCAACAAACTGTGCACTGGATACATTAAATTCATCTACTTTACAGGCCAAAAATGCACATGTTAGCCTTGAGGAGGGAAAAAAGAAGAAAAGCAAACAATTGACATATGCAGCATCCATTCTTCTATCAAAAGTTCTGCTCAGAAAATTTGTGTATCTTTAAAACACCACGTTCTGAACACAGCAAAAGGACAGTGAAACTGACCGTATTTTGTCTTTACTCCTACTTAAGTGCTCAGATTTTCTTTCTTGGTTTTTTTCAGCTCTTTAAAAATACAAAGATCATACCTCTAATATTCCATTTGACAGAGTAACTCAAGAAGTGTTGATAACTCACATTATTATCCGAGGATGATACTCCATCACTGAGTTATTAAGGTAAAAACGTTTGAAATACATGCAAGCTGTTCCCTAAATTGAAAAAAAAATGGAGAGGGAAAAAATAAAAACGGATTAAGAAAAAATGTAAGTATATAAAAAGAAAAAATAACAAAACAGGCAAGTCTGAATATATACTACAGGCACACAGGATACACCAAGGCACTAAGACACATACACAGCCATGTCATTAAATATTTCAAAGTCTTTATTTTTGCCTGCAAGAGTCTTACAATATGACTGCCATACAAAATAATTTTGTTTTTAGACATATTTTGGAAGACAATGCTTAAAAAGCCAACAGTATCTTTAAGAAAAAAAACTGGTATTAAAATGAAATTTAAAAATCAAAGGCTGAAAAAAATCATCCTGAAAGTTGTGAGCAATCCCAACCATTTGACTTTTTAGATCAGTAAATTATGCAGCATGCTTATCAGCATGAAAGCTGCTGCTTTCCAAAACGAAACTCTGCAGGAGCTCTCTCAAACATCAGTCTGGCTTCACAGAACATGCCATGGCAGCAACTGCCACCTTTCAAAGACGTCCTCAAGCATGGCATTCTTCACCACACCTACTTCAAAAAGGGAGGACTAACAGGGGACAATGTAAATCATACATCTTAATAGCTTAGTGAGAGAGAGGCACAATTTCACTCCGTTCTTCAGATCTAAGTCCCCACTTCTCCCTTCTGAAACACGCTCTTCTGCATTCAAGACAAATCAGTTCAAAGTAATTTTGTTTTACCTTTCTAGGTTAATATTTTGCCAGTACTTGATCCAGCTTACTTTGTAGGCAGACAAGCATTACTGGTGGAGAAACAACCGAATGACCGCCCTTATTTGGGACCGCCTCCTTTAGCTACTGGGAGACTGTTTCACTGTATAATCAAACACTACCATCAACCATCTGCCACTATTTTGTTTCTACTCTTTGTAAAGGAAACAAAACAATTCAATCACCCACGCACGTTTAAGAGCCACAAGCAAAAGATCACGTTGAAAAACATCAGGTTTTGAAATGGCTGCACGTGGCAGAAAACGAAACAAAAAAGATAAAGAGCGGCCACAGACTGAAGCGCTAGAAAAGAGAAGAAGCTTTGAAGATACCCGTGCTCTCAAGAACAAGCTAAGCAGGCAGCAAGCGAATGATTAAGGGGGTCGAGACTGCGGCTCCGTCCTCGCCTCGCTTACCACAACGGACCGCGGCATCGCTGGCTTGAACGCGGCGCAGAAGTCCAGCAGCCGCTTCTCGTAGTACTTGCATAGCGCCAGCTCCTCGTGCGGCTCCAGTAGCACCGGGTCGCCCTGCGGCACCTTCGGAGAAGCAAAGCCGCGCCTGAGTCCGCCGCGGTCTCACCCTGCCGCCCCGCTCCTCCGCCCCGGCACCGCCCCGCGCCCGCAGCCCCCGCCACC